>CM061042.1:67785663-68293600 GCA_030762985.1 Adelphocoris suturalis | reverse complement strand
AGTTATTCAATTTGAATTTTTTTTGGTTTTTTGTACCTTATGGCATTTGATTGGCCATAATTCCCCATAGAGTCACTGTAAACTAAAAAATAAGGACACTGTTGGAAAGAAAGTTGAATTTTTTAACTACCTAATGCCAAACCAAGTCTCTAACTTCTCAGAATATAAATTTTTTCCGTTGTCTTTTTGCTCCTAATGCACACTATTTTGGAAGGGCACTTCACGGGAAAACCCTCCTCAAAATTTCAGCTTTCCAACGGTATAGTCAATTTTATTTTTGCTTTGCTGAAGGGAGGAAAATAACGTTTTAATGTTGTAATAAATTTTTTTCTAATTAAAACTATGGTTTATGTGAAAAATTACCCTATGTGAAAATACGAGATTGCGGCCAGTTTCCACAAATTTGTCGATGATTTCAATGGAAAAGGGTAGGCCACAAACAGTTTGAATAATCGCTTAAAATCACGTAAAAAATTTAAAGAGTTGGGGGCGGTCTCATTTGGTGCAGAACTCCTTCCTCTACAATTTTAGTAAGTTACAAAAGTCAAATTTTTGAGCAAAGTTTTGAAATTTGAACAATTCAATGTGCTTAAAAATTGCTGGCCAACAAAGTCATCCATTCATTTGGAAAGCTTGATTTATTCGAGCAGGAACGGAATTTTTATTTCAATCTAAAGGGAGTTATCGTCTGGAAGGACACATATATAAATTTATTATATATATATATATATATATATATATATATATATATATATTGTGTGTGTGTGTGTGTGTGTGTGTGTGTGTGTGTGTGTGTGTGTGTGTGTGTGTGTGTGTGTGTGTGTGTGTGTGTGTGTGTGTGCGTATGTATGTATGTATGAAAAAGTATTAAACTGTAGGATTCGTTTCAGAATCCCTCAAAACGGATTTCAATAAAGAAAATTTTCGAAAATTTTGATTTTACAATTTTTGGAGCTATTGCAATAGCTTAGTTTTCTACGGAAATTCGCTAAAAGTGAGGAAAATTGACCAAAATCAATTTCTTGGGTTGAAGAAACTATTTTCGGTATTATGGGGACCTGGGGTACATTTGGAATCGGTGCAACAATTCCTATAAGGATAGGATGAAATAACATTGTCCACTTAGAATCAGTTTTTGCGTCACTGTGCACTGCCCTGCAGGCTTAAGATTAGGTGACAGCTACTGTCTCTAAGCTTTGAACTTCAATGACATAATTTTTAATATTTAGAGTACGCATTCGACCATGAATGAATCATATTTTGAAGAAAGAGGATAACTAGTAGCCATAACGTCCTATTACTAACAAAAATGTATTTGTCATCGATGATTATATAGGTCATAAATATTCCCATCCTGTGTTCCTACCCTCAACGTACACTGATAACAGATGTATATCGAAGTTTCCAGCCAGAAAACAGTCGGCATAACCTATCCCGTGATTGCCTACAATTACAGTGCAGTCATGTTCCACTCACTAATCCACACCCCCACTGTTTCAGCAGAATGATCCGTTTCGGCCCTCAAATCGGAACTGCCGGATCAGCCGAAACACCCCCTTTTCCATTCAGTCCTTCCCTCAGCCTCGCGTTCCCCGACATACGCTCAACATCTTAATGGCTGTTGGGTGGTTTACCACTACTTAGCATTACCTGTAGTTGTGAGGGTTGATGGCGGACCCATGGGTGATGGGTGAAGGGGTGATTGGGGCGGGCGGGTTCGTTAGGGCACCTATTGAGAAGCCTCTAGCTGTGATTTATCTTCTCACCCCGTCGTCCCATCTCCTTTTCCATCACCGTCTTCCTCATTAGAACGGTAGCCCTTCACACGTCATTGCTCAAACCACGGCTGTCGTTACATTAGACATTTTTCTACTCCTCTCACCTTTTTTTACACTCTCTCTCCAAACCTGTTTGAATTTTTTTATCTTTTCTTAAATGCCTCTGAATTTCTAACGTTGAATTTTCCACTTCGGGATCTTGTCATACATCCACTTGATTTGTCCAATCTCATCCGTTAAGTACCTATTGTAATCCTAAGGAAAGCGTTTGACATTTTATACTGACCGACTATCCCAATCCCATTAGCTATACTTCACACCTATTTCAAGAGAAGTCACATATTACATTCAATATTCCTTCAGAGTCAGGATCCTTTATGATTCCTTGAAAGTATAACTAAGTCACAATTAAATTTGAAAGTCAACTACCATGTTAATATTAAGGTGAAGCGAATATGTTGGTTGGAACTGACAATGTTGTCGGAAACATGGGTTATTTAAAACACGAATATACTCCATCTTCTTGGTAGACAAAGGTTCACAAGAAACAACATCTTAAAGTTAGGTACTTTATTGGCGAAAACTCCAAAAATATTTTGGAAATCAAAAGGCATTTTCTTGCCTTATGATAGGAAATCATTAAAGTTGTGAGGTGATAGGTAGGGAATGGTCAGTTTTCGACAAAGAATTTTCTCGTCCAGAGATATTGACATTGCAACCAATGTTTAAATGTTTAGAAATATTTACAAGAAGATACATTTAAGAGATATGCTGAGAGTAAAACAAACATTGTACCACAGCAGGCATTGCTTGAACATTTTTTATAATATGAACTCAATCTACAAGACATTAGTTAAAAATTTATTTCGTAGTAACCCATTTATTACAGGTGGGCTAATGTATTCAGCTAGGTAGACATAAACTACACTGATCAACATCAATTCCAGCCTGTAGTTTGAAAATCACTAATTTATAATGCATAAACAATCAAGGTCTTTTCCAATGAAGACTTTTATTCAACTAGAGAGAACAAACCATTAAATTGAAACGAAAAATAAATAAGTAAAATACAGAAGAAGATGCCTAAGTTTACCCGAAGCTGGCCAAGTGCTCTAGTGAAGTTGAAGGTGGGAACTATGTATGAAAAATATACGGGAGGTGATACCACGAATCACTCCTACCGTGATGCCCAACTCGAGTAACTCCATAGCATTTTTCCTGCATCACAATCTGTGCTATGACACGGCCGCATACATGACTTTGTTTGCTGATGAGAAGAGTACTAACATCAATATTCATTTCTTCAGAACTTCAAAATTTGTCTGAAACATAAAAATACGACATCCTTGGCGAGGCAAACCTAATGAACCTTCGCCAAGTTTTGTGTTATACTTTTTGAGCCGAATACAGGGAAGTTATTTTGAAACTAAAAGGTGGAATCCATTAAAACAAGGGCTAAAGGTTCGGCTGATAAGATCAGTTATTGCAAATAGAAATGGAGGTACAAAATACGACATCCTATTACCGCCACAAGTAAAAGTACCGCTGATACAACCAGATACAAGAGGGCTTGAAAAACGGAACTAACGAATAATTAGTGCGTAGTGCTTTATTACTGTTCAAAATAAGTTTACGCTCTTGGCCACAATAGCTTTTTCAAACGAGAGGTCGATCTGTTCGATGCAAGTAAAACAATCCACTGATTGAATTCATAATGAAACTAACTAACTCCCAAAACGTGCAACATTTTCAACGTATCGAAAATAAATAAATGTTCTAGTTTACAAAGTTGTAGACTGTCTATGAATAAATTATCTCCTGGATCAAAGGAGTTAAATGTTATTGAAAACTGGACTAATTTTGGATGTGTTCTCTCCTTCCAGTCTAGGTTATTAAAAATCGTCGAGCGACCATACTATTGGTTGAATGAAGTTGGCCAAAGCACATTATACTCAGCTTAATATCATCCATTTGTATCGATCAATTTTCATCTCAGAATTTGTCCTATTGACTTATAGCATGAATCCCTACTTCTGCGAATCTCGTTGCATAAAATTACAGATAAATTATGATTTATGCTATAAGACAACGGAGAGCGGCCTGAATTGAGAATTGCTCAATACAAATCCTGGAAAGCATTTAACATTGAGTCCAATGTGCTTTGGCAGTAATTGTTCAAACCAGTATTAGGTAAAGATGCTAGGTCATTTTGAAAGACAAACCTCGAGATGTGGGACGAAAGGGGCCGAGGAGTCATGAGGGGTCTGGAGGGGATTGTCTGTAACTTCGTTATTTATGGAGAAAATTTATTATAATAGTTGCTGGTGTCAAACTGCTTTGCTGTTTATACTCTACAACGTTAGTCTGTATAGACATTTCTGTAGGCCGCACGGTTCGGGTATCACCTATTCAAGAAAATGTGCAATTTCAGGCATCTCGTACTGCAACTCTTTGAGTTAGCAAAGATTTCTCACTCAGAAGTGACTACATTTTCAAAATAAAATTTCAAATCTTCTCCGGAATCGAACACCTATTTTCGGTTCCGGTACTACTACTCATTTTGGCGAATGTGATTGCATGGTAAATCTTTTGAAAGGTATCGTGGCTATAAAATATTGAATACCATTTCTACGTATAATTATTGTTCCGATTGGTTTATTTATTGAGTGGTGATAGTATTTCTTGCAGGTGTCCAATTGAAATTAATTTATGCAGCCGCTTCAGCAGAGGGTGGGAACCACAAGAGCAAAAGTCATAGCGTGATATTAAAGTGTAGTAGCGATAGCGGAGGAATGGCAGACTCGCTGTGGGGAGTGCAGGAATCAGTGCTGAAGAGGGTGGCGGTGGAGAGAGGCACGATATGACGGCAATATGAGGGCTGGTGGCGCGGCATCCCAGGCCCGCAGGAATGCCCTTCCCGCAGAATCTCCCACAGCGGCTAATTCCAAAACCCCGCCATCACCACGTCACCCTCGCCGCCTCCACCAACCAGCAGCGTTTCACCCCTGGCTACACTCTATATTAGATAGCACCACACAACCACAATTATATCGCCAATAGAGGACAATAGGGTGCCGAGGCGCCCTCTCTACGAACCGCCCTTTCTGCCCTTTTAATAAAATACCTGTGAATCACGGAGGGATCTTCCTATCTGTACTTTAAGGAACCTAATAACGGAAGTTGAGTCTGTGAACTCTCTCTGAGAAATATTAATTACAATTCCGACGGGGATCCGATGCATATCTCCTTTTACGGATGACGGAGCTCTCAAGTAATTGCACATTCCAGCGAGGCATATCGCTGTACACAATAGGGAATTATACGCTGCCAAGTCACCATAAATTATGAAGACTAATATTACTATCCGTGATATAACAGATTTGAGAGAAACGGTGCAAAATATGATTAAGCTCTTACCTAATATAATTTATCAGCGTCAACAGAGTCAATTGAACGATCCGGATCGTCGTTTAGTAGCTTGTTAGTAGTTTTGAGGAAAATAATGAAAAACTGATTTCGGTTGATCCATTAAAGAACCCATTGACAACCACTAGATATCTTGAAGCATCCCTTGATCTAAATCCCCACCACCACCAGTAAAAATAAAAACCTTTTAAGGAATATTTATTAGGCTATATGATGAGGAAATAAAGTCTGACAAATTTAGGGCCTTCAGGCATCACAATATAGTTATAGCAAACGACACAGCGAATCTTCTTCCGTTTCTCTACATTTTCTATAATATAGTCCAATTTGCTTCTTGGAAAATATATAGGACCGAAGGTTTATACCAAATTGGATTGCATGGTGATAAGATTATTAATTAGATGCGAAAGACATTTCTTAGTTTCGGCAAGAATCAGAAAATTTCATGGAGAATAACACAATCAGTATGGATGGCGATATCGAGGCTGAAATCATTGAAGCATCATAGAGTGGTACTCTGGGAATTTAGAATAATTCAAAGGTTTCTGCCCAAAGTCAAAAGTTTCAAAAGGAAGCAAAGCGAAAAGGAAGTAAGCGCATTTTTTGTCGATGTAATCCAAGTAGGTATATCAAAATACCACTTCATGTTGTAATAACCAAAGATTATGTACGTGTAGGTAGGTAATTTTTTCACAGAATGACCTACAAAACTGGGTGAAATAAATAAAATAGTGCCATCCTCCTCCTTTAGGCTTCATCAAGTGGCACCCAGCAGTCTCCGCAGGTATGATCTTCAGGTAAAAAACGATTTCAGGCCCACGCACCGCACCAGGTAAGCAGAGGCAGGAAACGTGGGTGAAGTGGCAGAAATGGCTCATCTGTCACGTATCCGACACGGGACCTGATGTCGGTCGAAAAGTTTTTTCAGCAGAAATTCTTTACCGAGGTAGGAGCTGGAGGGTTACAAGACCGGTAGCTCTGCCTGAGTAGATTGAAACCGAGATAGTAAACAGAAATGGTGATTTGACCAAATGATAGGAATCGTGTGAGAAACCTACGTGGGAAAATCGGGTAACTCTAGCGTTCCTCTAGAGTTATATACTAAAGATGCCAATACATCTAGTTGATAGGTTGGTACTGGGATATGTTGACTAGATATTATAATGTATTTATGGTATCATTGTATCTGTTATACACGATCTAGAATAAAAAATCATTTTAAAAAGCCTTACAAATCATCACAAAAACGTTTAGTATTTCAGCAGAGCAAAGTCAATACCGCAAGTCCGCAAGTCTGTTAGTTGGTAGACTTCTTAGACATCCGGGATACGCTGTAGGTATAGTGTTTGGTGCCGATGTGGTGGCGATATCGTAAACAACTTCGATCGAAACAACTGTTTGGGATGGATTTCCATCGTTTCTGGTGTGTTGAATTGAGCGAAACGAATTTCAGAGAGAGCCGAATCGATGCGATGACGAAATCAGACTGACGTCAAAGCCCTAAAATACTTATTTAATGAAGTTTTTTTGTTAATGCCAAATCGAATGGATTAAGTCTTTTTGAAGCTCAAAACACCAAACATCAAAACAAACAAAAAAATAGTTGGATAGCAAACTTTGTACGTTCACACTTGTCAATTGTAATCTCACAACACATGTAGAACCTGGTCCATAGCATACTAGTTATAGACCTTGTCATTATATGGATAGGTGTAGAACAGTATTATATTATAATTTTAGTTTACTGTTACAGTAATATTAGGAAACAGTGTTCCTCACTATATTGCTTACTCCTTGGATGAAATCTAGAATGCACTTGTTAAATCCAGCATCCGCTAATCAATAAATATCTACATACCAAGCTAATTCTATAATAGATAACGTGACATGATAGAATTTCGTATATGATATTAATGCCACTAACGATGCGGAAAGCTGAGGTTTTCCGCTCCGTCGAGCCCGCTTTGTCCAAGATGGGACGGAATAGATGATATCGCTCGGGGGAGATTTAGGACTTAATTATTAAACGATAATAATAATTTAATGAAGGATGTCGGGTTTATTATCCGACGGGGTCCTCCCCCTCCACCTCACCCCCAGTCACGTCGTCACTCGACAAACCACCAACGTTTTGGCCCTCAGAAACCCGCGAAGGCGGGAAAGGCGGCGGGTGCGGCCATGTTGCTTTATCATTAATTACCGGAGAGGCCGCCGCGAAGGGGCGGAAAAGGAGGGGAAATGGAGGGTAGTTGTGAGGGGGGTGGGGGGTGGAATGAGGGCAGACCATTATCCGCGCTGCTGCGAGATGAGCTCCTAATCACCATCATCATTACTCAGGGCAACGAGGAAGGAAGGGCGGGATGGAAGAGGAAGGAATAAGGAGAGAAAGAAAAAAAGGAGAAAAATATAGAACAAGACCGGGAGGAGATAGAAGAGGGAAAAAAAGAAAAACGGAAGACGAGTACAGTGAGAAGGTTGGCCGGTCAGTAAAAAGTCATCTATCTGTACCTTGTCATACACTCTACCTCGGTGCTTACCAAATAAGACTATCCTATTCCAATTGAAGAGTACAGGGTAAAAACAGGCTATTTCTTCTTTTTGTCGAAAGTGAGTTGAGTATGGTACTTTATGTATTGGGAGTAGCTAAACATGGTGGTAGCCGAACGGGTATAAGGACGAAATTCATAGACGAGGATTGAGTCTGAGTGGGCCCTAAGTGTATCGATATGGGAATTCATGCACTCAGCGCGATTCATACACGTGATTTGAGGATGACCCTGAGGGAGCACTGAGTGTGAAACCCAAAAGCACATTCAAAGGGATTCATAGAAAATGGCGTTGAGTTGAGTGACAGTCTGAGTTCAACGGTGCAATATCCTGAGTCACGGCAGGAGGTCACTTAAGTGCGTCAACTGATAACTTTTATTATTATTTTCACGTAGTTATAGGTACTGGTAATATAGTAGAGCATTTTACTAGGTGTTTATTCAAAAACAGCGGCACATGAGTGGAGGTTGGAACCTAAACGGTAGTAAGGTACATGTTTGATGTAACCTACAGATCCCATTCGAATGTTATACATCAACAACGAAACATTTCGCAGACTGTTCCGATTCAGAAAAGAGAACAATGGACAACTAGTAACCTGAATGAGCATAAAATAAATTAAGAGGATTTATAACCACCACAGCTAAATGTGCTGGTCGCTCTTTGATATTATGTGATTTCTACACACCAAGTTCGTAGTGCATGATTTACCGATTCATCTTGGTTTGTTGAATGAGTTGGTGGTAGGTACTTCCTACCTTCCATTCATTAGGATAGCAAAATTAATGAGAATTCTAAGAAAATTTTATTGCTTGAAGTTCTCCCAAAACCTCACGTCTTCTTGTTGTCCAATAACATTATTCCACATACACATACATTACATACATACATTGCATTATTCCTATAACTCTTCCTATTTTCAACTACATCTTAGGTAGTTCTTCAAAACCAACTGGTGAATCATTGTTTTCTCATTTCCTCACTTCTTTTCCGTCACACCGTCACAACTCTATACACAAATAGTCAGCATGTCAACAAACAAGGATTCTATTCAACTGAGGGAGGTGGGAGCCCGATCCAGGGGGGAGGACCAATGCTTTAATCATGGTATGATAAGGCTTGTTCCCTACGGAACAAGGAAAACAGCACAAAAAGCAAAAATACAAAGAATAGAGTAACCTTTGAGAACTGATATTGATCAGTGCTGGATGTGAGAGGGAATTTTCTTGTTCCTTCTCCCTCAAACCAGGGAAACTTTCCCTACAACATACGGTCAGAGCTGCCACCGTAAGTTGAAAAAGCATTGAGTGTCCCCTGAGTGCACTGTTAAACAAAGTGTAATCTGAGTGTGCTCCTAACTGCTGAATGAACCACCCCACTCAACTATGAATTCAAACAGGTGAGTGGAGGGTGACCTTCCATTTAGGTGAGTGTGAGTGAACATACACACTCAGGCTTTGTCTATGAATTCCGCCCTAAATGCTTCAAAACAGCGCGTGAGTATTTCGTACACAGCGCAAGAACGCGCTTAAGGGAGCGGTCCAAGGAAAGAACGGGCGCAGAGCCTGTAAATCGCAGCAGCTTAGCTGTTTCACATGTCATATTCTTCCACTTTTCCGACCTGCTGCTGTCTCTAATCGATATTCATCGTTTGGTCCGGTGATATACATTGATTTTTTGGCCTGATCAAAATCAGATATTTTGATTGGGCGGGTTTTCTCGACACAAGGTATATTCCTAAAGCTCCAATAAAGACCAGCTAGTTTTTCTTGTCGTGAGAACTCCAACGAAGAATATACTAGAAGTTTGTGACGTAGAATCCGCCAAAAAAGAAGAACACATACAGCGATTGACAAGATATCAGCAGATTTGGCTCAGCAGCAACTTCGTCCATCAGAATTTCACTTCCCATCAAAAACCTACACAAGAAAAATTTCGATCTCTTCCCCAAAATTCGGATATTTTATTAATTGAAAAACATTCTGTGCAGAGAAAGTCAGGAGATATTTCGAGTAATTACCCCACAAGTGAAGAAATCAATCGCTATTGAGTACGAAATCCCGTTCTTTCGCTGTTTTTTGTAACGTTCGGCACTTTTTCCGTTATAGTCCAATAAAATCTATTTCGTGAGGTATTTTAGCATTTTTATTACTTTAAAACCTGTACATTGACATTACAATTTCAAAATTTAAGATTTTTTGAACGCAAGATATACATTTTAATGAGTTTTATAATTTAAATTCGCTTTTCTCCAAACTAGGAAAAACCATGATAGCCCGTTCTTTCCCTGTAATCTTCAATTTAAAAAATAAAATATGAAAGGTGGGCCCAATATTTCATTGCAGTATGTTAGTAGTAGTGTAGGTACTTTCAAAGCAGTTCAAGATTGGTGAAAACATCTATTCTTCCCACGAATAAAATAATCAAGTTACAATAACAAGTCCAATTTTGATTATTAAGACTATAATTTCGTGTTATATAAGTCTAAAGAAAATATTTGCGTAACGGAAGAAAACAACGTTGGTTGGTCGTTGTAGGTACCTACCTACATACCAATTGTCTGTATGTTTATTTCGCACAACCGTAAAACGGGGTTATTAGGGTCATTGTTATAATGAGCGTAAAAACAAATTTAGTCCTAAGCACTGAATCTTGACAGATCATGGAACATTTTTTTGCATCCGTTAGAATTGTTAACTGCAGGGATTTAATCGGTTTCTATCTGATTCCACAGAAGTGATTGACCATACTGGTTTATGGTAACTGAAGTAAGTTATATTCTGTCAGCATTCTCCATTGACCCTCCCTCTCAAATTTCAGCTTCCTGCATGAGTAGGATAGAAAATGGCGTTGGAGCTCACTCAGCTGATCAGTGATCACTCAGGCGTCTTCAGCATTCTCCCTTGACCTCACAAATTTTGGCTTCCTGCAATATAATAAGCAATTAAATATAATCCAATTAATCTAAAATCGTTGTAGGAGCCGACGGAACGAAACAAAAATAAACTGAGCCTACTCAGATTCTTCTTGAATGTTTTCCTACCGAAAGTATCTTGGTGGATATCAAGCTCCTTTGTAACAAATAGGTAGTATCTATCCATGCTAATTAGTATCACGAATGAATATTTATTAACAGTTTCTTGAAGACGTTTTTACAGTGAAAATAAGAACGAGTTCAGTACCATAGACTGACCCAGCTCGTATCAAAACTTAATCCAGGAGCTACGAAGAGCGCTAGAATTGATGTGTGAGGCCTAGAGGGCGTTGTGAATTCCCTCCCAATAAATTCAACTCTGTTGTAAGATGCGATTCGTTCCGAGTACCAGGTACCCTGGAAATGGTACTGGCAACTCTGGAAGGCTCGAAGGCTATACCTGTCGAAGGTGATTCGACACGGTCTCCCAGGTAACGAGCTTTCCTGACCACAAGCTCTTCCGCCTCCCTCCGCGGTTTCATCAAGACTTCGATCCGTTCCGGCCGAGTATGGGGAATCCGACTCGATATCGATCCGTGATCGCGCATGCCGAGGTGCCCTGGGTTCCGTGACGGGTTAGAATTTTTCTAATTTCAAAGGAAAGTAATGAAATCAATTTCGGAGAGCAAGCTCCTGAAAAGAAGGCGGCGAAGTGAAGTATTGATCTGTACCGTTTGTACGGTACTTGGATATTGTGGTAAGAGCGGGAACTGTGATAGATGAAATTGAAAAAGAGAGATTCAAAGCCATTGCATTCTACTTTTTATGGGTGTTAGTAAACTATAACAAAAAAACGCGGAAATCTCAGATATTCACGCTAATAAGAGTGGTTATAATGTATGTATCTGAAAATACCCTACTTTTAAACTTAGTAATTTAATTTCAACTCTAATCTGTCATACTTCATCTTTCTGCGAACAGTATCAGAAACAAAAGTTGTGTTCGTACAACAAGTTGCAATGTGTATATGCTCGCATTTGCGAAAACAGGCATTTACACTGACACTGAGTTTGCGCCAATGTTCGACTGCTTATGGGGCCTTTATGCGTCAGGTGTTGACCGAAAATGTTGTTAGGGTTGACGTTGTTGGCAACGAGGCTTCGAAGTAGAAAAAGTTGTTATTACGTTTGTGAATGCGATAGTTGAAATTTGTTAAATTCAGTGAGTTGAGTTTTGTTGAAATAAACCGTGATATCTCGTCTCTGTTGGCTTGTTTACAATACGTTTCTCAACATTACTACACCCCCTCTCACCCTTTGTCGAAATTTAGAAGGTCTGGTGATTAATGCTAGATGTATGTCAAGATAATTTTCGAAAAATAAACGTTTGCCAATTGTTGCTACAGCCTCCCCTAGCGGACAAGGTAAAAACAAATTGGACTAACAATACGGAAATGTAATAATAAGACTCCCGTTTCCCCCTCCGTCTTCTTCCCTCTGGTCGACGAAATCTAAACAAACCGTCTTGTTGCTGAAGTTGCTACCTGTTGTAATAATTTCATCCCTCCCCGCCTCCGTCACCCACGTCTTTTCGGAGGAAGGAAAAGGGATTTTAAACTAAACATTGTGGGAGGACAGGAAGGTAACTGGCAGGTGTATTCAGGGCCTTAATGAGAATGACAAGAGCACTCCGTGTTGGGACTGGCTCTTTGGACAATGCTTCTCGTTACTCAACCTCCCTCATACCCATCACTTACAGTCAATCGAATCCCGGGTCGCGACTCGAATAATTGTTTTTTATTCTTATTGCTTGTATATTCTCCGTTTGGGAGGAGCAAGAAGAAGGATAGGAATTCATGAAATAGGATATGCAAACATATTACTTGCTGGAGGTATGTACCTCTTGAATTCCCATTCAACATATTTCGTTGTAGTTCAATCGAATTCATACAAAAAAATGCAGACTTTTTGCGGTCTATGCGACTCACAGCGGTTCTCAGTTCAGCCAGGATGAGTCGCTACTCTTCTCCTCACGCCTCACCACTCAGTACCTAATACCTCTTCCTCGAATGCCTGTTGCATCCATCAGTTAAGTGACAGAAGCCAGTCAAGGCAAGTGAGCATTTCTCAGAACATTTCGGGTCAGTTTGAACTACATCGCACAGGCAGCCGGTATGAAATAAGTCATTAAATAATAAATGGGTATAAATGTGTATAAATGGGCCATTAATAATAATGACCCACAATACTTGGACGACACGTTGTATACTTTTACTCCAAGGTTTCTGGCGTAACATAAGACATATAACACTAATAGGTACCCATTATACTATCGTAGAAACTAATATATTTTGTTTCTGAATTACAGATCATGGTAACTGGGTCAAGTGAAAAAGTGTACCACCAATCTAATCTAATATTTATATTAGGTGTAGTATAAAATGAATATCTTTTCGAAAGGAAAAACGTTCTCAACACAAAACGGACTGAGAATTTATGAGTGAAGTAAATGAGTGAGTGATCGCCCGATGAGTGGATGTGTATCTTCGAATAAGTGCGGGGGTGAACTGTGGCCTATGGTGGTCCTCTTTGATCTTTCTAGAGAAACATCGGCCGTTCTTTCAAGGTCATTTTGCATCCACACAATCGTCAGTGCGCAATGTGGTCTAGGCTTGCGTGGTATTTATTGGCCATTGTATAGAGGGGCCTTTAGATAGGCAGGGCCAACTCCAGAATTTTTACTAATGGAGTGACTACTTGATGTTATGTATTTTTGAGTGCGAGCTTGCGAGCATCCAGACCACTAAACTATATACATCCTTCTAATGTATTTACAAGCCAGATGGATTTGAATATAGTTTGTGGACTCTTTTTTACTAGGCAAATACCTCCGTATGGTCCCCACTTTTTTCATTTCCATATTTCTCATGTACGCGAAAGAGAAAGTTAACCTATCATGATAACATGGGAAAGACGAGATTCCGAGGTTTCCGAAACAGTCGTAAAATTCATTTTTTGATTGGATAATGACAGATTTACATTGGTTTGAAAGTAAACCCCAGAAATGAAATGTTGGTACGCCAAAGTGGGCCATCCTATCAATTATGAATAATCATTAGGGTGCCCACTATTTTGAGAAAGGTGGAATTTTGATGACCTCCACCCAAAATTTGGTTTAAAATAATGTCAAAAAAATGACCCCTGAATTTTTTCAGATTTTTTGCATAACAAAAACCTACGCCGGTAGCTCAATTTTGGTTTTTGAAATACGCTTTTTTTGCCAACATCAGACTTTTCAATATTACTTTTACAAACTTCTTTGAAAAATTGTGAAACTTCGTATACTCACGTTTTTGGGGTCGCTGAACTCGAATATGCCGTCAAAACCAGTCGAAAGCAACAACTTGTGATAGTTTGGAATCTCAAAATGATGTAAAAAATGACAATTTTTCAAAATTCATTGTAGAATTATAAAAATTCGTATTTTTACGTATTTCTGTTAAAATTTTGATTTTTTGACAGCAAATTCGAGTTCAACGACCCCAAAAACGTAAGTATACGAAGTTTCACAATTTTACAAAGAAGTTTGTAAAAGTTACTCGTATATTCAAATGTCTGATATTGGAAAAAAGCATATTAAAAAAACCAAAATCGAGCTACCGGCGTAGGGTTTTGTTATGCAAAAAATCTTTAAAAAATTCAGGGGTCAATTTTTTGATATTTTAAACCAAATTTCGGGTGCAGGTCATCAAAATTCCACCTTTCTCAAAATAGCGGGCACCTTAATAGTCATGTGTCACTTATATATAAACTCGTCCATAATTGTTTAATGTGTGTTTATCAATGGAATAGGCAGAATCAATAGATACTAGGAAGGGCGCAGTAGTGTGAAAATTAGGATATCCTAATAAGGATATAACATAGGTGTTGTGATGCAATGACCAACACAGGTAACTACGATAATTCTCCCTCTGTCGGTACGGCCGCACGTGTTTCCAGAGGGCGACACAAGGACCCATTCAAGTCCGGCGACGACAGTTCCAACGGGGGTGGCGGCGGCGGCTCAGAGGGATGCAGGAAGGGAGAGAAGCGAAACGTCGGCCCTCGCGCCCCAAAGCGCATCACGCGGGGCACTGCGCCTACTGATAACGGGATTACTCCTAATCGCATTCAGGTGCCGTCCCGTAATACGGAATTAGTGCGCCTCTTGACCCTAATGCAGCTTAAACAACAAAAACGGGGGGCTCCGGAGCTCCTCCCCCGTCCGACCCGCGCGCGGTCGTTGGGCACGGAATGGGTCCGAGGGGGGTCATTTTGTGCGGATTCATACACTCCCTCGATCGGAACACCAGGTGCATCTGTAAACGGAACAATCTTGTCTCTTCCGCCTAATTCCGCCCGGTGTTCTAATCAGCGCGGCAATTCGTTTTCAGGTTGAGTGCTTCCCGTTTCCAGATGAAACCGGACAATGGCTATGTTATTCCCTGAAATTTTGTTTTAGTTGATTGTTGCTCTGGATCGTTTCTACTCTCACGAAATAGACAACCCTGACGATAACCAACTACCGACCTAGAAATAGCATGGAGGAATTTCGCAGTTTGAAATTATTGAAATTAACGTCGTAACTTGTGCTTTTGGAGTATTATTTGCAACAAACAAGCTAGATAATCTGCATATTGTTCAAACATATAATATAAAATGTATTTATTAATGAGCAAGTATATTTATCAATATGTATAAATTGTGTATAATCAAAAAAATTGCCCTACATTGGTAGATTAACGTTTCTTAATACCTACTTAAACACAGGGAGTATAATCAAACACGAAAAACAAAAATTGGAAGAAAAAATCCGTCCAATTGCCGTATTTCTATTACGTGAAATTGTGCTTTTTTTTACCTATTTGCGATTCATTCTCATGTTTTGTGGGATTCGGGAAATAATTATACAAGTCCCATCTTTCATTTGATTCATCAGTTGTTGAAAACGTGATTCATCATTGGGGTCTTCCACCTAATAATCTGAAGAATGAAAATGAATGAGTTGGAAAAAAGCAAAAAAATTGCGCCCGAACAGGGACTCGAACCCTGGACCCTCAGATTAAAAGTCTGATGCTCTACCGACTGAGCTATCCGGGCCGTTGGAAAACCACGGATTGCTAGGCTATCTCAGCCCTCTAATACATTTCCGTCATAGTTATTTCTGGTTCATAATAACTTTCCAATACTGAATATTTGTAATCAATAGAGAAAAGAGAGGTTCTAACCCTCTCAGAATTTATTGATTTGATTGTTTTGTGTCCATCTCTCTGTTGCAAGGGAAGGAATAATAATAAAGGCTTTTTTTTTCTTCAGAGCCACGGGTTCTTTTTAGGACGTCCCTCTGAAACTGCGTTTATAGGCAAAGCTTCTCAAGTAAGAGGGACGCCGATTGGAATTGATCCGGGGGGGGGGGGGGGGTAGAGGCAACCCAAGCATGAGAACAAAAAATAGTAATAGCCGCATACAAATGTGTGTATGTGTGAACAATTTTGTCGACGCTGCACAGGCCACGATTCTCAACAAATTTTCGATATTCTTTATATCGCACCCATCCTAGAATAAGGGTACAACTCAAAAATTGTCATTTTCGGCAAATCGCATTCAAAGTTTTCCTTCCACACCATTCGCTACCCGTTCTTTGGAACACGATGAACATAATTTATCTTTCCAAAATTTGTTTCCTACATTATTCCTCTAACGCCCCATGGTGAATAAATAGTTTTTTTGCCAGTGGGAATGGGAGTGGGGGGAACGGTTTTGTTGATTTTTTTAAAGAATTTTTGAGTTGTTCCAACTCAAACACTGAAATCTCACCAGTCAGGATCCAAAATGTTCAGAAAAGAAAGACACAAGTGAAAATTGTCCACACAAAAAGGAAACAACTCAAAACGAGACACATACTGCGTGAACTCAACTGAGTTGTGTCTTTCTTCCTAGGACGTGAATTGGTTACTCCCTCCATAGAAGAAAGACACACGCACTCTCTAGCGGAATTAGAGTGCCCTACACATATCTCCACCTTCTAGAAAAAAAACTAGACCGTTTCAACTTCTCAGAACCACAACTAACTCAAAAATCGCGATTTTTGAGTTGTACCCTTATTCTAGGACGGGTGCGATTTATTCGATCGCAATTTCATTCTAGTCGTGCAAAAAAAAAAAAAAAAAAAAAATGGAATCTATGATAAAAGAGGGCAAATGGAGGGGGTAAATCCAAAAAACGTGTTTTTTATTTTATTTTTTTTTTTTTTTTTTCCAACAAATATTGTCGATGCTAACGAGGCTACAATTTTCTTGATCCTTTTTTCGTGATTCTTATTTGGTCCGATTCCAAATTTAATCTAATTATGCAACAAACCTTGGGAATTTCGAATTTGATGTCGTGGTGGTGGGTGGAGGGGATAATTACCGATTCTTTCAGGAGCTGCCCAAGCTAAAAATCTCTACAGATTTTCGTGATTCTTATTTTGTTCCATCACGAATTCGACATAGTTTTGGAACGTATGTCAGGAGTTTCAAATATCATCACTGGAGGGGATGAATAGAGGGGGTAATACTGATGAATCGTGTTGTTATAAAAATTTTCGTCCGATTTTCGTGATTCTTTTTTTGTTCAATTATGAATTTGGTCATGTTTCGGAAGGTACTTATGTCAGGAGTTTCGAATTGCATTATGGAAGGGGTGAATCGAGGAGGTAATAGTAATAAATCATGGTTTTAACTATTCTCGTCAGATTTCTGTGATCTTATTTTGTTCAATTATGAATTAGGTAGGTCTAGTTTTGGAAATATGTCAGGATTTTCAAATTTCATGCTGGAAGTTTTATGATGGAAATTTACTTTCGGTGGAGGGGGATAATGGGGGTAAGGGAGGGTAATTTCGAGAAGTCTTGATATTTCTGTTTTTTCTCTTATTTTAAATCTCACCAAAATTATATAAGTAGGTACAATCCATTTACATAGACGTCCCTGTAATGCATGCGTTAATTAGGTACCAATGTGTTTTTGTATTACTCCCCATGTAGGTTCAGGAATGTTAAACCTAAGTTTAACCCCTGCAGACGACCGGGTTGGGTGATGGTCCTCTTATCAATTTATTCGCACAAAAATGGTTAGTTTTCACTGAACGTGCACAATCAGAAATTATTTTAGCGCCAGCTTCTTATGGCGTATTCGTCCGATCTCACTCAACTTAAGAGGTTAGTTTGAAAAATGATAATTCAGTTACCCCATACGGGTTCAATCACGATCTTCATTTCGTGCACCATTGACGTCATTTTGAGCAGGAGGGTCCGAGGAGGACTATTGCTCTGATTTCATCGCTGTTTCCCTGTCAGAAGATAGGTAAACGCCGCTGAAGTCTGGATTCGGTAGGTTCTTGGTAGGTTCCCTGAAATTACGCGTCCCGCCACGCGCCTGCTCGTTAATTAAACGACAGAGTGGTAAGACATCGTTTTCTTTCTATCTAAATAACCACAACAACTACTCACTGTAATCTGTGAAATCAATTTAATTGAGGGGTAATGATACATTGTACCTAAGCTTCGTTCTCAGTGTGCGTGACCGCAGTGCCAGAACGTCCAGTTCCGGAACGCCGAGAACGGCGCTCGCAGTGTTTAGCGAACCCAGTTCAATACGGTTTCAACAGTCCCCGATTTATTTCCCAACTGTCAGAACTCGAACGCAAGGACGTAGTTAACGCAGGCGCATTTTACAATTTTTCGGATCTCGTGGAGTAAACAACTCTCTTCTTCTTCATCGAAATCATACTTTAGTCTCTATACGTTAGTATAAATGCTTATTCTATGATCGAAATGTCAACTAGCTCGTCAAGTTCGGAAAGCGATAGTTTCGACGATGATGTTTGGTTTGCTATTGATAGGGACAAGATTGAAGTTATAGTTGGATCTCGTCTACATCCACAAAACTTGAATGTTTTTTTTTTTTTGAGTATACTCCTCAGTCATCGAGGAATTTTATTATTATATATAGGTATATTTTTTTAATTATTATTATTTATTGCCGTGGGGTAATAGTTGAGTAATATTCACGGGCAGAATTAGTAATATATTCACGGGAACTGAAAATATTCTGAAAACGAGCACCAGAAGGTAACACGAGTTGAGTGAGATGACAAACAACAACACAGGTTATTCCACTTCCAAGTTCTGAAATCGTTCGCTGTGCAGAACGCGACTCCACAAGTTCCAGAATACTCCGGAATTTCCCATCCCAGTTCTGATGCGTTCGAGAACTGTCAAAACAAGCACTGAGAACGAAACTCTAGAGAAGGCATTGAAACTTTGGTAAGAAGATTTCCAGGTTATACTTTTCCAGTTACCCAAGATAAGAAATGCGCTAAAAATTGGAAGAACAATGTTAGCCAAGAACTTGCGTCCACAGTGATACTAACGGAAAAAAACCATCTAGATCGTCTAATACCGTCATAGGTACGATTTAATTTTATTCCAAAGTAATACTTAAGTTTGTGACTCAAAAATCACAATAACCTCCAACCTACAAATGCAATTTTATACTAGAAACCTATCTATTTACTGGAACTTCGAAACATCAGCTGATCGTATACAGCCATCTTGATAGTCGCGTAATTTCCCGGGACCATTCCGACAGTGGCAGTACCTATAGTTTAACGGCTCAACTATCACTGACGGCTCTCCATATCATTTAAACTTAACCCTAGAACGACACGGTTATTTTAAGATGCTAATCTGACACTGTGGGGTCTGTATGACCCCCACCCTGTGTTTCACCATATATCAACTGTTTTTTTTACAATTATTGTTCCAAAAAATTACTGTTTCTTACCACGGGAATCTGGGAAAGCAGAACGAGACAACCATTGATTAGAACAACATTCATTCTCAAAATAACGTTAAAATAGACGGATCCTCAAAATCTTGAAATTTAAAAAATAAGCTTGCTCTTTACTCGTAAAATACGTCACAGATGAAAAATCACGATACGTTTCTTATTTCTCTTAGAAAAGGTATAAATTATGTAATCATCAAAGGACAGGTAAAACAAGAAATCGTCCATTTCGTGACTACTTGCACTCTAGGCATTTTGCGGAACGATGGCTATCGCAGATGGGTCGTCGACACGTTCTGCAGACTGTTCTCGTCTTTCGATCTTCTTTCCGCTAGCGGAATGAACATCCCGTTCTCATCTCGAGGACCAAAGGATCCCCGATCCTTCAAACCCACTTTTAAAATTACGAAATAGCTCATTTTGTATTTGAAAATTCGCTAAAACGAGCTGGCGAGGTTATTCGTTCGAACTTAAATCCATTCGCTGGATCTGATGGAAGACTCTAAAGACTCGACTCCAAAGGGGGGAAAATCTCTTCATCCGACTTGTTTGTAGGGGCACATCGAAAGAAACTGCCTTTTGTGGTCACGGGTGGTTGAGGGGGCGGTCATAGCGCTTTATCCCGCCGGACCACAGATTGACTCCTCAACAGCATCCCGAGTTCTCATGAGAAGAAAAAACTTCAGCTCCTGGGAACCGTGAAGAGGAGGTGATCTTTGAAGGTGGAAAGTAATTAAGGGGTCTGGAATTGATTTTTGGAGCCAGATCCACCATACCGTTGAAATAGGGTGCGCCTACATGTATGTGACTGATGAATCATCGAACAAGAATGTGTACAACATGATATCAATGTGTGCCAGGTTAAGATGAGAATTTAATAAGTGAAAAATAATTATTTATCTATTTATTCAATGTATTTGAACATGTACGTTCCTTACATTCGAGTATGCTTTACAAAAAATACATAGTTGAGACAGTTGCAGTGTAAACATAATTAACGTAGTGTTTTCAACACCCAGTTGAATCAACTATAAGAGTACAAAAATTAGAAATTGATCGTGGTGTCCAGTTACATGATTTACTCACAATTAATTATAGTCTATTCAGTATTACAGCGTTAGTAGAAATTTCAAATATTTTATAAATTACAAATTAATATAACATTCATTATTAATTCAGCTTATTCTCTTTACCTTATAAATATTGGAAACCACAATAAAATAAAACACTCGATGAACTTCATAAATAATTTCAAAAACATTGGACAGTTAACATAGGCAGTACCAGTATATATAAGCGAGTTAATCCTTCAGTCAAACAAACATAAATTTCTCAGTTTGCAAACTTCACTTAAGAAGAAACATAGCCTTTTTATGTCGAATTCACTTGGTACTGATAAAAATTTATCAAGTTTCCGGTACCCCCCCCACCAAGTCCGAGATTTATCTTTTTCTGATCCAGTTAGGTATACACAGGACACTCAAATAGAACATGAAATAAGTTTTCAAGATGACCCGTGTCACAGGCTGTACATACAGTATTTGGAGAAATTTTGTAATTACAATTCCTAATTTTAATTGTAAAATGGTGTTTACTTGCCAATCTTATTTGTGCAAATAACTTTTTAAATTGAAATGGGACATTATGGTAATTCAAATAATCGTTGAATCCATCTTGCGCTATCACAGGCCAATAGTAATCATTATAGGAGCCAGAAAATACCGCATCAACATCTTTTAAGAAAGATTTCATCATTCCCTACACATTTATGAGCGAGCATTTTGAGATTTTCACAATCCAAAGTTAGTACTTGTTGCACTCCCGTTTTATAAGAAGTTTCTTAAGTGGAGTCAGCCAATTAAATCTTAGAGAATTATTGTTGGACTTTTCCATTTTTTCAAGAGCGTGCAAACATCTCTAAGGGTATCTGCGATTTTCCAATCGTCTAATTTTAAATAACCACTTGATGATGACAAATATACCTATAGGTGCGAATTTCGACCAAAATTTGCTCAAAAAGTCGCCAATGACGCTGAAAAAGGACCAACATCCTCATTCTGTTTTCCAAGGAGTACGTTGAGCGTGCATAATAGAGAGTTTTAGTAACACAAAACCTACAATGCAACAGCAAACGCATCTTTATTGGAAACGTAGCGCGCGTATCTCAGGCCTTCAATACGGTCAGCTGATACGCTCTGACAGCCGACGGAACGGTTCTGTAACCCTCACTTCTTGAAACCTTGTGTGAGACAAGCAAAAAACCAAGCAGTTTTGGCAGTTTTGAGGTCAGACACGTTAGGAGTCATTTGAGACCCATCATACGTGATGTTGGCGTGTTCAGCGTTAAAATTCCACAGCAAGAATATCACCATTTAATTAAAAATGATTTATCCTGGAATGTAAAAGGTTTTTCAAAAATGCAGGTGTTGTACCTCAAAAATTAGAAGTCTATGTAAAAAAAAACGGACGGTAGACCTACGGTTCTACAGTCAGATCATTTAATAATGATTAATTTTACACATTATTAGTTCATTATGGTTACTTAGCAATATTAGTTTATAACTGAGCGTAATAAATCAGCTTTCCTTGACACTACAGAGGCTTAGGGATTATGAGATGCTGTGATAAAATGAGAGCATTCCAAAAAGTGGCTAACGATTTTCCTGCTATGAAAACTAAGGGAGTTACACTTCCCTAGTAACGCATTGGTTGTACGTGAAAATCAATAGAAAATCCCACCGTGACGTGACGAAAACAAATGGAAACGTCCTGTTAATCATTATTAAATGATAAAACCGGCTTCGGATTCGGATTCAGCACCCTCGATAACCCCAAGGACCAATACCAATTTCGTGAGGGCACGAATTTGATTTTCTTCTTATTATTATTATTATTTTTTTTTTTTTCTTTTTGGGCAGTGTTATCCATCGGGAGTTGGGAAAGTTATTTGCATATTTATTATCCTCAAAATCTTGTCTGCGAATATTTGTGGACGTAGACCTCCGATTTCGTGATAGCGTAGTCCGCGTTTTCCCGTGTTTTCCCAGGAGCGCTCGTGAATCAGATCCCCGGGAGAGTCGACCAGTTTTGGACTGCGCTCAAAAGCTTTTGGACGACGCATGAATCCCCCCCCCCCCCCCCCCCCCCGGAGTTCGTTGTAATGAAGACAGTTAAGGTCCGGTCGGGCGAGCGAAGATGGGTCGACGCGAACCCCTTTCTACCCTTTTAACCCCCTTAACTCCGCACTTTAACATCAACCCCCTCGCCGCAGTTAAACAACCCTCTCCTGCACTTTAACACCCCGCACTCTCTGGTTTATGGGGAGCTGTAAACCCTCGGGGGCGTCGCACTGTCATGGACTGCAATAAACATCCAGCGGTCAACCCCACGTTGACTGAAAGGTAGAAAATTTCAATTCACTTAGGTCCGATTTCATATTCACTCTTATCCATTAATTCAATACGAATTAAATCAAAGCGTGGTAACTGAAAATGTTAAAACATAAAGAAGATAATCATTATTTTGATTAGCTAAAACTAGGATGGAAGTGGCTCCCATCCGACAGATATATGTCATTAAAGCTGCAAATTATTACACGAAGGTTTGGTTTTTTTGTATTAGCCCTCCTACGCATATCACTGATCTGCATTAAACCCCATATATAGTAGACAAACAGTATTTCCCCATCTAATTCGTGCATTACGTAAGAAATGAAGCTATTTCAAGGGCTCGGAAGATTTTAAAATAACAATTTGAAAAATTTCTTCATTGAAATCCGTTTTGGGGCATTGTGAAACAATTCTTGAAATCAGCACTTTTTCATATATATATATATATATATATATATATATATATATATATATATATATATATATATATATATATATATATATATATATATATATATAGGGTGAACTACTCGTAGATGCAACAAATTTTTTGCTGAAAATTCCATCGAAAATGGAGTAAAATGCCCCCAACCGCATATTTTTATCTCAATTTGTTCTCGAGATATGATTTTCAACTGGTTTTTAAGGAATGCCGTATTTTATACCTCTTAAACTTGAATTTCTCCACTTGAATATATTTAATTTTAACTTTTAACCACATTTTTGGAATCAGCGTTAAATTTCCTATGATCAAAGTGCATTTTGATCCAGGAAAATCTCCATCTATGGATCACAAATGCAGCTCAAACATGGACAAATTTGAATAATTAAAATTCCTGAAAAAAATTCCAGGAAACTGATAACTCTCATGAAAACGGGTTCATTAATCACACTTTCCAACGGTATAGTCAAATTTACTAATACTTTCCTATTTATAGGAGAAACTTATGTTTAAATTTTTAAAAACGAGGATTTCTCTTTGAAATCGAGGGTTCTTTTTAATATGAACCTCTATAAACCTACGAGATTGGGGTTAGTAACTACGTACTCTTTCACGCTGAATCGAAAGGTAACAGTAGCAGAGCTCTCCAACTCAGTTACAACCGAGTTTTTCGCTTTATTTAACTAGTTTTTTCTCTAAATACTCATGCAATAAATTGAGCATAACAAACTAAACATTTGTGAGTCCAATTGCGAAACTCGGTTACATCAGAGTTGGTGAGATTTGCGAGTGTTAACATTCCAGTCAGCTGAAAAAATACGTAGAAACCGACCCCAAACTTTGGGGTTCATAAACGGTCATGTTTCAAGAAAACCCTTGATTGCATTGAAAATTTCACATTTTTTAACATTAAAACAAAGTTTTTTCCGCTGAATAGCAGAGTAACTGTAAATTTACTATACCGTGGGAAAGAGTATTAAATAAAGCATTTTTCATGAGATTTTCCAGTTTCCTGGAACATTTTTGGAAATTTCGCAAAGTTATAAAGATTTTCAGAAATTTCATTTTGTCAAATTTTTCTGTTTGAGCTGTTACTGTTTTTAAAAGAAAACGTGAGTTCGTTGGCCAGCATATTTTGAAAAAATGGCTACAAACGGCCAAAAATCTTTGAATTTATACTTTCAAGCAGAATTGTCGAAACAAAATTATCAACGATTATTTGGGACATTAGAAAAAATTTGCACAAATTTATGCAGAAAAACGTTCTTGAATTTCATTAATAATTGCTAAAAAAAATCAATAAAAACTGAAAAAAATTACAAAAATTAATTCCAATATCTTTTGTGAATGGCCGAATTTTATTTTGTATGAGTTTCGTTGCCATAAAATTGGTTTTCAACCATTTCTTTGTACTTAAATTTCTCAAATTTCAATAAAATTTAACCTATTATAATGCGACAGGTAATTATAAGATCATGCTACATGACTGGCAACTTTTTTCACATTAAATACAAACTATTTTTTTTTCTAATCTATATTTCACTAGGTAAATGGATTGCGAAAAGACAATTTTTTTTACCCAACTTTTCGTATAAAGGGGTATTACAGCTGTCGGCACGGGGGTGGGGATGCATTTTCTTTGCGTTTCAGAGGGTGTAGAACACGTTTACAATAGTCATAGATTTTTATATATTTATTTATTTATTTATGGACAACATTTTGTGCTCACTACTCTTCCAAAACCGCTGGTCCGATTTGGAGCAAATTTTTACATGTTGTATTACCGTGTGACTTTGGTGAGGATCCTCTGACCACGAACCGTAATATCAATCATAATGGAGGCAAAATCGTGCTCAAATCTTTCCTGTTCACCGTAGGACGTTGAAAACTGATAGGGAGCCCTTCTGGAACAACACGAGACGAATGACCTTACAGGCTCCATCTTGATCAGCTGAGTGTGCAAAAAGTTACGTCGTTTGTCTGATCACAACGCAATGCGATAGGGAGCCTCTCAAGGACATCAAGGGACATTTTGCAAGTATTTTGCTAGCATTTTGCAAGTAAATTTTACGAGACCTTCTCGAACGATCAAGTTTGTCCCCCACCCCGGCAACTACTTGGAACCGTTCCCTACTAGAAGAACTGTGAGTTCTTCAATTCCGTTCAACGCGGAGCAGCTCATGAGTCACAAATGAAAAGTCACATTTACGTTTCTAAACTGTAATGTGATCGTGTTATGACCACCAAACTATACACTTCATTCTGATCTACATATCCAACTAATCTGCATTTTTACTAAGGGATTGACTACTTGATGTTATGTATTTTTGAGATGTGAGCTTGCGAGCATCCAGACCATCAAGCCATACACTTCATTCTGACCGACATGGAACTGAAGAACTCACAGTTCTTCTTGTAGGGAACGTTTCCAAGTAGTTGCCGGGGTGGGGGACAAACTTGATCGTTCGAGAAGGTCTCGTGTAAATTTTCCAGTGATTAAGTTAAATTACTATTCACCACGGTTCACTTTGCTATAAATAATCACCGAAATCGGTTCAGTGAAACTTGACTTTCGTGTTTGAAGCTTGAATTTTCATCTACTAATATTTTACCTACCTCTATTTGAAAAGTTGGTTCTGCTTACGCAAACTGCTTAATTGTCTTGTTATTTGGAGATCAAACTTGTCATTTTTTCCAGTCACTGTCTGCCATTATTCTGATAAATTTCAACTTTCTGTTTCTTATCAGTGAATGAGAAAAACATTTTAATTTTCATTATTATTATTATTTTTTTTTTTTTTTTTTTTGTTGGTAGATACTAATAATACTTGGCGCCACAGGCTCTGATGGGCCCTGGCCTGCTCAACAATAATCTGCCAATAAGGGCGATCCTGTGCTTTGGACCTCCATCTGCAAATTCTGACAGAAGCACCTCTTCTTAGATCAACCTGAATGTCATCCAGCCCCAACCTACGCCTCAGTCGATGGCCTCCTGGCTTTCCCAGGAACACCCTCTTCACGGCTCTGTCTGTATTCAATTCTTTCCACGTTGCCGATCCACCTGACCGGGTTCGCTTTTATTTTATTGACAACACTTGGTTCACCGTACAAACTCCGAAGTTCGTCATTTCTGGTCCAGCGGCCATTTACACAACTAGCGCCAAATATCTTACGAATAACTTTTCTTTTAAACCTTCTTGAAAATTCATCGTCGGCTCAAGCCGGTCTACGTTTCCCCTGCCATTGGGTACCACTGGCCATACTTTTGAAATCTACACAAGTTTCTGGTTGCCAGCTGCATTGCTTTCATTGCTATGAGAGAAACTCTCAGACTTGAATTTTACTGTCCTTTCCATAAAATTCTAGAATATCTATTAACCGCATCTTCTGAAAGTTGTGACAACAATCTAGTAACACTTCTGAAAATATTATTCCCACATATGCAAATGAGTATCAACAAAACCGCCTATCTAAAGAATGCAAAACTCGTTATGGGATCTAGAAATTTTCAAGTCTATCATGAAACATTCAATTTTTAAAGAAACTCCTGGGAGTTTTGATGTGGCGTGATGTCCCTGGGGTCATTCCTTTATTCCTCCGTCCGACTCGATAGCTAGTCACATCTTAAGTTTGCACATTTGTATCTCATATTGGTTCACCCGCATCTGGCTAACCCAATGCCCTGAACTTCGATATGATTGATTAGTGACGTTTTTTCTCACAATTATTCCGAAGTACCCATTTGTTTTCAACTTCTATTGATTGAAATTTCACTTGTCAGTACTTGCTAAGAGTTTCCAATGCCCTATAGAATGTTTTCGAGAAATTATAAGAATACATACAATCCGAATAGTAGTTCCTTGGATCGATGTCGCCGACTGTCCTAATAGCTCTCGATCGAAAGGTGTGAGTTTGGTCAGTCATCGAACGAAGCCATAGCTGTTAGCCAAGAGCGGCACACTGGGCCCCCGAGGCGCCTGTGTCCATTCGTCACGGGCCTTTGCAATCAGAAACCCATCACAAAGCCTCCCACCTTCTTTTAACTCCGCGGACCACTTTTATCGTCAATTCAACGGCCTAAGCTCGTGTTGAAGAGAGGGTTTCGGTTGACAAATTATGTGCGGCAAGGTCACTCTCGTGGGGATCTAATCGAAAATTCATTTATGGAAACCAAAAACCATTATCACTCGGGCGTCAGGAGTACCTCATCCCTGTCATCGAAAATCCACATCCCCGGCTCAACTAAGTGACCGCCACTTTTCAGCGCGTATCAATCAATAAGGATATGCCAACATGAAATATTCAATAGTCCTTTCCTAATACCGAAACAGAAAACGAGAAAAGCAATAATCTTAGGAAAAGAAGAAGTACGTTAAAATAATTTATACATACCTACCTTCAATATAATAATAATATTAAAATAATTTATGATGTACATACCAGAATGCGTCTTTTCTGAAACAAACAAAAATAGTAATCAGTAACATGGTGTAAAATACAAATATGTTATGAATTTAAAAATAACATGAAATTTTGGAAATTTTTTGAATATTCTGCTTTTGATTTATCGGATTAAGCCCTTTATAATCTCACAGGGGGAAACTGCCTGCAGGCTTCGCCTACCAACCCCCGCCTTGCGGCCTGACAGACCGACCATTGCGCTTTGACGCCCATCATTATCCAATTAGACAGTAATCAAATCCAATTAATAATAATCAAATTTATACTGCCCACCCTATTGGAAATATTTATACTGCCCACCTCCTTGGCGAAATTTATACTACCCACCTCCCTGGAAGATTTATACTGCCCACGTCCTTGGCAGATTTATCCACCCCCATTGGCAAGAGTAGGAGGCGGGCGGAGAAGGTCTCAAAAATCCCTCTCTTCAAACGAAGGGGGCAACTCTTCGTTTTTTGATCAGTTTTATTATATCATAGAATTATTGGGCCGTAACAGATTAGGTTTTCCTCGCATAAATCCTTTCTAACTTAACCAATTGTGATGAAACTCAACCAAATGAAAGGACATGATTCACTGGGTGTTCCTAGACCATGACGAACAACGTATCTCAATTATATAACCTGAGATATCAAAGGAGAAAGCTATAAAAATTTGAGTTATCTAATTTTCAGTGCTAGATGACGAATCTGCGCATAACTACCTTTCATTTAAAAGGAAAAAAAATGAAGGAAATCGGCCGGGTAGAACGGCTGTACCTACTAACTGCCATTAGTATTCGTAAATATTTTTAATTTATAAGATTGAAATATTGCGTGTTCTAATTTATGAAACAACGATTTTTGATTGAATGAAATTTTGTTGAATTATTCAATACGGAAAAAAACAACGAAATCCAACAGGATATCAGGCTTGTTCAAGTCCGATTGACCTGTGCGAAGGATGTCATTGGATGTTTCCCTGTGAAGACCCCATATTTCATATTTTTCCAGATCACTACCCCTTGTTTAAAAGTGTGAGCCCTGCATCTCGGGGTGATTTTCTCTCGTTTATGATTGCTGTTGATAATGTCTGAGGTTCATCTCCAACGTTAGGCTTCCAATTTTCTTCAGTTTCAGATTTTTGCCCCTGTAACTCGATAAATACACACCCCACCTGAACGACACCCAACATTTACAAAAATGTGAAATCCTTGTTGATCCTTTTTTTTCAATTTATGGTAATTTTTCTTCATTGTGAAATTAACCAATTTTCTATTTTTCAGCTTCAGTTTATCTGAAAATAATTCTTCTTTTTTTCGTTCGACTTTTCGATGGAAAATTTGAACGGTGAATCATTGGATACATCTATAACACATGTTAAATCAATAAAAATTACATTCACACATGTATACATACATGCGTGCGTACATGAAGAGGTATGTATGGGTGTGTGCACCTATGTATAAGCGGATTCTAATATCCAGGTTGTTCACACTTAAGATTGCTAACCTCCTAGGTATCGATTCTTCAACTAATTTTCATCAAAAAGTTCCTCACTGCAATTTTTTAACCCTTGGTTTTTGGGTTTTATTTTCACTTTTAGGCTTTTTTGTCGTGTTTTCGACCTTACATCACTTGGCCATATCTCCCCTAACTTACAAGGTAAACTTGAAAATAGATATCGTTCGATAGAACGTTAAATTTCCTATCTCCCTAAGGTATTTGATTTCTTTTTACAGTAGGTCACGTAGGCTAAAAAATGGACAAAACTCGAGAATTTCTCACTTCTTAAAAATTACTGTTTTTTCAAGGTGCATTGAGTATTAAATGAAAATGGTAAAAAACCGTGCGCATTGCGGGAAAAACTTGCCCAAAATTTCAGTTTTCTAGTGTTACAATCAATATTTATTTTACTTTGCTAATTAGAGGAGGAATGCATGTTTGTACGTTGAAAAACACGTTTTTTTCTATGAAATTGAGGGTCTTCGCGGAAAATGACTCTATAAAGAAAATTCGAGTTTGGGGAGAGTTTCTAAGGTTTTTTTCACGTTGAATGAAATGGTAACACTTGTGTTTAGTCCATTATTCACCTATGTGACCAACTGTAAGAAGAATCCAAATAATACCTTAGGAAGTTTAACGCACAGTCCAACGGTATATCTATTTTTAAGTTTACATAGTAAGTTAGGGGAGATATGGCCGTTTTAGTGATGTAAAGTCGAAACCACGAAAAAAAAAGACTAGAAAGTGAAAAAATTTAGAATCTTACAAAAGAAGTTTACAAAAATTGCAATGAGAAACTTTTTGTTGGAAATTAGTTGTAAAATCAATCTCTGGGCGGTTTACAATCTCAAGTGTGAACGCCCGGTATATTAGAATCTGCTATACATACGTACACACACACACCCATATAATATTCACGCATATGTGAATGTAATTTTAATTGATTACACATTTGTTATCGATGTTTCCAACGATTCACCGTTCACATTTTCCATAAAAAAGTCGAACAACAACAAAATATTAATAATAATCATTTTCAGATAATCTAAAGCTGAAAAATAGAAAATTGTGTAATTTCGCAATGAAGAAAAATGACTGTAAATTGAAGAAAAGGATCAGCAAGGATTTCAACTCTTACAGATTTTCAATCCTCTGATGATGCAAGTACGTTTTTCTCACCATTTTTGTAAAAATAGGGTGTCATTCAGGCAAGGTGTGAATACAGTCTCTCCTTTTCCACATTCCAGCCACTGGATCACAGAGCACCTGCTATTTTCAGAGCACCTGCTATTTACCAGGCAACGGCATTGTAACAAATATTCCCTGCTTAATTTTCTCCTGATTTTAATTTTTTCTCTTTTTTTCCACGATAGTGGTGACAAACACAAGTAAAATAATCAGGGTATTTAACAGATCTGAGCAAAAGGGTAATTTGATATTAAAATCATTTTCAATTTTATTATTTTGCACATATTGATTTGCAATTGCGTTTTGCAATTTAATTAGGCAGGATCAATACCCAAAAGTATTACGAGTAGGTATAAGAAACATTTTTTGGGGCCAATTGCATCAGTTGGATATCGTAGAATCTTGGGGATGTCGGGAATGTAAAAACTTGTGTACCTACATGTTGTTAACAAACTGCCTAATCATAGTAACATAAGAGTATCGACCGAGGCGGGGGTGATAGCGGGGGCCTTGCACACGAACCATTTATCAAACCCCCTTCACCTCTCCAGTGGAGGAGGCGTCGGGGGCGCATCTTTTCATATCAAGTGAAAAATAGAGGGGGGCGGCACTGCCCCCTCCTCCCGCGCCACCCCCAGGAGCTTTTCAGAAAAGGGAGAGCAAAACCCCGAACCATTTGTCTCTGGCCATGGGCACCTGACACTGGCTGGCACAACCGCGCTCGATACCTTTTCCTCGGAAATATTAGAGGCCCCGTCGAGTGCTTTTGGCTCCCGTGTGCGAGCCTTTCCCCACTATTATTCGACGAGCCGCCTTCGACCTTTTCGTGGGGGCCAACAAACCCCCGGACACCCCTCCACACCATCTCACAAAGTACTGACGTGCAGCAATCTCGACGGCTTGTGTTAACAAAAGCCTAAAAGTAATATTTTACTAGCGGGTGAGAAATTTTTCGCTCGGATATTGGCGGGCTAGCAAGTTTTTACATTGAACAGGGTAGATGAGAGGGAAAAATAAACGAAAATTCAAAGTTGATAGATTTTTTTATAACAGAAAAGTGGTTTTAGGCGAGCACGGAAATATTGGATTTACCCACTAAAGGATTACTTTAGACCATGGAAAACTTGAACCAAAAATGTAAACGGTTTGGTAAGTTGAAATGGTATAGTAGTGCAATATCCATTTACGAAAACAAGCGTCCTAGTCGATATTTGAACTTATCTCATTTTCGGTGTACTTAACTGTTTGCCTCCGTTTCAATTCCAGCTTCCCAGTACCCGAGCTCTCTTTCTATCTGTCACTTTCAGCGATTTTCTACGGGGATAAGAAATTCTAACTCTTTCTAGTAGCAGTTTGGAGAACTATTTAGTTTAGTGAAGGAAGTAGATATTAGCTGTTTCTGTATATGTATATTTAAAAAAACGGACGGTAGACCTACGGTTCTACAGTCAGATCATTTAATAATGATTAACTTTACACACCACTAGTTCATTATGGTTACTTAGCAATATTAGTTTATAACTTAGCGTAATAAATCAGCTTTCCTTGACACTACAGAGGCTTTGGGATCATGAGGAGATATTGTGATAAAATGAGAGCATTTCAAAAAGTGGCGAACGATTTTCCTGCTATCAAAACTAAGGGAGTTACACTTCCCTAGTAACGCATTGGTTGTACGTGCAAATCATACCGTGACGTGACGCTCGTGACGTGACGAAAACAAATAGAAACGTCCTGTTAATCATTATTAAATGATAAAAGAAGAATCAAACAGTTTAATGGGAAGAACATGGATAACAGTTTTTGATAAGAGTTTTAATGACGTAAGTTTCGCTTGTTTCATGCAATATCTGCTGAAATACGTATAGATACAGGAGTGACTTTTCATTTAACCAACAGAGTTTTACGGGAATCTCTGATAAACCTGTCTCTTTGATTACTAGGCAATGTGTTCGTACCGAAATAAGAATAAGATAAGATGGGTTTTACTATAATTATTATTTACTTACTACAAAAAGTTAACAAGACTGGAATAGACAGAAACGCCATGTTTTCTTTGGAAAAGTTTCTGAAGTGTTCACCGCTCTGATGAAGTGTTTTCGAGCTTCCCCGTCCTTCATCCAGAAGGAGCGATGACAGGCGTGCGAAATTCGTGGAGCCCTTTCCCCGTTATTCATTACCATGTTCATCCCCTGGGGAACTTTGTTCCCGCCTTTACGTTACCATCCCCTCTGTTCAACCCCTCCGCTACACCCTCTCCGTTAACACCACTACCCCGTTGGCAATCCCCCGTTACCGATCCCCCGCCACCCCTTGGGGTGAACACCCCTTAAGTAGGTGGTGATTTAATTTGGTGCCTCTCCATCATTTAGCGTTTGACTCGGGTCTCAAGGGGAAAGAGGAAATCAAATCGACGTTGTTTACGGTGCATTTTCCTTTGTTGACATCCGATTGTGTTTGTCTTAACTTCGTTGGGTACTAGATCGCTTGTTTCGGTCAATTTAACTGGCCGCTAGAGGTACTGGAATACATTCGCGGGGTTGGTGACCTCGTTTTGCAAGGTAGGTATTATCAATTTGAGATTGCTATATCCACAACGTATGTACCAATAGGGTGGTTCAAAAAAAAAAAAAAGTTCTGGGATTTTTGGTCCCCATTGCGTTTTTGCTTCCTCGGTATGTCAGAATGACTCTCCTAAATTTTTAGCAAAAAATATTAATCCTAACCACTTTACCTGGGTCGATTTTTGCCAGTTATCGACTGCTATCGTAAACCAACCTCAAAATTGGGGCTTCAATTGGGGGATTTCAATTTTTTTAGGTCTATTTATGGGTTTTCGCATGCGCTGAACACGATGAACCTATTTATTTTACGCTCCGTCCACTAGTTATCCGGTAAACTGGCGGAGGGCACTGCTTGAAGATAAGTAAAAATCGAAAATTTCACCGAAAATGCTGTCGCCTGGTTAAGAATCGTACTAGAAACATGCTATTATGGTCGGATAATATGCTTTGGCATGTTCTGAACATGATTCCGTTTTTTACTATACTTTTTTACTTCGTTTATCGGCCATAAACCTCAAATTACTTGTAAGGCAATAGACAAATTCACCCTAATTTCACCAGAAATTATGTCCCGTTGATAATTTAAGGTCCCAAAATACCTTGTGCCGATAAAATTTGGTATTTTTTTTATGTTTCGATATTTCATCGTGTTTATTTTATTTTTATTTTTTTTTTTTTTATTTTATTTTTTTATTTTTTTTTTTTTTTTTTTTTTTTTTTTTTTTTTTTGTTATTCTCGTTAAAATGTTATGTTTTGTGAAACTAAAATTATATTACATATTATTTTCAATTATGCATCATTTTTTATTTAACAATCCAATCACAGTTCAGACAATTCAGAACTATGAATTTGACCCCGGAAAACCGATGGAAACTAAGGAATTTTACAGAAAAATGGGAAAATTTTAGCTATTTTCTCCATTTTGCCGCTATATTTGGCGAATAAGTATAATGCCGGTTCAGGTCCTTGCCAAATTACCTACGGCTTTGTATCGAGTGTCCTGGAAAATACCAAATTTTATCGGCACAAGGTATTTTGGGACCTTAAATTATCAACGCGACATAATTTCTGGTGAAATTAGGGTGAATTTGTCTATTACCCTACAAGTAATTTGAGGTTTATGGCCAATAAACGAAGTAAAAAAGTATAGTAAAAAACGGAATCATGTTCAGAACATGCCAAAGCATATTATCCGACCATAATAGCATGTTTCTAGTACAATTCTTAACCAGGCGACAGCATTTCCGGTGAAATTTTCGATTTTTACTATCTTCAAGCAGTGCCCTCCGCCAGTTTACCGGATAACTAGTGGACGGAGCGTAAAATAAATAAGTTCATCGTGTTCAGCGCATGCAAAAACCCATAAATAGACCTAAAAAAATTGAAATCCGTCCTTCAAATCATCACGTCGGCCCCAATTTAGAGGTTGGTTTACGATAGCAGTCGATAACTGGCAAAAATCGACCCAGGTAAAGTGGTTAGGATTAATATTTTTTGCTAAAACTTTAGGAGGGTCATCCTGACATACAGAGGAAGCAAAAACGCAATGGGGACCAAAAATCCCAGAACTTTTTTTTTTTTTTGAACCACCCTAATGTACCAAGGTGATGGCCTGCTTATTAGACCATGTATATATATATATATATATATATATATATATATATATATATATATATATATATATATATATATATATATATATATATATATATATATATATATATATATATATATATAATACATTTATTACAGTTAATTAAAGAAAAAAAATTATAATTTTATATTAGGAAAGGTAAATTTAAAATCAATACCTATGTATTAAAGCAGTTTGTTTCTCATTCGACGATTTTTCTTTTCGAGAAACATCAACTTTCATCCTGCCCGCAGACAAATTGTTTTATAAATACCATTCGATAAATATTTTAGTTTATACCAACCAACCAAATTCAACATTTTACCGATAAAATTCAGCACTTTACCAACCAAATTCAACATTATTTACTAGGCAAAAAAAAAAAAAAAAAAACGGAAAAGAATGAATGGTTGAGAAAAATCAAAAACAGCGAGATCTGTAACCGAATTTTCGTAATAATCGAAACGAACTAACTGTAGTAACATGAATGCAAATTACTACTCAACTATTCTTTATTTTCCTTGCTTTTTGATGATCTTGAAAATAATGTTGAATTTGATTGTTGAAATGTTGATATATTTTCTGCTGTTTATTGACGTTTGATCACATACGCACACTGCAGACCCTACTTTTTATAGTTATAGATAGCCATGGAGGAAATATCACGATCGATTTTTGACAGATTCTTAATTGTACAAAATATTTTCTTTCCAGATAATATTACTGGGCCAGTGCCACATTTAAAGGACGAACCTGTGGTTACTAGAGCATAGGAGAACCGCTAGCGGCAGGCAGCTCTATAGATTTCAGGCTTTCTAATAACGCACTTATCATTTTCTGCTGGGACTAAGTCCTCAGTGATCTGGTGGGTAGGAACTACGGCTTCCTTTCAAAGTCCACCAGAAAGATAAGAACTACATTTTCGCTCATTGGTTAAACGGGAAACACGCGTTCATCGGCTTGAAAACTGGAAAGATATGTTCATCTAAACTTCAAAGCAAGCCGCATATCAGCACGCTACTGATTATGTTTGCTGCACACATCTCCTCTTGAGCAAGTAGGCAATGGACTCCCGCAGAGAAGAACTCTAACCAATTATTCTCAAGACGTATAAAGCTCAGCCATATTCGTTTGAGGGGGAGGGGTCTTTTGCATGACATCGAGAGAGGCTGCTCCTTCCGGCAAAAAAAAGAAAGAAAAAAAAAAGTGTGCTCATATTCTATAATGATTGTAATCCTAACAGTATATAAGACACGTTTTTATCTTCGTACCTACCTATCCTTCATATCGCACTAAAAATCGAAAATGGCTTTATTCAAAACAAATTGCTTTTACTCTCAGAAATAAAGAAACTTCCGCTGATGTAGCATAACGATCAGAGCGAAATTTCGTAATGTGTTTGCAGGCTCTAGAGAAGCCCTTACCAAATTTCACATTCCAAGGGTGAAAAAGCGATCATTTAACTAACAGCTGATCAGAATAAAGCCCATCAACTCATTCGTCACATAATGTTCTAAAGAGTCCTCCTATATCGAATGTCAACTTCCTAGAGTAAACGAGAGAGAATTTAGTTCACTCAGCTGATCAGGAAAGAGCTCCTGAGTTTATTTGTATCTTGATGTCCCACAGAGTCTTGCTATAAAATGTCCACTCCCTATGGTGAACGGGAGATAATTTAATTTACTCAGCTTACCAACACTTGGTCGTTGAGGTTCTAAAACCCCAAAAGATACTTTCTCAGGTCAAAATGTCTATGTTTCAATTTTCATCAAAATTGGCTGAGGAGAACTGGTAGAAGTGGGGAAAAAATTAGGTGAGACAAGAAAGACTAAAAATTAAGAAAGTCCTAAAACATGCATTTCAACGCCTCGTTTTAGCTTATATAGAACCGATACATATTTGGCATCAGGAGAAGCAAGGGGCATATCCCCCCCCCCTCCCCCACCAGGATATACCAGGAAAATTAAGTTTGAGCCAACAGAGTGAGGCCGAGTAGGGTTGAACTTCTACTTTGTTACTTCCGAGTACATCGGAACGTCTCGTTGCAATAGATTATTTAAAGCATGGCAATAATGCGATTAGAGTGGTTTATTGAAAGCTTGGCAATGCGAGACGCTTCTCGCTGGATCACCTGTTTTCATATAAACGATTCAAGAACATGTTCTGTATCAAAATAGTTCAGCAAAATACAATTATGCCGTTCATTTACGCAGTAGGTACCGAATTCAATTCAACTGTGGGGGCCCGATCCAGTCGGAGGACCAACGATTTACGTCTTTGCTTGAAAAGGCCCAAGCCCTGAATCTCCTAATAAGTACCAATTCTTGTATTAAGGACCTAGGATAGGAGCATTCAACACCATTCATGCTAGATTATTTGCAATTTGTACACTTTAGTGATTACGAAAATTGTATGTCCATAACATTTTCCAATCACAAAAATCTTTTTCTGAATTGTACTCTGCTATAGTAACTTAAAAAGTCGAGAGGATATGTTATTAAATATGCGTAGGAAAAGCTTTGGTATTAACACACAAATATGACCTTGAAAAAAACATATTCATGCCTCGAACGAACGCCGGCGCCGTACCCACCACAAGCCGCGGCGCCGGCGCCTCTTCTCACTCCACCCCCCCCGCTCACCACCCCCCCGCTCACCACCCCCCCGCTCGCCACCCCCCCCCCTCTCCACCCACCGTGACCCCCTGCCAAGCGTGCCAGGCGTGCTCGCGTCGAAAAAGACACGTTTTTGCCCGTTTTTGGCCCATAGCATCTATGCGAGTAAAGCGATCGGGATGGTTAAACGTTAGGACCAACTAGACCCCAAATAGAGTCTATGTGCGAAAGAACGGGTTTTTTAAGTCAATTCTTAGGCCTTTTATGGCCCGGACGGCGGACGGCGAACGGCGGACGGCGGACGGCGGACGGCGGACGGACATTTCAAATTTGGATTCTACGTACCTTGAAACGTAAAGTGACAAAGTTTGAGGGGGGGTTATAAAAATTTTTTGCTACACGATCACATAGGCTTATTATTGGAAATAATGAACCAAAATCAAGAACTGTTTCTGAATGCCTCAAACCGGATTTTCATTATGGGAATTTTCAATATTTTTTTCAACTTTAGTATTTATTTATGGAGTCATCTCAATAGGTTCATATTTTTTGAAATTTTTTCAAAAGGTAGTTTGGCATAAATGCAAAAATTTCACAATTTTGACAAACAATTACTCCCCCCCAAAGGTAAGTAGGTAGGTTGAGGGGGCTCAATGTCAGTTTAATAAATCTTAGCGCTTTCGCCTGCACTCATCAGAGAAAGGTATATATTATATTATTGTTTCGCTGTATTTAGGTTTATACATAGTTTAGTCATTAGCATTGTACAGCAGGTTGTGGATCATGTTCAGTTCTACTCATTTAGCTATCAAGGCTGATCGTCATAATTATTGGTTTGGCTAGGTAGGTACTGTTTTTCGAATATGCCAGTTCTGGTACATATCAATATTTTATGCCTTAAACTATTTGTATTTCTACTTAAATATTTGTATTTAGCTTTAGTAGCACCAGGGTAGGCTTTTGTTGGTGTATCAGGTTATATATTACAGGGGTTGCTATATTGGTAGAGCATGAGAAGGGGGAATAAATAGCTTAAACTGCACCAGGTCTGGGTAATATTAAAGGTGCCAACATTTGTATTACAGAAGCTTTTCTATAATTATAAAGCATGGGAAATGAACCATGTCTAGCTGCTAAGAGGATTTTCAATATGGGAATTTTGAAAATCTTCATCTCCAGTATTTATGGAGCAATCGCAATAGCGTCATTTTTTTTTTGAAAATGTTCTAAAAGGTAGTTTTGGCATAAATGGGCAAATCACACATTTTTGGGGGGGAAAAATTGCTAAAAACACCCCCCCCCCCCTCCCAATATGAAAACCATATCAGGTCAATTATGACAGATGTACTATTAGGAATTTTCCAATCCTTTTCGAGCCTTATGGAAGAGAGAGAATGAAAGAGGAGGAATGGAACGATATAATTGCGGGACCAAGTCTCCGCTCCCTTCTCACGTTGATCGCGATGAAGGAAGCCAGAAGCCCTACATTCCCACATCCCCCATGACAGAAACTTCACAAGGCCCGTGGAGTGCGGTTGAAGTGCCATGGGGGTCCCTTCCCCGGGCTCCTTCCGATTATTATCAAGGCTTCCAACAATTTTTTTTTTTTTTCCTCGTTCTCTTTTTGCATCGCAACCCCTCTTAGATTTAGTAACGAACTTGCTCTCTCGCTCTTGCAGTCAAAGAAATCAGTAGCCTATAGTCTTGTGAGTGGGGAGAAAAACACGGTAGGGAGGCATAAAGATACACGTGTACAGAACAGTTTGGTAAATCGGCATTGGGAAGTTACACAATTATTGTGCAATTCAGCAATTGGGAAAAGATATTTTGATCTCATTAAAATCATTTGTATGTATTGTCTGTTGTGTTGTGTTCTGTTTGGTTTGTGTTGTGTTTGAGTGGAAAAAGTACCAAGTATTGGTTTATTCTGATAAGATTTGGATGAAGGGCTGTTGCCCGCATCATCATATTAGAACAAACCTGACAGAGTAATTATACAGCTCCGTTGAGACCATAATACGCATAATGTTAATGTGGGTTCACTCCTCAGATATTCAAAGTTGATACACATTCTCAATCTTTGAATCAAATACAGTAGAGAACGTATACAGTTAACAGCACGATAAATCGCGGAACAGTTTCAGAAAAAGAGACCGGTTCGTTTGAGGGAGAGTGAAAGTTAATAAAATTAATGTACAAATTTGATGACAAACAACTCGTTCTAAGTAGTGTTTTGCGACTCAAATAAGATTTTAGATTTTCAACTTTGTTTCACAGTTTTCTATTTTTTTTTTTTTTTTTTTTTGCAAATATTTATGAAATGTAAGCATATTTTTCAACCTAAATTTTGGCATAAATTGTTTAATGTTCTAGTTCATCGTTTATAAACTTCGTTAATAAATTGTGTTAAAAATGTAAATTTAACGATGACTTTTAGCCGTTTTTAGCCATTTTTAGTGATTTTTTTCTAGCACAATTTTTGGAATTTAACCAATTTAATGTGCTCAAAACATGCTGGCCAACAAACTCGTCCTTTCGTTTGGTCTTGATTTTTTGAAGAACGGAATTCTTATCTGAACCCTAAAGAAGATTATCGTCCGGCAGGACACACACAAATATTTGAAAAAATTTTACTCCAGGATTCGTTTCAGAATGTCTCAAAACGGATTTCAATAAAGAAAATTTTTATTTTAAATTTTTTGGAGCCATTGCAATAGCTTCATTTTCTACAAAAATTCGCTAAAATTAAAAGATTTTTCTCTGAATGAGTAGAATCATATTTCTCCCCTTGTTGTCTCATTCCCCGGTAACGTAGATTTAAGTTTTCTTTGATTATAATACGGCGTTGCATTATATTCTCGTACCTCTTACTCAACTTCCATTTGCACGATGAGGCGTGATTGATTTCGATTCGTATTACAACTTGTTATATGCTGTAATATGAATATTCATGTAATTAACCTAATTATGCGCTCTGTCGTTATTGCAATGCAATAGCTGTATGGTTTGAAGAAAAGTGGTAGAGGCTATGCCTACATATGGACTGTGATGTAGCAATATTCTTATTCTATGTCTCTGTTATCACAAGTGAAATTTAAAAAATGCATAAATCCATTGTTGTAACACCCAAAGGGTTTATACAAATGAACGATTTGTATTGAATGGAATTGAATCTAAAAAACCGCCAAATTCCAGTAAAATTCCGAGAAAACAAAACCCTCGCTCAAGGCAATGAGGAAAGTGGCGGTAGTGTCTCAAAACCAATCAAACACTCTCGGAATTGAGCAAGTTCTCTTTTTTCTTTCTTGTCTGTTTTTCTCTGATTTCCTCCCATTCCTCTTGTGCTGGAGAAGAAAAGAAGAAAAAACTGCCTTTGTTCTTACTAGCTATTCATAAAAGTTATCGCAATTAAATATACCGTTAGGAGTGGTGGCGAGGGAGAAGATGGAGGGATAAAACGGGACTCAGGAGAGGGGAAAAAACTGGGAGGATTGAGCCAGAAATTAATTAAGCTCAGCGACGAGAAATCTGAGCGAGAAGTCGAATTAAACTTCGACTCGGGAGGCAAAAATGAAAATTCACTTTTCCGCTCTTGATTGGAACACGCGGTCTACGATTTGCTGGAGCGAAATTAAGAAAACCGTTCCGTTGATTATTGTAACACAGTTAACCTGTAAATTACCTTTAAATGGCATTTTGACCTTTGGTATTTCAAAGTTATTATAATGCTATGGTGTTGGGGAAATTACGCTTACATAAAATTAAACCCTTCACCTTATTACACAAAGGTTTATTGTTTCTGAATTAGAAAGCCCTTCAACGCTGAATAAAATGGTATATCATTAATTAACCCAGTCTATAATACAATATCTAAACTCTGAGCACTGCACCTCGGAGAAGCACTCCCCCAACACACCTTCACAGTGCTATATAAACTTAGGCCGTCCAATTTTACACTTATGAGTAAATGTTAATAAACGAGACCCTTTATGCCAAAATCATTATCCCCCTTGTAGAAGGGATGCAAGGACTGTGTACGTTAATTTGAAACTGGCACATGAACTGGTCCTCCATACCGTGTAACAAAGTTTTCATGGTATTTTAGTGGAGCTCTGTTTCAAATTTCAGTACCGTAGGCCAATTAAGATAGAAATTAGCCTCTGGGGTCCCTCAGCTGATCAGTTCGCCTCCATAAGTTGTAAATGTATTCAACGTGTCCCAAAAGCGCTCCCTTTCAAATTTCATGACTGGATGAAAATGGTCAAATTCCCAACTCGATCGCCATCAACGTCAAAACATCACCAGTCAACCAGCAGTCAATGTTTCACACCTTTCGTTCCTCTCAGTTTTTGCTATTTCTTATCACTTTTTTTCGCCTCCTAATAGTCATCATCGTACTTAAATACTACACTTCCATCAAAAGTTTCCGTACTTTTCATCATTCCTGAAAAATTATCATTTACGTACCTTTCGAAGGAATCCGTCGTCACTAGCGAGTCGAGTACAGGAGGGAATGCATTTTTGATGCAAAGATATCATCATAAGGGCGTCAAAACAGTGCTACGGGGAAAGAGCCCCCTTTTGATTTCGAGAGAAAATACCATACGTTGTACAATATAGTCAGCATAATGTTACGCAAAGGTAACCTCAGCAGGGCCTTATTATCCCTCTGGACTGTCAATTAACAACTTTACCCATTTCCGGAATTCGTCGATTAAATTAGAAACCTGTGTTGGAATTGTTTACAAATGTAGATGCAATAAACCAAAATCTGAGCCGTCAAAAAGATCCATATCCGAAAGGAGGATCAAATGAATAAGATTAAACTGAATTAGAGTAATAAGGTGAATATATATTATAATATGGACCCGATTCGGAAGGAAAATCACAAACAGAAGAAAATCTCAAATTAATTATCACATACCGTCACTGTAACTCCAGGATTACTACTCAGAATTTAGCATCTGTTCTGCTCTCCCTGTTAGATATTTATGTACCTTCTCATTACTCGTAGGACTGCAAGAACGCTCTATTATTTTCTTACTTGCTTAATTTTACTATGATAATTTTAAGCATAGATACCTTTAAAATTTGGCTTTCATTAACGTGCTGGCTATGGTTCTTTCTCTTGCTGATGTGATGATTAGAGAACATACTTCAAATGAGCCTCAAGTGTGTTTCTATACACTTATTGAAAATTTAGCAGACCATACATATTCAAAAACTCTTTATGAATATTGTGGCCACTTAAATGGTAGAATTACTTTGAGAATCTTTACCTATTTAATCTAGATATAATGTTCTCGATAAGACATTTGTTTATGGGATAAGAAAATAGAAGATAATTCAATCGGACCCTTAGGTCAATTACTATATTTCATAGCGTAGACTGTAGTGTATCCAAAAGAATTGTGTAGCTATTAAAGCAACACTTCCATGATAGACTACCTTAGTATTGGTGATGCAAGCCACTTTGCCGAGAAATCACGACAACAGCTAAGTAGGTACTTTTAGAATGTAGGTATGGGGAAAGTTCATTTCATCGTATTGAATACGCTACCATCTTCCCGTTTTCACGTTAGCTAATGGGTTGTTGGCACCGACCAGCCCGCCATTGTTTTTAAAAGTCCTCAATCACCCCCAAGCAACAAACCAAAAACGGGGCTCCAGAACGACGGAAAAAAGAACGAAAAAAGAGGCCTCGATAGAGTCGGTGAGAGCGAGAGGGGGCTTTCAATAAATCAATACGAGCCGCTACTAACTCCTAAAAGCCGGCAAGGCACTTCAGAAAGCATTATTTCAACTGCGGTACTATGGCGGGTGGGGACTTTCGAGATGGGGTTTTCGGGAGCTAATAGACCACCCTCAGCCGTCATCAGCGATCGGTGACATTGAGAACCCCTTGAAAAATCCACCCTTCGAAGAGAGTGCCAGCCCTTCCTAAGTACGATACTCAAACCGCCCTTCCAGACTAGTTCATTACCACCCCTTGTTCTTTAACCCGTGTCGTCCCTATCGTCATTTAAATATGATTTAATTCCATTGCGCATTTTCATATTCAAGAGCTTTGGTTACGCTGTTGAGTCACATTACGGTACGGATGTATTTTTTTTTTTTTTTTTTTTCCGTCCGCTCTGACGATAATAGGGAGGCTATTCATGAAGTAATAAAAAATAAAAATAAAATGTTTTCATATTGAAATAATTAAAACTTGGTCTATTGTCTATCTCAGCTCTGTTTTGCAGAAATACTCACTTTTTCCATAATTAAGTTTTATCTATTTGTATAACTTTTTTAACTATAACTTCTAACTTTTAACTATTTGTCTGAAAAATACGTATTTTTAACATCAAACAGAAATCGCAGCAAATTATCACATCAAGGTTTATTGTTTCTGTGTTAGGTAGCCCTTCTACGCAGATCATTGGTCTATAATTATTATTAAGTCCCATATATATCTAGTAAATGATCAAAACTTGGCTTCCCAAATGGGTTCACTTCACACCTTTACAGCTCATGACCCCACAATTTTACGGTTTATAGTAGGTTAATGTTGAAAATATCAAAACAAAAAACTCAGTAAAACGGCAAATCAAGAAGGAAATAAATTAGCCTCAGAGGCCCCATCAGCTATTCAGTGATCCTCCAAACCTTGCAATTGTTTTTGAAGTGTCCCGAACGAGCTCCATAAAATTTCAGCAACGTGAGTCGATTGGGAAAGAATTTATCCAAGGAGGTTCCGAAGCATGTCAGAATTACACGAGAATTGAGAATATTACACCAGAATATAATAACCAGGTGACTCGGAAAAAGTAACGAAGATACCACCGAGAAGTTTCAACGATCCTCCATTTGCATGCAAATTGAAAAGAACCAGAACTTTTTCATCAAACTCTACATGCACATATCAAAAAGCGTTGAACCAAAGACATTTCAAAACAAATTTCCATGAGAGAAATGGCGCACGCGAAAGTATTTTTGCTGAGATGTACTAGAACAATTATGAAAAATGGCGTTGGACAGAATTTTTTACGCTGAATTCAGGGGAAATGAAAGGGCGAGGGGGGGGGGGGGTAACCTTTCCTTGGGACACCCTGTAAATCAGATAAACGTGTAGAAACGTCGAAAAACGTGTTTTTGGGGTTTTCACGGAAAAACTATATAGAGAGCCTTTTGAGGTACAGGAACAAGTGGTATATTTCTTATAGGAGTGGGAAAAACTAATTTTGTCCAGCCAGAATCAGTATTTGCCCCACTGTGCGGCCTATGGCATCGGGCTCCATATCACTGAAGCGAATTCCAGATGGCTATAGACGGGAGCGCAGTATAAGGTTTTGAAGCATCTCCCAGTTTTAAATTACTTCGGTGATCGATGTAGTATTTATTATACACAGGTTGTTAGGTTTAAAATGTTGAATAAAAATGGAGTACAACGCCACCAACTACACCTTTCTATCTCAATCCGTAGCCAAAATATGATTTTTTCCCCCCTCGAGAAAACCAAGTTTTTAGACATTAAAACCCACATTCGTCCCCTTTAAATCAATGTTTTTCAACTTTCAACCATAGTTTGATAGATTTTGTCCAAGAGCTAAAGATTTTCAAATCCATTTAACACCATTCAGGCCATTAAAAAGCGCTGCAAATTATTACATGATTTTTTATTATTTCTGAATTAGTAAGCCAGCTATAGTAACCAGCATGCTCTGGGGCTTTCGCCAGTCTCTTTTTTAGTATCCACCTCTGTTCTCGCGTTACAGGCTGCGCTCCCGATGGGGAGCAAATGGATGATCGTACAGCCACCCGAGTGGTCTCATTCAATCCACGGAGCTAATTTCTATAGGAATCAAACTAAAACCCTAGGTACACTGGATTCCAAAAGCATCTGGGACCTATCCGAGTCGATTCTGCGTCCGAAATTACTTGGGTGACGACACCCCACTTACCTATGGCAGAAATATAAGTAAACAGCTATTCATCCAGAGGGTTCAGACTCCAACCTGCCCATGTAATGCAATTTTAATTTAAAAACGATTTGCTTCGAACTATCTGAGATTTTAGATGGCCGCTCCTCTCACTCCACCCCCTCACCACCCACCGTGACCCCCTGCCAAGCGTGCCAGGCGTGCGTGCGTGCGTAAGTCTAACACTCAAAACCTCGAGAAAGACACTTTTTCGCCCGTTTTCGGGCCATAGCATCTATGCGAGTGAAGCGATCAGGATGGTTAAACGTTAGGACCAACTAGACCCCAAATGGAGTCTATGTGCGAAAGAACGGGGTTTTTAAGTCAATTCTTAGGCCTTTTATGGCCCGGACGGCGGACGGACATTTCAAATTTGGATTCTACGCACCTTGGAACGTAAATTCACAAAACTTGAGGGGGGGGGCTATAAAAATTGTTTGGTATACGATCACGTAGGCTTATTATTGGAAATAATAAACCAAAATTGAATTTATTCTATTGGGAATTGGGAAAATGTTTAAATATTAGCCATTCTTTCAAAATCGAACTTAGAAACTTTCAAATTTCTCTACGATATAGGTACCTAGTTAATTTTCTTCACATTGCTAAATAGGCGAGGAAACTATGTTTTAATGTTACAAAACGTGGTTTTCCCAAGAAATCGTGGGTTATCTTGGAAAAATGACCCCCAAGGAACCTACGAATTCGGGGTCGGTTTCTACGTATTTTCTCAAGCTGAATTGAAACGTCACACTTGCATATTAACATCTTCAACTCCTCTATTAGCGATTCTCCATTTTTTATTGTACGCCAACGATGATATAATTTTGTTATTTACATACAATTATATTAAAAATGAATCGAAACAAGAAGTAAGTAAGTATGTGGCAACAATAAATTTGGCAAAATAAACTTAAAAAATTAAAATCCTGCAAATTATTACACTAAGGCTTATTATTTTTTTTAATTATATATCCTTTTGAAGAAGATCATTGTTCTATAATTATTATTAAGCCCCGTATGTAGTCAAAACATCGCGTATCGTGCCTCTCAAAAGAGTTCTCACCTTCACTCTAAAGAGTTCTCACCTGGAGCCCACAATTTTACAGTTTATAAAAAGTGACGAGAAAAAAAGAAAAAAAATATATATATACATATATATATATTCCCGCCCCCTCCCTCCCACTTTTAGCTAATTTTCGTAGAAAATGAAGCTATTGCAAAGGCTCCAAAAACTTCAAATTCAAATCAGAATTTCAAAAAATTAAAAAAAAAAAAAAATTGAATTCAAAATTTTGAAAACATTTCTTTATTGAAATCCGTTTTGAGGCATTCTGAAACGATTCAATAAGCTTCCTCTTTTTCATATATTTGTGTGTTAAATACGTTAAAAAAACCACAACTGCATGTCTCTGTGACTAAAAGTGTGAGTGTGTGTGCGCGCGTGTGTGTGTGCGTGCGTGTGTGTGTGTGTGTGTGTGTGTGTGTGTGTGTGTGTGTGTGTGTGTGTGTGTGTGCGCGCGCGTGTGTGTGTGTGTGTGTGTGTGTGTGTGTGTGTGTGTGTGTGTGTGTGTGTGTGTGTGTGTGTGTGTGTGTGTTTGTGTCATTCCAGACGATAACACCCCTTAGGATCGAGATAAAAATGTCGTTCTTGCGCCAAAAAATCAAGTTTTCCAAACGAAAGGATGAGTTCGTTGGCCAGCACTTTTTAAGCACATTAAATTGACCGCATTTCAAAATCGTACTAAAAAAATCACTAAAAATGGATTAATACAGCTAAAAATAGTTTAATATATATTTTTTTGCAGAATATTACTCAAATTTCTAAACGATTTAACATAATGCAATGCGGTAATTTACAAAAATTTGCTCTAACGATCATGCGATATGACTGGAATATTCGGTACATTTTGTGATGCACTGCTCAATTATCATACCTACTCCTGACTGACGTTTATATTTCCAAACTGATGAACTGATTGTCATCTGAAATAAATGAGTCCGTGTCAGTTGATGAAGTCATATCATTCTGAATCTCTTCCGTTCGTTGGTGACGCAAACCGAATATCTTAACGAGAGCTAACCTCCCGGGGGTCAGTGTTTATTATTCTTCCAGAAGCAGATAAGCCAGGAACCTCGCGCCTCCTGAATAGTCTCCCCTTGACAACTGTCATCTTCCAGCGATGTTGACAAAGGATTTAACCTCCCCCGCTCGCCATCCTCTCGTTCACACGTACTTTTTCTTCATATCTCGATAAACCCCACGGAATAATCGATCTTCCCCTTCGTTGCATACTTCAGGTTTTCCCGAATATTTTTTCCATCAAGTTCAGATTAATCATCAGACCCCCAGAGGGCGGTCAAGACATCATTTATCAAGTTGGTGGTGTGAAAGCGTAAACGCGGACCACCGGACGTGATTTCCAACATGTATGTTCAAACTTCATGCTCCGATGGCTTCCCAACGCCATCAATCCACCATCATAAATATATCCGAGGTGGAAGTCATGGTATACATACAAACATAACAATTGCAATTACTACTGTTTCATAAACTAGCAAAATTACCGATATCGAACTAATTCGCACAGCATGAACCTGGTTCACACAATTCTATGCACCTAATCATTATGAATCACTTTCCGAATATGGTTCAGTATGCACATGTGTACCTTCAACTTTGGTTACTTTTGACAATATACCTATCATCTGCTTATATTTGTGCTAACATAGGGTCGCGTTTTTCATGAAACTGCTCATGGGTTTTATTTATACTATATCGCGTAACTATAGGTACATTAAACAGAAAGTCCCAAAAGAACCCCCAACCCCCTTTTTTTACTTTCTCCACAATTTTCAGTTCATGGAAACAGCAATCATGGGAGTGATGTATTATCTAAAGAGATTTTCTAGTGAGACGAAAATTGAGGAATTTTAGTTTCCTCAAGACGCTGTGGAAATCACAATACTGCTTACCACAAACTCAGTAGGATCTGTGTGAATTCTTTCAAAGAAAATATTATGCTAGGTTATTGTATGACGTGTTATTAAACTGAGGTAAAGTACCCACCCATTTTGAAAGGGTGGTTTCATCAAAAGACGATATACGTTCGTCGAGTATCCTGAGCAAGATACTCGTATTTGGAGGCCTCACCGCTACAAATTGGGGATGATCTGAAGTAGATACGAGAAAAAACCCTTTTTGAGGAGGATATCTCCCTTTATGAACCCCATCCCCCCATCTCCCGATCCCCAGCGAGTGACTCATTTTGATCATCTCGCTACCCAGTAATCAGCCAGGGCCATTGTATCTTGTCCTGCTCGGGGCTTCATCTCGCCCCTCATTTTTGCATGTTTTCCACGTCGCCGTATCTCCGACCCCGATCACCGCCAATTATCCGCCCCTCACCGACCGCATCTACTCCGAGTCTCCCTCCATTTGACGTCACTTTTATCTTCACTCGAAATCTATTTTCCATTTCACCTTTTCAAGCTCCCCAGGGTCATTCAACTCACCCCTCATCCTGTAATCAGAAGGATCATGTCAACAAATGGAAAAGTTTGTAAGCGAATCAGAGTGATAAGTTTTAACGACCTTGGGATTCCAAATTGTTGATCGTTTCATCAGCCAATGTGAATAGGTACTGCTTTTAAAAATGCTAGAGTTCAAGTAAAATGTGGAAGTAGCTGATCATTCGTCCGGACTTACAGATTACACACCAATTGCACTTCACTTCCTTTCCACCACCGATTCGGTTGCTAAACATTCCATCGATCAATTTTAGCGAATAATTCTCACAGTGTACCTGCTTTAAACTTTCTGAAATATCTTCCTAACAGAAAACCACATAGTTTATTATAACTTTGAGAGACATTCTCCAGGCTCGAACAAAACTTGGTGACAACGTTGTGATATCATAATGCAGGTGACAAACACCAAGAAATCGAATGTAAGCTGTCAATGATGTTCAAAGCTTAGCTAATTAGTTCTTCTTCTCTTGCCTTTTTGGTTTATTATTTCCAATAATAAGCCTATGTGATCGTGTAGCAAAAAATTTTTATAACCCCCCCTCAAACTTTGTCACTTTACGTTTCAAGGTACGTAGAATCCAAATTTGAAATGTCCGTCCGCCGTTCGCCGTCCGCCGTTCGCCGTTCGCCGTCCGCCGTCCGGGCCATAAAAGGCCTAAGCATTGACTTAAAAAACCCGTTCTTTCGCACATAGACTCCATTTGGGGTCTAGTTGGTCCTAACGTTTAACCATCCCGATCGCTTTACTCGCATAGATGCTATGGGCCAAAAACGGGCAAAAACGTGTCTTTTTCGACGCGAGCACGCCTGGCACGCTTGGCAGGGGGTCACGGTGGGTGGAGAGGGGGGGGGGGGGGGCGGCGAGCGGGGGGGTGGAGTGAGAGGAGGCGCCGGCGCCGCGGCTTGTGGTGGGTACGGCGCCGGCGTTCGTTCGAGGTATGAATATGTTTTTTTCAAGGTCATATTTGTGTGTTAATACCAAAGCTTTTCCTACGCATATTCAATAACATATCCTCTCGACTTTTCGTACGTACTTAGATAATGATATTATTAAGGCAATAACTATTTGAATAGATAGGAGCTCAAATCGAGAAATATAAACATGCGTATATAATTATAGAAGTATAGGTTGTGGCAACTCGAAGTAGGACACGCCGAGGCGTCTGGACAGGCCTTATGACGTACGCTAGCCAACTAAAACTACGATCATACTCAATTGAAAAAATAATAAACCTTTGTGAAATAATTTGCAGCGTTTTATGTTTTTGGTTTATTATTTTCAATGAAGAACCTTTGTATTCGACCGAAAATACTTGACCTAACTATGAAACTTGTGTTAAAAATCACATTTGGGGTCTAGATGGTTCTAGAAGCTCGGCATAAATTTTTACCTACCCTAAAGTGTTGTATCAAAGGGCTAAACATTCAAAACATCGGGACCTCGAAAACTTTCTAAGTAACAGTAATAATTTTTTGCTTGCCAATGATGAATTTAATCCCAAAGAATCGATTAAAACCACCCGTAACGCCGTACATTGAATGTTTCACTTTCACTAAAGGCTTGAACATCGGAAAAAAACCTTCGAATTTCTAAGCGCGAGAAGATAGAGAAATCACGCGCTGCTAGCGGATCTATTAGACGATCAAGCTTTAAATTCCATCAAAGACCGCTAGATGGTGATACTGGAATACAACTTGGCCTTGTGAATATCAGCTGATATAATGCCAATATTGGAATTATCACGTGATTCGTTTCCAATGGAATTTATTATAACCTTGCGAAATAGAGTTTATTAACTATTGTCCGTGCGATGTAGGTACTTACTTGTGAAGTGTTGGTACCTAAATGCTAAATTTCATCTCTTGAATTGCTCCCAAGTCTACCTATAGGTAGCAGAAGCATTGTTTTCACTTTCGAGAGATTTAAAAGTTGTGGCCTCCTCTAAAATCAAACTTTTTTTTTTTTTTTTTCAGTGCCCAATTTTCACTCGCATTTTCCGTTTTAGACTATTCTGAACAACTTTTGTTCGTTTCGTACTTTTATTCTCGATCTCTGTGTAGGTATGTCCGCAAATCATTGTAACAAGCTTAATTTCCATAATATTCAACCGTTTCTTATGAAATGTGTATTGTATGGGCAGGTTAAGATGAAGATGGCCCCTATGAGTTTCGTTGTTCCCAAATCAATAATTCACTCGGCTCATGTGCAAACGTCAATTCCATCAACCATAATTTTCTCACGCCCCTGTAATCCGATCTCGCTCAAATTAGGAGAATAGGTGGAAGAGGTTAATTTAAGCGTTTCCTAGCACTTTCAACATAATCAAATCATTAGTAGCTACCCCTCATGCACGAATGTGTATACTTTTTAAACGTGTCTAATTTCAACTGTTTTCATCTGATTAAGATGAAATTTCCTAGGAATATGCGGGTAAAGCTGTATCACACTAGCATTTTTTCCGCATTTTTTTCTGCATTTTTTCTGCGTTTTTAATGCCTAAACGTGAAGAAGAAGAAGTGCTTTTTTCCAAGGTCAGTTTTTTCGACCATTGCGCATCCTGGCGGAGCGTTTTTAAACTCACTTGGGAAAATTAGAACACGTTCTAATTTTTACCTTGACGCAAGAAAAATGCTAAACATAACCCTTGGGGAGGTAACGTTTCACTGGGAAACTGCGTTGTACCTTCCCGTTTTCATTCCAATTCCAGTTCTTCTGTGCCAAAAATATTGTTTCTAGTTGCTTGCCGAAGTTTTCTTATTTTCTTAGTGCCGAATTTCTTTTCTTATTATTCTTATTTCAGTGCCGAACTTCTATTTTTATTAAGTTTTTGTTTGGTCGCGCGCCAATGCCTCACCTCGCATGACGTTAAGTAGGTAACAGCACCCCTCCGGTCACTAAAGAGACTGCACTAAACAAATGCCGAATCAGGTGAATGAACTGTGAACTGTAGAAGTGAAGTTTTTTGTTTGAGGGTTATTGCCGTGCGCTCTTGTTTCTCTGTAGAGTTCAAATTACATACCTGTCTTTTTATGTAAATATAATTTAAAATCGAATAATCATTTTTCGTTCTTGAACACGTCCCTAGCAGGAACAGTTTTTTTTATTGTTACGTTATTTTATAGTATAATAACTTTGGAAGAACAAGAGTTGTCAAGACACCGTTTGAAAACACTAGGCACGCCAAACGTTTCTTCAATATTTCAAGCCCTAACCTGACAGGCTTAATAAAATTGCATTCCGCCAGAATGCGCTGTTTTTGCAGTTATTCCTCTTCAACATTTACTGCTGACCTTGAAAAAACGCACTTTGTCTTCTTCACGTTTCAGCGTTTAAAATGTGAAACAAATGCGGAAAAAATGCAAGTGTGATACGGCCTTAAGAATGTAAATGGTCCACTAATAGTTCCATACTTCTCAAATCATTACTCCATTCTGCGCATGCACAAACGTAAATTTTCTCTAGCATTACTCTTATTTCCTCTGTGATACCTAATTATAAGCACTACACGGTTGATTTTTGAAATTCCAACTACTTAATTTCAATTAGTTGGAATCTCGATCATATAAACAACAGTGGACTGAAGAGCTAGACAGGTACCTACTGTAAGTTAATCTCTCCTCCGAGACTTTTTCGTTCATAGAACGGACATGAAAGTTGTACCTATTGAAACTGGTCCTCTCTTTCACTTCTTTATTCGTTAGCAAATTCGTCCCCGATCTGTTGTTGACTGATTTCCAAACGTAAATTCGTCTCCTTCGAGTGTGTAAATCAGGGGCAGAGATAATCACAACATTCAATAATAAAAAACTCTGCTCATGGGTCTTCACGTTCAAACACACTACATAGGTACTATAACTTCACTGCTTCTTAACTATCAAGGAAATTTCGGGACTTTGTGGTACCTGCAATCGCATGTATTTAGAATCGAATCTAATTTCAACATTGCATAGAAATTAAAAATAACAGATTAGGTACATAGGTAGGTACTTACACTACTAAACAATTTATTAGAGAAGCAAGAAAGCAACATTCTTCTATTATTAACAACCGCCTTTCACTTGGTTGAACATAAAACACTTTGCATTGGATTAATAATGTAAATCGGTGTGATGTAAATGATCAGTTTTCCCTTCAGAGGCTCTCAAATTGTTCAAATCTATCCCGCTTGTTGCTGCCATTTTGGGAGCGATCGCAGCGCGCCAACGGTAATTGATATCGCCAAGAGCAGGAATTCAATACTTGGGAACTATTGTTATCCCTTTGCAGTTGTTTTTACATATCCTGAGATGCGTTGTGCAAACGGTAAGGTAGGCGCAAGTTGAGTCTGTTCACTATTCGTCATTACATTATTTATTACTCTTCACCACACTCCAGAAAACAAAAATGAACGTTTTTAAAGTGTAAGGAGGAAAAGGATTTCTCGCCTCTTCTTTCTCGTTTGGGCAATTTTCGCAAAGCACACAACTTGAAATAGCTGATGGGTGTAATGTCGACTTACGACAAAAAATGAGTGAGGGAGGAAGGTTGCTGTGTTTCGCTGAAAGGGGAATTTCGCATGAATGTTGGAATTGAGGGGAAAGGAGGAAGTGGAGAAACTGATAAATTTAAGTGGTCCCTCTCCACCATCTCCTTCACCAACTCACCCCATAAACCCCCTTTCTGCTGAGGTCTCGCCCGTCCCCCCCTCATAAACTCCCCTTTTCTGCTGAAGGTCTCACCCCGCTATCACCCCTCATCAGAGCTTCTCCCACGTTCTACAAATCCCCCCCTCCCCCCGAGGTCTCGCTCATATAGCTAAAAGGCAACCCCCCCCCCTCACCCATGACTCCGCCCTTTTGCCCCACTTGCTTACCCCCAGCTGCATGCCCCATTAGCTGATGAAGCTTTAGCTATTAGTCTGTTCCATCTCGACGAATTACTCCCGCAACATCCCTTCGGCTTATTAAAAACACCGGGTCTTACATCGAGCGGACAATTTCCCCCTCCGAAAATTCCCCTCCATATTGCTCTCACTTTCATCACCTCTCCTCCCCACCCCTCCACCTTTTCTTCCCATTAAAGCAGAAAAGAACTCGAAAAAAATTCCCTTTCCCCACCACTGTTTACACCACTCATTCAACTCCTTTTGCAAAATGTTTTTTCCTTCCCTTTTCCACTTTCGCGAAGTCGTCGCCTCCTCCGGATTACTTTGCCAAATTGAAATAAGTAGCACCCCTCCTACATCCCTCACCCTTCCGCCACCGCTCATCCCTCCACAATCCTTCATCACTCTAAACTTTCTTGATTGAAATGCATTAAAACTGGGTTTTTAACCCTTTTCCCGCACAAAACCCCCATTTCTCACCCCTCGTCCTTTCTTCCGCTTTGAAAAGCTTCCCTCCCGTAAAATCTTATCTTTTCGAAGCATTTGGAACACTTGAACGCTCGAATCAAAAAGCGGCAAATTTCTAAAACTGCATAAAACCTTTCCCGAAGGTGCAATTGAATGGTCTTTTTCAAGCTTTCGCATAAACAACCCCTTTCCCTTTGACTGTAAAAAGGCACTCGCTTTTGTTACGAATTTCATAATATAGGTTACTTACTGATTTCAAAATTATAATGCTGGGTTTCCATACAGCCCGGAATCTCTGGTTCGGACTACCTCTTTTCACGAAAATATTCTGGACCTTTGAGATTTTCAGCTTCCGTGAGTGTATTAACCTTACATTCATACATTTCTAATGTATCCAGTATGATACAGTTAACTTTTCATCTCCTTTTATAAATCCAAAAATCGGAAGAACACCAATGACCTTTCATATCTATTTAGACAGGAATTTTGACTGGTTCCTGTAAAATGTTCGAATTGAATGCTTAGTAATCTTCTTTGATAGAAAGCCGGCAGTCACTGATGTTGTGCCTCAATCATGAACGAATCGATATTCGGTTTTTTAATCATGTATAAGTAATAAGTGATTACCTATATTCCGTCCATCGAGGAGGGTGGCAGGGCAATTATCAGTACAAGCGCACTAGCCCAAGGCTAACTTATATAGAATGCATTAGATGATTATTGTTGTATTAAAAGTTTGATTGGTGCAGAAAATTTAGCGGAAATAATCATTAATACGATGATATACATCCGTTATAATTTACATATTTTTGTGTGTGTGCATAATTGAGCATTTTTTAACCCACTTAATGTGGGTGTAGTAATATCTACATCTGAGGTTTCGCGCCGTTCGGATTACAACGCCACTCTTTCCAAGACCCGAGCCCTATTCGTCGGTTCGTAGAGGTGCTGCCGTATTCCTCTGTCTCGTACTGTGGGTTTTACCTTCAGTCTGAATCAGATAGCAGTTCTGAGCTCTCCGTTGGCGGATTGCATGTTTTTGAGCCAGGAAAATGAAATCCAATCCAAGCCTGTTTTCCTTATTTTGGCATATTTTTCTTGATTTTTTTAAATTGATTTCATCCTTCTTCTAATCTTTGTACTGCATGAATATCATACTAATGATGAACTTCAATTCAAGGCGAATGAAAAGTACAGGTTGTGTAATGTTGTGTTATTTTTTAAAACAATTTTCAAAAAGTACTGTGTGACATGTCGCAAAAACTCAACTTCAGGATGGGGGGTTGTTTCCACTTTTGAGACCCGCGCTGAATGGGTTAAATGTTGCCTACAAGATTACGAAGTTCAAAATGATTGTTTTTCGAACTGGACAAATTATTAATAACAATATTTAGACTTCATTATAATTAGAAATCCTGTTTGACCTGGCACTGTGTATTACCTTAAATTTATCAAGAATGAGTTAACAAAAAAAAACTCGTTTCATTGCGACTCGGTTCACCTTGCGGCAGGAAGGTGACTGGTTTGCTGAGGGTTTTCAAACTTCCACCTAGAAAAAGGGCTTTTTCATTGTTCGACTGAAATCTGAAATATTATTCCGACTTCGTTCGCTTTACAAAGTTCCTTGTGCGGACCCCTCCAGCTCCCCCGCCTTCCGCCCAAAGACCGCGTTTTGCCGCTCGGCTGCCTCCTCCGCCCCCGCTCGGCGCTCAAGGGAGGTCGCCCTCGCCCTTAGTCAGCGACCGGAACGGAAGCAGCCGGAAGTTGGCCTAATGCATCCGGCTCTGTTCGGCTCCTTCCCATTGATTCCATCTCACTACTGCACACTCCCCCCCCCTCCCTCTCTTTCCATCACCAGCTTCCCATCTCGCTGCTGAGGAGGCTCCCTTTGTTCCTTTATCTGTCAATCTGCAGAGTAAGGGAGGTGGCGAGAGACGGACGGGAGGCTCTGGAGCGCAAAATATAAGAACTTTTGTTTTTCTTTTGATTTTTCGCTTTTCTGTTATGGTAGGTATGTTCCAGCCCTACCAGTTCATGAACTGGTTTATGAACTAACTCGGCGCAGAAGCCATGCGAATTTGAACTGTGTTCCAGCGTGTTTCAGATCGTGAACTCAGGTCAGACACCGTGTTCCAGCGCGACGAGTTCATGAACTTATTTCATCTCAGTTCGGAAACTTCTCGCACTGAATTGAGATGAGGGTTGAGAACTCGAACTGGAAAGGTAACAGGTCGTAAACGTTATAACCTCCCTAATAATCATTTGTTGACTTGAGTTTCACGGGATAAGGAGGGTTCAGTCCACCATCCAGTGTTCGTTTTGTTCTCGTTTATATTCGTACTTCTCTCGTGATAATCGGGCCGTTCCAGCGCTTCAGTTCATGAACTGAAAAGTTCACGAACTCACCCCCACTACTCCGTTTTTTCCAAGAATTAGTTCATGAACTCAGTTCATGAATTGGGTAGCGCTGGAACATATGTAGGTACCTACTGGTTTCTCATTCGGGTGCAGGCTTGCCAGGTGTCCGGTTTCGCCCCGAATAGTCCGGTTTTATATCAAAGTGACAGGGCGGAAATCGCTTTGGACGCGCAATGTCTGGCTTTTTCAAGTGCGCGCCTTCTCTTATTGGACTTGGGGGTGACAGTAACCATCAAGGGTAAAATTATTGAAAACAATATACAGTTTCTTCCACAGTTGGACAGCCCATTCAAAAGCTTGTTAATTGATGCTGTTTTTATGAGTTTTGACAATCTTCAAGCTCTTTTTAAACATGTATCATGTTTTAAGTACCTCTGGATTTTTTGCTTCAAAATTAAGCGAAAATCAGCGCGAGCCGACATGTTTTATATTGATTTTCACGTACAACCAATGCGTTGCTAGAGAAGTGTAATTCCCTCAGTTTTCATATCAGGAAAATCGTTCGCCACTTTTTTTTTTCATGAACCCTAAACCGCTGTAGTGTGAAAGAAGTTGATTTATTAAGCTACGTTATAAACTAATATTGGTGAGTAACCAACATGAACTAATAGTGCGAAAAGAAGTCACTACGTGGTAGGTACTATTGAGTATTGGGTACTTATAAGCAGTAGGTAATAGACGATGCATTGACCTCTCACTAGCTGATTGGCTCGTGAAGCTGATTTCTATGGTATTTAATCTCCTAAGCTGAAATTTGAATCAGGGCCTGTACGAGACAGGTAGAATAGAATTAGTTAGGGAGCACCCAGATCAGCTGAGTGAGCTCGGGAGCTCCCAGATCAGCTGAGTGAGCTCGGAAGCTCATTTCTCTCCTAATAGACCTAGGAAACTGGAATTTGGTGTGGAGCCCCGATAATAATCCTTCTGTGTACGGCTAACAAAGTGAGAACCCACTGTGATCAGCTGAGTGATCATGAGAGCCGAATTCTCTCCTAATAAACCTAGGACACTTAAATTTGGTGTGGAACCTCTATAGGCCTGCTTTGTACAATTGTCAAAGTGAGGGATTAGCTGAGTGAGCTTAATTCTCTCCTAATAGCTGATTTTCATAGTATTTAATCTGAGAAACTGAAATTTGAAACAGGGTGTATGAGACAGGTAGAATAGAATTTCAGCGTGTCGAACCACCATAATCTCCTGATTGAGCTCGTAGGCTAACTTCTATGCCGTTTAATCTACGGGGCTGAATTTTTGCCAGAGCCTCTATTAGACAGGTAGAATGGAATCGTGAAGCATATTTCTATCCCACATGATGGTGTTGAAGATATTTGTGCAATTGGAACCACCATAGATAGTTAGCAGACTCTCCTTGTTCTTTTCTATAACACACCAGGAACATCCAGTCTTGCATTAGACACCTCTAGGCATTGAAATTGATGGCACACAGTCCAAAAGCATTAGTTTTTGATATATTAGTGTAATAAGAGGCTATAGAGTTGTAATATGAGGCTGATATTTGGAATTGATCATCTATAGGCCTGCTGTGTACGATTGACAAAGTGAGGAATACACAGATCAGCTGAGTGAGCTCGGGAGCTCATTACTCTCCTAATACACTAGGAGGCTGAAATTTAGTATGGAACCTGTATATATATATAGGCCTACTGTGTACGACTGACCAAGTGAGGACCCTCGCTGATTGAGCTCGGGGAGAAATCCATTCACTCATTTCTCTCCTAATAATTTGGTATTTAGCAACATTACGATGAGAGAAAACGTGATACATGATTTTTATTCATTGGTTGCTACAAAAATCTTTCGTATTCTAACAAATTCTACAAATTTCGTATTCGGATTGATATAGAAAATAACGGTGTTCTACATCATTTTCGAAATATTTTAGCTGAACATTTGTTCAAAACCTATCTGAATTCACCCAATATAGCATGTGATATTATTTATTGCAACATATCGATAATTTAAACATTTCGTCTCATTTAGCAAAGTAATAAACATTGCTTCATTTAGAAAATGCATCTCAATCATTGTGGTTTTTTAAATCTACATTCCCCCTTATAGTGTCCGGCTTTTTTCATCATGTCACCTGGCAACGCTGCTCGGGTGGCTATAAGAAATCAACCGTTTTACTGATCACTGGGGACAGGTTAATAAATGTTTATGATAAACATAGCTTGCGCCTATATGGCTTTCATTTCATGGTAGTAGGCTTTATACTCGTGCCGCAATTGAAACAGTCGGGGTTTACCTGGCCTGATCCTTGGAAGCGGCCTCAGTGTTTTTCTGAGTTCCAGGTTTCCTCTTGGAAAATAAAAAATATGAAAACCAGAAGGTCCCTCTAGGAAAGTATAACAATATCTGGATCCATTCCCCATCATATTTTCTTATCGCAGTCATATTCTAAGCAACATTTTGAAGTAAATGACTATAATTAGTGTATAGATCCCATTGAATGAGCCGTAATGATACGGGCTTCGTTTTCCAAAGAAAATGTTATCAATTGAGACTTCTACTTCGTCTTTGAACTCTTATAACATTCTTCATTCTCATTAGGAATATTAATATATAATTCTAGAGCATTTTAAATCCATTAATTTGAGAGACAGAGGGTCAAAATTATCGCATACCGATAGGATCTCTTCCCCAACCCACACGTTGCCAACTATTGGCAGGACGAAGGAAGGAAACACCTCAGGGACACAACATGCTCTTATCACCTCGACACACGTATAGTTATCCAAATAATTAGTTTATCATTCAACTTATTATCAATATTATCAATGCATATTATATATTGCTTCCGAGTCTACGTATAGGTAGCGGAAGCATTATTTTCACTTTCGGAGGAGGAAAAAAAATCCTTTAATTTGATTTATTGTAAATTAGCATATAAATGAACTATAGAAGCTATAGTTATCCTGGCCATTCCAGATCCCGGTCATTATCTACTTAGTGTGTAAGTCCTAAGGAGGCTGCATGCCAAATTTCAAGTGAATACCACCATGGGAATGGCGCCAAAAACGTCACATTTTGTATCGCTCGAATTTGGGAATGATCGAAAATTGACATGAGGAAGTTTCCCATTGACCTTTAATTTATGGATACTGCTGTTCATACAAGGAGCTGTGATTTTTAGTATTTTTGAAAATGTTGGAATTTCTAATGTGGGCGAGAGATTCCATTGTCTGATCGAGCGACTCAAGTATGTATTTCCTGAACAATATCATGTTAGTAAGCTTGGCAAGAAGCAGAATATTGGATTGCATTCGTACTAGAATTACCTGGTCATTCATAAAACCAGAAATCGATAGAGGGGGGGGGGGGAAGAGAAAAAAAGTTCGGGATCTCGGAACGCCCTCATACGGCAGGGACGTGAGCGACCAGCCCCCATCGGAAAGGCGGACGGTGTTGTATTTCTCATGAGAATCCTGGCAGAGGGCGGGTCTCAAGACCGACCTCGCGGTCTCCCTCGGATTTGAATGGAAGGAGCTGATCGGAGTGGGACACAACTCACGACGAGGTGGGAGGTACCACCGCAACCCGAGTGTTTCATTGCCATCGGCCCAACTCCCAGAACAATAAGACCTCACCGCTTTTCTCCTGATGAGACCCTGTTGAGATCTCAGTCTTCTTGAGATAAGCAGAAAGAAAAAAGTCTAGAGTAAGCCGCCAATAATGTGGAGTGAAGGATTTCTTTTTTACGTACCAGCATCAATGGTGTGATTAAAAAAAGACGCACCTGAACTGCTCGAGATTGAATGAGCTGGTTTGAAATTATAGGTATCATTTGACACAAAATGAACCCTACACTGCCTACCAGAACGACTAATACCATGGAAGACGAATAATATCATATGTTCAGATCATATCACGTTATTCAATCATTCTTTCTGTCTCACTCTGTTTAGCAGTAACTTCACAAGAATAACTCTTTTAAAATTAAAATACCAACGAATTCGGATGTTTCGGTTTCCTATTTTAAATAATGAACCTTTGCGATCGACCGAGAAAACAAAATTAAACCCTCCCCTCGCCACATTAGTTGGCTTACGTTTCAAGATACGTAGATTCCAAAAAGTTCTAGTCATGCAGCATGACCATATGAGCAAATGTTAAATTGTTTTGAAATTTGAGCTTTTTGAGTTCAAAGAAATTGTTAACTATTAATTTTATAGTAAAACATGCATTCTAAGAAATAATCAACTATTCAAAAAGAGGTTTTGAATTTCTAGCTTTAATTTGCAATTTGTATCAATTTTATTAGCAAATTTTAATAAAATTCAACTACATTTTTAGCATAATTTTGTATCTCAATTTTTGAATGTTCTATTTAATAGTTAACAATCTTTATTTGAAAAATATTCAGCTGATAAATATAGATTTAACGATTTTTAGCCATTTTCATTGATTCTTTTTAGTGGGTACATTATTGAAATTTGACCAGTTTAATGTGCTCAAAAAGTGCTGGCCAACGAACTCATCCTCTTAAGTTCGGCCAATGGCGCACCAGTTGGGGATTTTTTACAACCAGGGGCCTATTTCAAGTTACAAGTGTACAAGTTAACAAGTACAGGTACTTGTAATGTACGGTAAACTAGAACGAGCGTTTCACCAAAACCAAGAGTACTGTAGAAAAGTTACACTTGTAGAAGCTAAGTTTACAAGTGTAGCCAGAAAAGAAAGATGGCGTGTGGGGACAAACGAAATGAACAGCTCACTCACACTTGTTTATTCTCGTATTCGCACATTCGTGTATGCAAGTTGTTATTTTGTTTTTCTTCAGTTTTAAGAATAATGAATACAAAAATGAGGCGAAGCTCGAGGTACTACGGGCGGTAAGGGATGAGAAGTCCGTGCTGTTTGGTGCCTTTTCGGACAGTTTAACTAAGGCTGACAAGGTGAAAAAATGGGGCGAAATACATGCCAGAGTGCATACATTTGGCTTAGTGCCGGCTTCCAAGGATGTTTCCTACTCCCGGGACGTATATTGGCAAAATCCGAAGAAAATACCATGGTAAGTAAACTGTATTTCACGTATTCTTGATCGATTTTGCTTTTCGGGCGTTCTCTATTACTTCCCCTCTATCGTGATGGAAATTAAATTCCCCTGACTATGTACACAAATACGAATGTTTCGCCTAGTTTTTTTAAATCCAAACCAAATTCATCGACATTGGTACGAACCTAATGTACGCACGATAGAAAATAGCCACAACTCACGGTATCTAATTGAGATTGAAAGGTGCGAGTCAGATTCGAGTTTCAAGTTTCTTGTCTTCTCTTCCTTACACTGTTGGTCAGTCTATAGTATGTACCTATTAAAAAACTAAGTACCACTTTAACAGGTAATTGATTCTTTCAAGAAAATCAGGAAAATGAAAAACGAATCGCAGCACAGATTCTGGAAAAAGATTAAAAAACATCCGGCATCGATCCTTTTACGAACATCTTCAGAGTATTCCTAAATCCTTTTCACCGCCTTTTGAGTCTTTTTCATGGGTGTGAGGGGTATTGGAATTGGAAGTACCCATAGGAAGAGCAACTCTTGGAAATTTTCTAGAAATTCTCAGAGCCAGTTTGAAATATGAGTCCTCTTGTACCTGATTATGCATAATCCACATTCTGTTAAAAGCCTGGGCGGCGTCGACAGAATTTGTCGAAACCTTTGTAATCGACTAAGAAAGAATGTAAAGACGAAACGCTTGCATACGAGTCTGCAACACATTGGAACATTTCATGTCTTCAGTTGCAGACGCGTAGGTATGTGTAGCAGACTCGTATGCAATCAGAAATTAACAAGCGGTTGCAATCATGTTCACAATATCAATTATTGAGAATGATCACCTGTGTGTAAACAATAATTCAAATAACCATGCTCATAACTGTGATTGTTGGCCACGCACTTCGCAGTAGTTAACATAATATGATTGGATAAATCGAGAGCTTTCGAACGAATGGTGAACGAATTTTGTGGGATGAAAAACGACGAAGTACCATTTCCCTAGCAACGTCTCGGTTGTAAGCGGAAATCATCAGAAATTGAGCATATTTCGTTACGTAACGTAACATAACGAAAATTTGGTTGTGTGCCATAGCAAAGACATGAAATGTCAAAAATAAATAAATAAACCTGATGTTTTCGCAAAATTATGTTATGTTGATAGTACTGAATGTTATATGTAAACCAGTTGAAGTTCGTATTGTAAATACGACGAAAATGTTCATTTATGAAATGTTTATGAAATGAAAACTCTTTGGCGTCTTCTACGCTTAATTCTTCTTTGTTGACTGTATCCCTCATCAGAAGATGATTCCCACATATTATTAAACATTTCAAACACCGAAAAATCGTCAACTCACAACACTGTCAATACTAGAAAATTACAAGTTTACAGGAGAACGGACGTAGGTTAAAAATCGGTCATTTTTTACAACTGTAGAACAGTGACTTGTACAAAACGATGGGGAAACACTTGTAACTTGTCCATATTCGACTGTACACTTGTTAATTTTCATAGTGCATTACAAGTCAACACTTGTACCTTTATGAAACGCTTGCACACTCATTTTTTACCACTTGTACATAAAATCGGCTTGTAACTTGTCACTTGTTGTTTTATGAAATAGGCCCCAGGTCTTGTGTGGGACTGCAGTTCTTATTATTTGATTTATATCAAACTGACCATATTTGCTTCAGTATTTAGTTCCAAAAACATCCCACTCAAACAGATAGCACCTATAACATTACCTACTATAACATAAGTACCCATTTCCTTTTTCGTCATGCTACTGAGCTGGCAGTTAGCACAAAAGCAATTCAAAGTCAGAAGAGCTGCAGGAGCTGGACATGACGACTGTTGAAGGGGTGAAGGCCTTCGTCATATTCGTGGTCAGTTTGGCCCCCCTAGTCGCGGCAGACTGTGCGCGGGCCGCCCGCGTTCTCCTTGGTTTCACCGGTAATTGTGAATATTGGTCAAACGAAGCAGCCACCTCTTCACAAGAGGATTACTGCGCAGAGAGAATGGTAATATACAGTGGTTAATCAAATTAATGCAGTTGACACAGACATTTTGTGCATATTTTCAGACTTGGTTGATTTGTTTTATTAGGAAAAACAGTGATAAATAGGTGCTTAGTTTCTCCGGCCGAATCCTATATCAACTTTGACACAAATTCCTTCGTACAATAGAAATATTCACCCATGTTGTCTCTAACGCAATTCGTGCCACAGTTCTTCAGGATTCCGGAACTGCCCTTTGCTTTGGTGACCAATTTCCAGAAAATTCTCAAAAATTATTCGTCTTTAATTTTTTACAGCCAAAAATCCTCTCAGGGTTCACTAGATTCATGGGGTTCCTCGATTAATTTCAATACAAGTATGCATATTGCTAACACGCCGAAGACCACTAAACTCTGCTTTGTATCGCCATACATTTAAAATTCAGAGACACCTACTTGAGAGGACTATAAATTCTTGAAATCAAATTTAAGATATCGGTAAAGCAAGCACTTCTCCACAGATTCCACCCTCCGTATTTCACCCACTCCCTGCTCATCCTTACCCCTAGTTATCGGTTGGGGTTATGGCAAAAGACGAGTGAAGGTAGAGGTGGGGGTAAAAGAAAAAAAAACTGGTAATGCCGCCAAAAGGGTGAGCTGTGCTTCCTCTGGGAAGACGCTGTATCTACCGACTACACCCGACGCGCATAATGGCCCCCTAAGAGCCGCCCACCGAAGAGATTCATTTTCCAAATTGCTTCCGGTTTCCGCAGAACGTTTTCCTCCGTGACGTCACACACAATTACAGATTCTTCTTCTTACCAAACGCTTATCCCCTGGTTTTATGACAGTCCCTTTTTATTTTTTCCAAGCCTCCTTTTTTTTTTTTTTTTTTTTTTTTTTGTTCGTGTTGACGATGTGCAACAGATAAGTCCCACTCAATACTTGTCAATAATGGAGAACTTTGGAAAGTGGACTGCAGCTTATTGGTTTTATATTATTTTTCAGTCCAGTTCAGATCCAATATTAGAAATATTGAGTGCTCGGCCTCTGCTACATTAAATATAACGGCAAAAATTATTTTAAACATGTAACATTACTTTCTTTTTGGTAAAATGTTGAATTTTCTAAATCAATGAGTGGTTGATAAATCATCGTTCAAGAAACGCTGAATAACGTTGGCGAAGCGATAAACCAACATCGTAACGTTCAGGTGCCGTTCGTGAATAGTCCAGATATAGATAGAGGAGTAATGATGAGCGATTTGATTACAAAATAAATTTTTTGAGTCAAAGTAATCGAATCTAACCTATTTTTTAAACGGGGAAGTTGGCATCTTTACGTTTAATACGACGCCTCACCTATATACTAAGATTACTCATTAATATATACCAGAGACCTGTATGCTGGGTGTTTCGCACTTAGTTTGACGAAATAAATAGGTAAAATTAGACTAAATATGGAGTAGAATGCCACCAACTGCACCTGCACCTTCCTATTTCAATCCGTTCCCGAGATATAATTTTTTTTTTTTTTTTTTTTTTTGCCATAAAAACCCACGCGCCTCCATTTTAAAACAACTTCTTTCTGCTTTTGACCATTTTCGGATTCAACGTCTAGTACGTTAACTGCATTTCCGAAAAACGTGTTGGAAGCTATCAAATTTCAGGAAAACTCGTAAATTTAATTAGCATCCTAACGGTACAGCCAACCACGCGATTCCTTATAGATTTTATGGAGAAATTGAAATTTGAATACGAAAAAACAGTAGGCATCTACAAAATTACAAGCACCTATACCAGAAAATTAACAGAAGGATTCTTAATTTTCTTGGCTTTGCCGTTGTAGTGATATGATTCAGATTGATAATTTCAAGGTTATCAGAGCAAAATGAAACCCACGTTGTAAGTCTGAGGTCATTTTGCTGAATTTCAGTACAAAAAAATTGGATGACACCAAGCGAATCTACGAACTGAGTAGTACCTAATTAGATGATACGTAAATAAATCCCAAACAGAATTTAGTCTTCTTCAAAATTCACAAAACTGAAATGAAAGTAGCAGTAAATAAAGAAGTAAACTTTTAAACCAGACTAATTCGATGGATGTTGTCGCAAGGCACGTACTTAGAACGTATTTCCGAAATGGCCCCCATAGTTTCGTACACAAGTTCTGGCCCTTTTCATGAGGGATCTAACCGTAACGCTCCCATGACTTAAAGAAACTAAACATGTTATTGTGAGTAAAATTCTATTGACTTGTATTCGGTCAAGGATTTTAGTATCAACAAGGCCGATATTATGAGACCTAGAAACCATATTTTTGTAATGTTTTTTCCGTATTCAAACTTGACTTTTCCGTAAAATCGATAAGGAATCGCATATTTGGGCATAACATTAGAAAGCTGATTAAATTTACAAGTCTTCCTGTAATTGTAAAGCTTCCAGCACGTTTTTTGAAAATGCAGTTGACGTTAAAGTATTTTCAGAAACCTAATTTTTTCCAATTTTTAATGTTTGTACAGCAGTTTTGGTCCTTAGGAGTTCGGTTTTGATTATGAATGTGCACTAGGCGTTTAAAAAATTCAACGTTTAATCCGAAAATGTGGTTATAGTTGAAAACAGTTCTTTTAAAGTGGAGAAACGTGGGGTTTCATGGAAACAAAGTGGTTATTTCGAAGAAAAAAAAAACTTTAATAAATCATATCTCGGGAACGGATTGCGATAGGAAGTTGTGGTTAGCGACATTCTTCTCCATTTTCAGTCTAGTTTTATCCAATTTTTGTTACACTACGGGCGAAACACGCTGTGTACATATTATTAAAGAGAAGCGCGCTACTTCATATTATTAAAAAGATCTGGTTCTGACAAGCAGTCTCGAGTAAACTTCTCAAAAATATGCCTATTATATCATTTAGAGTAAACGGTATATTTCCTGCCAATATTTTTTGTAGGTCTCCATGAGAGTAGTCATATAGGATGGTTCCACGCTTAATTTACCAACCCATTGAAAGAAACGTTTCGCAGACAAGTCTTCATTCTCGAGGTTTTTTGTTTCCATACATTCTGAATGCTTCGGAATCTATAAGTTAGGTTTATATCACATGCCACCATCCTACGGTGAACAGAAGGTAATTTAACTCATTCAGCTTATCAAGATAGAACCCGTCACTTCATTTTTCTCTTGATATTCCAGAGAGGCTCTGTGAAATTTCGATTTCCTAGGGCAAACAGAACAGAATCTCAGCCAAGGGACAATTCCGTCTCGCGTTTCATTGTCGCAAAATTGTCTCGTTGTGCAAAATTTTCACGTGAGCTAAAGTTGACGTGAAAAATCTTAACAAACAAATCTCTACCGCCTGTATGTAAGACCCTGAACATAATAATTCCATTTTAACTTGACGGCACAGTGTTTCCTGATGATACTATATGTAATAAAGATTGAGCTGGAAATGAGCTCTAGAAAATTATTAGTTCCGAACTTACAGACCGCACCAATTCCTCGACCGCACCAATTCCTGCACTTGTAAAAATGAGCAACCTTATTTATTAATGCAGACTTGCTAATTTAAGAGAGAATTTTAGCAGTCTAGCATTTGGTAATTACTTAATTATCTTAAGAGACTTTGTTTCAAGAAAATTCCAAGCGTATCGAACTACTCATCGATAAATTAACTACTGATGTAAACTCACAAAGACAGGGTAGGAGAATTCAGAACATACTTATTATATATCTACGAGGAAAAAAATTACATCACTTGGGATTTTCTGTATTTGTAATCACGATACAAGGGGCTGTCCAGAACTGCACAAGACAAATCGCATTCAAAGCAATTCCGAATATAATCAAGCATACCAAGAAAAGCAACGTGAGAAATAGATCAGAATATGCCAGTTGCTGCACGCTGATTCTAGTAGAGCACTGTTGAAGCGAGTGATTTGGTTTAATATACTGATCGATCTACATCTAAGGAAGCTCTGCGAAGACATTGGTGAGTGGCATCACAAAAGAAGAACGCGCCGCTTGTTAGTGTCCGAGCAATTACCCAAGGAGATGCTGCGCAAGAGATAACAGCTGGGTGATGCGACAGATAACACATCGTTTGAACACACGCCGTCTCCAGCCCTCGGCCGCCCTAATCTCAAATGTCCTTTTTCTTCCCTTGCCGCATCTTATCTTGAGCGCGGTCGGGCTTCCAACCCCTTCTTACCTTCCTGGGGGTGAGTTCCGAGATGCCACGTTGATAGAAAGGCCCCCTCAGGGCAGGGGGTCCCGTCTTTTCCCCTTTGAGTGTTGGGCAACTTCCTTGCATAATGTCCGCTCATTTCAAAAGAGATCCTCATCTACCCCTTCGGAAAGGTTGGCCCCTTGGGAGGAAGTCGAAGGGACGGCTCCGGGAGGAAGGAAGAGGGAGAAGGAAGATTCGGGAAGGAAAAAGAATGAAAGGAAAATCGAGAAAGATGAGGGAGAATACTGGGAAGATAAGACAGAACAACGGCTGCCGCGCTCCAGAGAACGTAAAAAATGAGAACAATAAGGCGCAATATCACACTTCACTCCTTTTTATGCACCTAATTCTACTAATTTTCATATAAAACCTACATTATGAAAGTGTATTCTTGTGTGTGATCTGGTAGCTTCGGTTCAACAGTTTCTTTACCATCTTCAAAACAATTATCAAGATGGAATGAACATGTTTCTACCTTGAAGAACCTACGCCTAGTCTTTAATCACAATTTTGTTTAAAAAGAAATGGGATATTAACAATCGTACGAAATTCCTGATAGAACGGATGGACTCAAACTGAGAAAATACTTGAATAAAATTTGTTCAAGTATTTTCTCAAGTACGTAAATTTAATACACATCATGATGCCTTGTACATGTACACAATAGTACGACTATATGTACGCATGCATGTAATACACAAATGTATTATATTTATTATTCATTTATATGTATGACATGTAAAATGCATTTATGTCTATCATATTTATCTTTATAATTATAAGTATAAAATTATTTGTATGTAGGTATATATACAAAATCAATGTCATAAATATAAACAAATTTTGCTGACTAATTTCAACAAATAAAAAGTTTAGGAGAACTGATTGATTCCCGACATGAATTTACGAGTCATATTGATGCAATATGTTCCAGATCGCTGAGGTCACTCGGTTACCTGAAGAGGTCTGCTCGTGAACTTACCAGCCCGGCAGCTATTGTGCGTTTGTACAAGACCCTTGTCCTCCCAATCCTAGACAATTGCAGCATCGTGTGGCCACCTCACTATGCTGTGCACATTGATTGCTTGAAGAGCGTCCAACGCAGGTTTTTGCGTTTTATGGCTTATCAGATCGGTATAGCGAAAGCGGATATAAATGTGCCAGAACTCATGAGGCAGTTCAAATCGAACCTTGGAGATTAGGAGGAGGAATTCTGACATAATCTTTCTCCGCAAGTTAGTTAACGGCCATGTTATGTTCCTATCTGCGTTCAAGCATCAGAGAAACTAAGCCATCCTAACCCATCCGGACACAGCAATGTTTTCATGTCCCGTTTGCTGATCGCAATTAGGTATTTTATCCACCACTCTACACTCAGATTGCCACGTGAGGCAAATACCTTCATAGATCAGCGAGGTTTCGCCTTCCTTGGGACATCTTCATTTTCACTCAAGACAGCACTCCGTCATTTCCAGAGACAATCTGGAGACCCCGACCCCTATTCTACTACGCATGTATCGTGTTTACGTGTGTGTGTGTGTGTGTGTGTGTGTGTGTGTGTGTGTGTGTGTGTGTGTGTGTGTGTGTGTGTGTGTGTGTGTGTGTGTGTGTGTGTGTGTGGGTGTGTGTTGTCCATCTGCGAATGGTTGATTTTGAGTGTTGTGCTGTTCAGTGGTAGTGTCTGCCCCCTCATTCAACTTGTTTGCCCCCTGTTTTCTCACTTGCATATATTATCCCCTTTTTTGGCTGCTTATGGAAAATCTTTGTTTTTAACCATTGTATTTGTTAGCTCTATTGTTCCGTATTGTAAACTAAAAATAAATGAATAAATAAATCCCTAGAAACCAAGATATTTATAACAAATTATTATGCACATTAACCATGAGGGTTTAAAATGAATTAAGTTTTGATCTCTCATTCATAGGGAAAGTTCTTAGTAACCATTTAGATTACGGATAAACCCGTAACAAACTCACATAGTTGGGAGGTAGACCCGACGCTAGCGACAAAGCTAGAGAACTGCAAACAGTGGAAAAGCACTTTTGTCTTGAGTATAATTTTCAAGTCCCATTTTCATCTTATAATAAGGACTTCATTCAGGTCATTATGTATTGGTATCAGAAGACTTCAAAATCCAGGGAACTTTCTCGTTAGTTATTCGATTATATGAAGAATTCTGGCAAATTTTCTCAGTGAAAAGTGGAAAATAATTAACTTTTACGACTCAATTTTGTATGTACCTGGATTTTTTTCCTGAGGAGCGTCATGAAAAATACTGACTAAGACGAATTTCTGATTCGAAAAAATGCACAGGAAAGCATCTCGTGAAGTAATAGAGCAGGTCGCAATCACGGAATTCTCAACCACCAACATTTTTATTTAAATTCAGGAGCAGAGCATAAACACAGTATAATCTCACCAGGTTCATGTCTGAGGGGTGAAATCAGAATATGTCAAATTACGTGGTATTTATTTGCCATTAGAAGTATAAATTTTTTATAGGTGCATTGGTTTTTTCAATTATGTGTTCCCCTGTTGAACTTGTGAGTTAAAGTTTTGGAGTTTGGTTATTATTAGGTGATTGAATGATCTACAAGTGATCCACAGGTGAGTGCTGCGAAGAGCCAAATCTCATTTGATTGATCGAGAAAAGCTAGAAAGATCCGTCGCTTCCCTCCGCAAAAACCCAACAGGGGGAAAGGAAAACGGAAAGGAAATCTAATACATTTTCAAGCTCGATGGCGAATATGACTGATATGATAGGAAAAAGGCCATTGTGGAAGGTATGGATTGGCGCAGAAAGGAGGGCAAGGCGGTACCGCGCACCGCTCGCCTGGCGTGACTCCGAGCCATCGTTTCCTCGCGTCGATACGACGATATATTATTTCCCGGAGGCCCCGTCGAAAGAAACGAACTATCAATCTTACGAGGCCCCGAAAAACCCATCAAAATGATGTGTACACAAAAGGTCTAATAACCGACTCAAAGTAGGTTGAAAAGGAAGAGGGAGGGAGGAAATCGCGGAATGCGGGTAAACTGGCTTTGATTAGTTAATGGCCGGGTCTGCTGAAAAAGGATGGAAAAATAAAAGAAACTGGGGGTCCAGAAGTTGTAGGTGAGGGGTGGAACCCCCGAAAAAATCGAGATTCACCAAAGTGATCGACAATAGGGATCCCATATTACTGTTAGGGAGGAACTCTGATTTTTTTTCGTGGGCGGGCAGCAACGGGGTTGGAGAAATGATTCATAAGCTCTGAATGGTCACTAAATACCCTCAGGGGGCTCGGAGGGTGGTTGATGGACCGTGGTTTGTCGAAAGGGCAAGTTTTATAGGAAAAATCTCTGACCGAGGGGATAGAGGTAGCCGCCCCGAATGGGTTGTCCGCGCTATACGACCCAAGAACTGTTCACTACCCCGTATCTTCCTTTTATCGGAGTGGAGCGCCAATAAAACGGGATTTTTCTGCACTGAAAGCCACGTGCGCGCGTTCATAACGATGATTCCGTGGAATGGGAAACATATTGATGGGTAATGCTTGCGTTATATAGGACACCACCAGGTTTATATCAGGGTTATCTCAGAATAAGGGGCGCTCGTTGTATCACCTTCATCACGGCTAAGCATAAAACCTGAAGCGTTTCAATATTTATAAACGGTTACGTGAATTATTGTTCTCGGTGGTCAGTCTTCGTATGTATTCCATGGAGTCGTAATTTTGAGACCACGTTATGTCTTAAAAAAACTTCACTTGTGTATGTCTTAGAAATTTTTTATTTTTTAGAATTAGTGCAATCGTATGACATGAATACACGACCGATATCTATCAATATACATTATTGAATTTTTTGAAAATGTCACAATAATAGTTATGTATTATTATTGCTCTATGGAGCCCCAACTTCCAAGTCACTAGACGACCACCACCTGTTGTCTGTGTGCACAGCAAAGCTCTGGGTAGTGACACTGGATGTTTGACAATGCCAGTTGCGGAGAGTTGGGAATTATGAGATCTGAAGCGACTCACTATGTAGGGGAGAGTGGGGGAATACCGCCACCCTATATAATTATTCAACCACCTGAGAGGCAAATCTTGTAGCCAAATATTGTCATCTTTAGATCAGCAGTAATGTTGGAAAAGTTGGTTTTTGGTAATTAATTTGTTATTATCAAAGATAAGCGAGTTCACAGTTTTTGAAGCTTGGCGTTCTAGTTTTACTGTTGTCGAATTTTCGTGGCAAGTACCTAACAGTTTTTCATATGTTTATGTAAATTTTTGAACATGACGACGTAGAAAAATCATTTAGCTTTAATGTCCACCCATTACTTCATGTTTTTAACGAAAACTGTTGTTTTTAATGATTTTTTATCTCGAAAAGTTTACTGGGGCAATTCCGCCACACCAAATTCAGGCTAATTCCGCCATGGCGGTATTGCCCCAATGCTCCATTTTTCAGTTTTGTTGGATTTTTTCAAAGTTTTTTGTAGTAATAATCACCTGTTTCTATTGATTCTGAGTAATTAAAATATAAATTAATATTTAAAAGAAGAATTATATTGTGATACCTTGTCTCAATAAGCACTCCTATATTTACCTAATCGTGACTTATTAGATGTTTACCTACCTATCTCCTGAATAATGGTACAGTAGGTGTCTACCTCACTTCCTTTCTATATTAACATAATCGTGGTAAGATTCCACTCTTCATGCTCCCGTTTTGATTTTGACAATGGACGTTATTAGTCTTGTGAATTTTGCTGCGACCTGAAGAAGAGCACAAATTTAAAAACTTTATAAGCCGGGAAAATGAAATGCTATATAATATTTCTTTTTTTAACGAGTTCCCCATTGAACTTTGTTAATAATTCAGTTCTTGTGAACAACAATCATCATTTTTACCAATATTTATTTTGTTCCAATTTTACTATTCTGATGTGAAAATTGTTTGTCAACCTTTAGTGAATCCTTTTCTTGTCAACTAAGTTCCCAATATGGTGAGAAGCTACCCAGGAAGAGTTTTTGAAATTCAATAAAACGTTATTCCGATGTTCTGATGAGACTGTTCATTTCCCCCTTGTTTTATTATGGCGGTATGGGTCATCTTCACTCACATCACATCGAGTAATCAATACGAACAATAGATGGAACAAAATAAATTTCAGTTAATTTGGGATGAAGAACCTTTTTTTTTCTTCTTTTTGAAACGGAATGTCTTGGTACAACATCAGTATACATCGTCAATGTCTGAGCAGTGAAATGAAAGACAGGTTTTTGATCTCCATGGTATCTAGGTGTTTATACACATTCACGCTTCTACGCAATGCTTTTGAGGCACTACATAGTTCTCAACGGAATATCAGGCTCTGCTAAGGATCTCAAACCGTTACCTCGCCGTCCCCTCTGCCGCCAGTCGGTTTTAAGTGCTGAAGTGCTCAATGGGAAGGGAACGTAAGTAGACGACAAAAGGCCCCCGACTCATTACTCTATTACGTTTCTCCCGTGGAAGGACGAGTCGTAACGAAGGTGGCAAGGGAGGGAGAATTATTCCGAGAGCACTTACCCTTTCCCAAGTGCGCGCTTTACAGTGGAACAAACTGGGTTTAAGTCGCTTCCTCCGTATTCAACCTTCATCTGAAGCTTATACATATTATATATGGTAGGCCAGGCGCAGCCGTCGCTTTGAGGATCGGGTTACGAGTTTTCACGAAGGCTCTTTCCGTTATGTATTACGAGGTGGTTTTGGTGAGACTTTTCGCACAATCACTGAGCGTACAGTTTCTAAGAATTTTGATTTAGTAATGCAGTACGCATCCCTCTCCTAATTATTATCTTCCAAACGGCAGAAGCAGACTTGGAGCTTTCCAAACTGGTGAATCTATTTGGAGTGTATCTGTCGCTGGGAACCCTAGAAGGCTGTGACTTCAAATTGGATCATACAGTTATGATACGTGCTCAATTCAGAAGAGAGAAAATTGCGCACATGATAAGTACCTCATTCGGGACGGTATGATGGAATAAAACTGATAATTTCAAATTTGACTTTCATGCAAAAAGAAAAATAGAGATTTTACTATTCCGAATTTTATATTTTGAGATTAATTTTATCATCTCCCAGAAGAAGCCCCAGTTCCTGGGGAGAAACGTCGGAGAACAATAAAACTCAATTTAAGGGCAGAAAAGTCTTCTTTTTTTTAAAGTTTGCTAAAGTTTCGAAATAAATTACTTGCGGATAGTAAGGAGTGGAAAGGTTTTGAAGGGGAAAACATGAGGAAGAAGCTGGAAGCCGTACTGAGAAGAAATCCAGGATGGAAAACGATTCAGCAATTATTGTCCCAGATATTGAATGGAGAGGTCGTCGGAGGATGCAAATTGATGGAGAATGTTTCGGAGGAAGAGGTTGCAAATGACTGTTTTCTATCCATTGCCTCCTGAGTTGTGGAAAGGTTATTTTCTACACTAAAGACATTTTTAAGTAAGAACAGGCGCAGTTTTAAGGTTGGCAACCTAGAAAAGGTATTAGCTGTAAATTGTAATTTCAATCAGCAAGTTGATCGGAGTGAGCCAGAAGAATAATGCTCCTGTAAATATAATGTGAACTTTTTTTTAAAATCTTTCAGCACGTTATTAATTTTTGTATAGTTTGACAATAAAACCTAAAACTAGTATACTAATTTGTGAAACAGTGTTCTTTCCTTACAACCCATCCCTTTGCTTGATGAACAGCAATTGATGATTGCAAATTTATTTATATACCTACGCATAATATAAAAAATTTCAATTTTTTAAATTCATTTATTTATTAATAATTTTTCAAGATTTATTTCGTTCGAATACTCTTAACATTTTACGTAGATATTCATTAATAGGGGGTTTCACAAGCATTCATGGCAAAAAAGTAAGTCTGCTTTGAATTATTTTAAAAATACATGCTTTTGCATGTTTTGGCATTTTCAGTGCATGTTTGGCCTCAAATTTTTGCATGTTGATCCGAGCCCTAATGATGAGGCAGGATGTTCATGTTTTATTAGCACGTAAAATTTTGATGTCCTGATGGTTTGATGTTAAATGATGGTAGGGGTTAGTTTATTGTAGTTGTAGGGGTTGTCGCATTGTTATCTACTACTGGTTGAACTCTGATAGTCCCCCAAACAACTATATGTATCTACATATGATATCATTCTATAAGAATACCTATCTGAATTCTTGTCTAATTTGATGGGAAATGAAGAAAACTAAGGTGAAGAAATGAAGGAAATTAAATAAAGATGAATCCGTTCTATGTAGGATCAATGAGCAAAATGGAAACATCACGTGGCAGTGATCCTCAAAGACCACTCTGCCAATTAATTAGTAAGCAGCCAGTAATTCCACAGAACGTCGTCGTCGTTTTAATTATAATTATTGTAGGGTTGATACAGTTGTGGTAGCCGGCGTGGAGGGGGAAATGATTTAGGTTTTAACGGCACTCAGTGAAGGAGGAAAGACCATCGGATATCCTTAATTGGAGCCTTCCACCCGAATTTCCTTATCACCTTAGTTTCCGTAGGAGGGGCCCCTTGCGGATCTCTTTGTTTCGATCCCCCTTTCACTAATTTCTCCACCCTATTATTGTCTATCCCTAATTTTACTCGCACAGATCATGATTTAAGGAGGAAATAAGGTCTTCTGCCTTTAGACCGATCATTGAATCACTTGACTCAGTAAATACTGTGCACTATACCAGCAAGTAGTATGACTTGTTGACCTCTGGAAACTTCTGAGTGCTACTGGCTTGGCCAAGTATATCAACATTTATTGTTATATCGCAATTTATAGTTCCTAATTACTCTACAATAAATTAATACAGAAATCAAATGTATAATGCGTCGCATGATCTGTGAGTCAATAATTAGGTCACGTATAAGTAATTATTAAGGTGGTTTTAATCGATGGTTTTAAGTTATTGTTAACCATCACCTTAGTTTTTCCTATGTTAGGTACTATTGCTTAATACATCCATGGATAAGAAATCCTGGTTTCTAACCTGTAGTAAACTTAACGAAACGGCAAATCAACACTTTTGCTAAATACTATTCGGATACAAAAACTATCTTTTGAAATTCTAACATTTTTTAGCTAATTTAATCGAAATTTGAAAACATTTCGTTCTATGCCTAAGGTATTTCAAACGTCTGACCGAATAAAAATGACTTCTGAATGATATCCAGCATTAAAAATTAATTCAATGAAGGTTGGAGATACCTACTTTTATTGAATTATTTTCTTTTCTTCCAATTCAATAAATTTAAATTTATTATTATTTTTTATTTATTTATGTATTTTTTATTCCATTTATTTATTTTTCTCCACGGCCTTCTAGCACAAACTTAGAGGAATGAACTGATGTGGTACTTACGTATTAACGCCACCGCAGCAACATCATCAACGGAAAAGTACCAATATAGGTTAGTTGATGTGTATAGTTTAGTGGTCTGAATGCTCGCAACCTTGCAACTCAAAAATACATAACATCAAGTAGGTAGTCAATCAATTAGTAAAAGTTCAGAGTATTTGAAAATGTAGCTTCCTCTTCCGCCTTTATCATTCTGCCACCCTATGATACAAATCTATAAGTCCAACTAATCTGAATTTGTACTGAGGGATTTGCTACTTGATGCTATGTATTCTTGATATGCGCGCTTGCGAGCATCTGGACCACCAAACTATACACATCAACTAACCTATATTGGACCTTTTCCGTTAATGATGTAGCTGCGGTGGCGTTAATACGGAAGTACCAAAAAACTTCCTAGAAGCTCACCTTTTGCTTTGTGAGGTCTGCTTTTTAGCGAAATAAGGTTTTTTAAATGTCAGATAACAGTTAGATGGTTTACACAGACATATTGTGAACTGTATCATCAATTGTAATAATATTATTTAGACTATATTATCTCAGCGGAGTTATAGGTATCTAAATATGTAGTGTATGGATGCGTTTTATCAATAATGAGAACAAAAAACTGCACTAATTGAGAGGCGAATCGGAAAAATTGACCTTTCCTGTTATCCGACCGCCATCACCTCCAGCGCGCCTCCAGACGACCGCTAACGTAATGTAAAGCATCGTTATCTTTGTTATGTTGTTGTTTGAACTAAAACATTTGAATTATAATCAATAAAACTGGAAAACATCATGTATGTAGAGCAAAGCAGAAATGGGAAACTAGACCTATTGAGGGATCAATAAAGTTCTACTTGGCAGTTATTTGAGAGATTTTATGAGGAGGCAGAACGCAAGGACCCAGTGAGGGACTCATTCGACAGAATTGAGCTGGACATAGTTGCGTTTTGGCCACCTGACGAGTTTTTGTTATTGTTTAATATTTTATTTTAATAATTTAATGGTTAGGTATACCTAGTTTTAATGTTAGCTATTGCTTCTCGTTGTGGGAATGGTTAAAATGTTTTATAGGGCGGAATTTATAGACAAAGCCTGAGTGTTTGTGTTCACTCACACTCACCTAAATGGAGGGTCACCCTCCACTCACACTTCGAATTCAAAGTTTAGTGGGGTGGTTCACCCAGCAGTTAGATGCACACTCAGGTTTCACAAGGTTGACAGTGCACTCAGGGGACACAACGCTTTTTCAACTTAAGTTACTTTGGGGAGACATGACATAATATGCCTTATCAGACAAAGGAGAAAGTCATTGGCAATTGAATCCTTGTTGCTTGTTTGTTAAAGTGCTGATAATTTGTGTTTATTTAAAGTTGTGACAGTGAGACGGAAAAGAAGTGAGAAAATGAGAAAACACTGATTAGTCAGTTAGTTTTGGAGAACAGAGATGTAGTTGAAAATAAGAAGAGTTATAGGTATGATGAGTCTGACAAAACGAAGACGTGAGGTTTTGGGAGAACTTCAATCAATCACATCTTCCATGATTGTACTATCCTGAAGGAAGGAAGGTAGGTACCTACCACAAACTCATTCCTCAAGCCAAGATAAATCGGAAAATCATGCACTACAAACTTGGTATGTATAGATCTTATAGAATCAAAGAGATCTTATAAATCCTCTTCATTTATTTTAGGCTCCTTCAGGTTTGCAGTTTTCCATGACTGCCTCTTTCCCAAATCGAAATAGACTGCGAAGTATTTCATTGATGATTGATATAACATTCGAGTGGGATCTGTTGGTCACATCTAACATTTACCTCACTGATTAGGTACCTACCTAGTCTCATTTGCCGCTGTTTTTGAATTAACTTCGAATAAAATAAACGACGTATGCTCTACTACATTACAGTACCTACACCTACATGAAAATAATAATAGTTATAATAATAGTTATCAGTTGACGCACTTAAGTAACCTCCTGCCGTCACTTAAGATATTGCACCATTGAACTGAGGGTGACAATAAACTCAACGCCATTTTTTGTTTATGAATCCCGTTGAGTGTGCTTTTGGGTTGCACACTCAGTGCGCCCTCAGAGTCACCGTCAAATCACTTCTATGAATCGCGCTGGCTGCATGAATTCCCTTTTCGATACACTTAGGGGCCCACTCAGACTCAATTCCCGTCTATGAATTCATGCTTTAAACTTATTTTCGCACCCCGACCAATGGTGGACGGTCGTATGCTATCTGGAGGCCGTGCTGGTGGTCGGATAAGAGGAAAGGTCCGGAAAAATTGCTCTGGAATCCCATCTCTCATCATTTCTGGTTCAAAATGTTCCGTCTTGTATTTTACTGCACCTGTAGCTACATAATCTGCAACGAAAATTTATTCACTGAAACGCCATATTAGGCGTTAACTTTCGATGAGGGAGTTCTTCTTGCGAGAAATTTAATATGTCCCCCAACGAGGTTACCCCCTTCAAAGTGGCAGGAAAAGACGGCGTGGAACGAGAGTGGAGGAGAAGGTGGAGTGAGAGGGAGTGAAACTCAAGAGGTAGCCATAGCAACGTCACCGGCGCTGTTTTTGTCAGATATCGCCAAGGAGACCCCCCCGACGCCATCCGCCCCTCGCAACTCCATCCTCGGGTACTTCCCCCGCACCCCCTCCCCTGCGACAAACCCCATTAATAACATCTGTTAAACTCGGCCCCCCCGCGCCGCCCCCGCGGTGCCGCTCCTGCTCGCCACCTTACAAAGGACCTGCAAGCCGCATTAATAATTTACTAATCTACCCTCCCCAGTGCCGCCCCCGTCGCTCCCGGAGGAGTTTCTTTTCCCGAGGTTGAGTAGGTACCTCCCTCAGTCGTCCTTGATCAATATTTTTGTTTTTGGACCTTGAAAATCTCACGAATCCTCTTCTCAACTCAGCCTTTTGGTCTACCAAGATAAGAGAGACGAAATTATAAAACAGGTTATCAAAAGAATACAGTGTATTCCTGCACTCTTCTTAATTTTATCATAAGTAAATTTTGACTAATAAGGTCTTTTGAAATTAGTTACAAAAACCGACTGACGTCTGAGAGAAAATAATGCTACTATGGTCTATATGTAAATATAGAAACAATAATATACTCGTACTTGACAAATACCTCTTAGAAAAAACGTTGGTAGTATCATTTATTGGGAAATGGTTGAAATCATTGTTAGCTATTTGTTCTAGATGTTCATATTTTACCATAAGCCCCGAAATGCCCATTGACTCCAAGAATTAGCAGAATCCATTTGAACGATGATTTATTTATTTAAGGTAGGTACCTAATAAATATTATGTAACCCTTTAGTTCAAATATTTATCAGCCGCCACTATACTGGAAGAAATACAACGAATTTCGAACATTGACAAACAGGTATACGTATATCATTCCGTAGTTGAGACCGCTCCATCCCACGACTATTCAATACAATTTAAAAGAGTGAATTTTATGACTGGTTTTTCGCTACCAAAATAATCCAATCCTGAGGGTTTTGACACCAACCACAGTACCCCTTTCGCAAGGGCGGGACTTCCCTGTCAACAAAGACGCAGTCATTATTTGGAACTTTGAAAATTTATGGAAAAATAACTACTCAAAGAAGGAGAGTGCGGTTAGTTTCAAAATTCTCGGGATAGAGTTTACATTTATTAAAAACAATATTGAGAAAATAAATAAGTTTATAAGTATGTGCATGTTGTGAACTCATGTTTTTTTGGGTTCACACTGACTGGCTAGCTACGTGGTGTTCTAATTGAAACTTAATACTGGTGTGAGAGGTGAGGTAGATATACACATGGCAAGGATGAGCCCGGCGCGCAGTGGTCCAGAACCCTCAAAAACGTGATCAAACTTAAATTTTTTTATATTTTTCAACAGATTTTAAAATTTTATCCTTTATTGTACAGTTTTTGAAACACTCAAGCCTGCCAAGGCTTCGCCGAAAACTGTTAAGAAAAGTTTGCAGGAAATTCGGAATGTTTAAAGTAGACCGATGTTAGCAATTTGTTGTTGTTAATGTAGCGACTTTTATTTTTTTTTTTTTTTTCTTATTTCCAAAATGAGGAGAGCTTTGCTGATTGCTAATCACAGCTAACAAATAGATCCGAAGATGAGTAAATTATCTTCAAAATACGATTTGCATTATTATTTTTCCAAATTAGGTAGAAAAAATTGGTCAAATTTTTGCGCGCTTAAATTGGTGTCAGATTATCGAGAGGGGTATAAAGAAAGTTTTCGAACCAATTCCAGGTGCTACTAGTTGCTACCATGCCTTGTAGGTAAATTTTTCTGTCCTACCTACCTAAATTAAATTAAGTCCGTAAATACCTATCTCTGCACATAGGTTTCGGATACTTTTCGTCCAAGACGATGGATGCGGTGCTCCCTTCTATCGGTTTCCTCTTCATTTTCACAACCAGTTTTTCATTTTTTAAATATTAGGCAAAAACAATTTTTTTTAATTTGTTAAATTTTTGTTTAATTTGTAACTCTCCTTAGGATAGAGAAAAAAATACAGTTCTTGCGCCAAAAAATCAAGCATTCCAAACGAAAGGATGCTTTCGTTGGCCAACAATTTTTGAGCTCATCAAAATTGGTAAAATTTCGAAAAATTTACTCAAAATATCACTAAAAATAGCTAAAAACGGTCAAAAATCGGTAAATTTAAATTTTTTAGAAGAATTTTAGTTAAAACTAAATTTCCAACGATTAAATAGGACATTTAAAAGAATTTTCTCAAAATTATGATGAAAAATGTACTCAAATGTCATTAAATTTGCTAAAAAAATCTATAAAAACTACAAAAAATCCAAAATTTTCTTTGACTTGCCTAATTTTATTTAGAATTAGTTTTTTTGCCATAAAATTTATTTTTAACAATTTATTTCTACTGAAATTGTTTAAATATCAATAGAACTCAACATATTATAGAACGATAGATAGTTTATGAAAATAAAGCTCAAACGATCATGCTGACTAGAACTTTTTTTAAACGCTTACTTTTTGAGTAATTTAGTATTTAAGATTTTTTCATGGTTTAGATTTTTTATCACTAGAACAAATAACTCCCTCAATTTTTTTTTGGAAATTCAAATTTAAGGATACCGTTGGAAATGCCAACGGTATTGGTTAATGCCTGAGCTTTCTTGCGAATTACGGTTTGAGGCATGAAAAAGACCTCTGAAAAGCAAATTTTACCTGATTTGGGAAACGTTGAGTTTTTTCAATTGGTAATTGAACTATATGTCCTACCGATATTTTTTCAAGACACAAGAACGGCAAAAACTTCGCCAAAATCTCACTTTTTTAACAGTGTAGTCAATTTTATTTTTACCCCGCTAGTTAGGGGAGAAAACTATGTTTTATTTTTGAAAATCGTCGTTTTTTCTCTGAAATGGAGAGTTTCCCTGAAAAATACCTTTAATGAAAATACGAGTTCGGGGTCGGTTATCTACGTATTTTTGTCTACGCTGAATCAAATGGTAACACTTGCATATCTCTCCAACCTTGTTATAACCGAGTTCCACACTTAAGCTTACAAGTTCCACCCCTAAAAACGCATAAAATATATCACACCAAATAAACTCCTTCAAGACGATCTCGAATTCAAGAGAATTGTTGAAATTGATAGAGACTTTAGCGTGACGATAGCGTTTCGTTAATCGTTTACGTACGTGTAAAAAAAAAAAAAAAAAAAAAAGAGTAGAAATACGCGAAGAGCTAGCAACTACAGTTGCTTGGTCGAGACGCTGCTCTACGCGTTAACGTGGGAAAATCGTACGGGAAGAAAAAAAATCTCTCTCTATTCATTTAACATAGATTACGAGGAAATTCTTTAAAAAATGAATTGCCGAAACCCGGGATCGAACCAGGGACCTTTAGATCTTCAGTCTAACGCTCTCCCAACTGAGCTATTTCGGCTAATTGAACTGTTATCAGAGTCTTAGTAACACGATTATCTCCAAATTTAGTCAACAGAGAATTGTTGAAGTGCAATTTTCCAACTAGGACACAATATTTGGAAATCAGATGACTGCGTCAATAGAACCAAGGAGTGAGTCATCATCTTCGGTCTCTGTGGCAAGGAGTGTCCCCTTCTCAACCAATAAAAACCCTCAACTCATATTCCACATTCATACGTAGGCAAGACATTTGCGTACCTATTTCCAGGTATTTTTGTCTATGCCCCTGATTCACGTGAGAGCCAAAAAGGTTTGTTTTTTGTTGGATCAGCGATGACTAACCACAAAGCTGTATGGAAATAACGATACGAACCTGCGTACTTTGATTCAAACCGTTTCATACAACAATAGCAGGCCCTTCCCTACCTTTGACAAGCCTTCTTAACGCAAAATGGGGAATTTTCATGGTTATTAGCTAATTGCTCAATAGAAAGATCTTAATGAGAGCTTTTCAAGAAGGTGCTATATGATGGGTATCTGACCAGTATACGGCCCTTGGAATTCATTTGCCGGGGGTCACGGCTACCTCCCGCCTGGGAGGAACCCTCAGCACCCTTGCGCTACTACGTCACGCGTGATCTTCCAACCCGCTTATTGGCCAAACTAAACGGTCTTTTGGACTGATAATCGGAACTAGAGGGTTTCCAAATGCGATGAATCTAAGATCAAAAGTATGAAATTCCAACGCATGAAAGTTCCCCATTGACATTGCGTAAATACCCCACGTAGGTATCTGCACAGGTTGATTTGTATTCAGAATCAATAATCTTAGAATAGTGATTCCTGAGAATGTGAAATTGATCATTGATTGAAACTATAAATCATTTTGGATTAAGTACCTGTATCTTGTAACAAGGTGCCAAAAAATATTCTAATTATAACCTGAAGAACTACACATCAAACACGTGGTCATCATTAGGTGATGCAAAATTTGCAGACGGAAAGTGCAAATCCCCGAAAAATTCTAAGATAAAAAAGCATGTTGATGAAGTTGAAACGTCCGCCAAGTTGGGTGGGCAGTATAGCTTCCTCACTATTGTAACATGGACGTATAGAATTAGTTGAAAACAAGAACGCACTTTTGAAAATATCACTGAAATTCGAAGATAATTTATGTTCAATTAGGATGCTATTCTTGTAGGAAATTCAACGCTAAAAACTACCAAAAACGTGGTTTTTGAGCAATTTTTGACGATTTTTCTACAGTTTCTTGAAAATTTTTGTACTAATTACACCACTTGGCTACCTGGCAAAAATTATGCTATTACTTTGAAAATTTCTGCATCGAATGGGACCAACAGCAGCTTTGGAAATATAATAATTCATTATTAGCAATTTTTTCAACTTTTGACATAGAGGGTTAAAAACACCGCATTTTTAATTTTTATTAGTTAATTTTTCTTTTTAAATCAAATTATACCATCCTTATAGAAAATTCAATGCTGATCACGCCTACACCACAAATGATGGTCTGAAACGTCTCCTCAACATGTTTTTTCGTCAAAAAACTGCCGAAAGTACGTGTATTTTGTGATTATACTTCCCAAGAAAAAATAAGTTTACAAAAATTGACAAAAAACACCTTTTTTCGGTTGTTTTTTTTAACGAAAAACATGTTGAGAGGCGTTTTAGACCACAATTTGTGGTGTGGGCGTGATCAGTATCAAATTTCCTATATAAATGGTACAATATTTTTTATTTAAAAACTGTGTTTTAGATCCTCAGGGTCAAAAGTTGAAAATAATCTATAAAAAATAATCATCACACCCTCAGAGCTGCTGCTGATCTCATTCGACGCAGAAATAGTGCAAGTACTGCACAATTTTGTTCAGGCCGCCTAATAGTGAAATTCGTACAAAAAATTGTCAAAAAACTTTGGAAAAATCTGGGAAATCCATCATTTTGTGGCAGTTTTAGGCAAAAGGCAAGTTATGGAAGTATTTCAAACCCATCATGTGTGGTATAGGAGTGTTCAGAGTCTAATTTATACAAGAATAGCACCTTTTAGTTAAACATAAATTAGCTTAGAATTTTGGTGAGTTTTTCAAAAATGCAGTTGGCGTACCTCAAAGATTAGACGTCTACATAAAAAACGGGCCTCGGATCCGGATTCAGCACCCTTGAAAACCCCCGCGGACCAGAACTAGATTCTTAAGGGCACACACTTTTTTTTTTCTTGTGTATTGCATTTTTATGCGTATGGTAGGTATCTTATATACCTAGGTACCTACCGGACAAACACGAATAAATAATGTTATAAATCCTCACAATCATTCGAATGTTCACATTCACTGTCGACTGTTCGGACTGTTTTTTGAATAGAATTTTGTGAATAGAAATCGGTCTGCATAATCCATGACTGCTTTTCAGGCTTGACAAAGTGAAATTGAAACTTTTTCTTTGTCTGAAATTTCCCGGTACAACGGAGAACTTGGTACGGACGGGAAGAGAATTCTATGCGGGATCGTAAACATGTAAGCATCGTGATACTGCTGCCAATTTTTCTCATTAGCGAATTTTCATAGACTTCTCGTATGTATGTATATTTATTTATAGGGTGTATTTCCGGACGACAACTCCCTTTAAAAACGGCATAAAAAATTTGTTACAACGCAGAATAGCCGGTCCTGACAAAAGATAGGTCCAGTGCGTTTGCCAGCTCGGTCGTTCCAAAATTACAGATTCAAATTTACTATTCAATGGCCAAAAAATTCTAACCCTTTTTTTTTCTTTTTTTACTCAAGAGCATGTGGAGTGTCACAGCCGAAGTATTTTTCAGTACTGAGTTGATTGCGACCACTCCTCCATTCCCTGATCTCTAAGATTCATAACAAGAGAGAAAAATCGATTTTTTGGCGAAAAATGTCCAAAATTGACCAAATTTTTGACCTCGGCGGAGCCCTCTCAGTTTTATTCAGGACATGTTGGCCTCAATAATCAGAATTTAAGTGCCTAATTTGATGTTATCCATACCTTTTCTTTGAAAATTCGTTCTGTTAGCCATGCTGTATGACTGAGTAATTTTTTTCCTCTAAAACTGCCTTCAAATTTGTGTGAGACCACAGATTTTCCTAACAATATCTAGGTTTTTCGTCTTACTATATCTAGGTGGTCGAAATCATTTATGCAGACCATTTTATAATCTTAATTATAATCTACTTTTTGGTTTTGTAACTCCATTCTATCTCTTGTAGGGTATCTTATGTAGTGGGTTGTAGAGAGGGTATTAATGAGAGATATACCCCAGTGGTGAGCAGTCAATATATTTTATTCTGTAGCTCTTCTTCCTGCGTAGGCCTCATCAAAAGCTGTTATAAGCACAGAACAAAACGTTGTGTTGAAGAATAGGTCTACAAGGTAGAAAATTCTATGGAGGTACTTAAATTATTGGTTCACTATTGTTTAGTTAGTCTTATGTATGCATCTGTACATGGTTATAGTTGTTATTATTATAATTTTGGTTGATGTTTCCAGTTGTATTCTGCATTGTTGTTATTCTTGTTCCATGATTTTCCCTCATTTTTTATTGTCAGAACCAACTTGTGATATAACAATCATCGATCTCAATACACAAACATAAATATAACATAATCAGAAATAAACGCTCATGTCATGCCTACAAGAACAAACCAAAAAATCATTTCCCTCAATTATTAAACTTATCATTTAGAGTAGGTACTTATTGTGTACACTTAGCCAGTATTTTAGTTGTTTCATATTTTTATTTGCGTTATTTTGTGACATGTGAATAGTTTAGGTGGGACCACTGAAATTTCCTAACTACAGTGAAACTTGGATAATTCGAACCTCAAGGGACCAGTCAAAAACTTCGAATTAACCAAAAATTCGAATTAAAGATGTTTTTAATGAGTTATAATAAATTATGTTTTAACGAACTACAGTACGAAGTAAAGTACATTAAGTAACATTGAATACTGTATTGACCAACAGAATGATGAACAATAAATATAAAGACACCTGGAATGGTACTGTAGGTATTTAACTGCAACCATTAAAAAAAAAAAATCTATTGTTTTTCAAAAAAGGATGATATTTTGGCCTGTTTCCTTGAATTAAGTCTCTTGGCCATTATAAAAGATTCCAACGCAATCAAAGAGTTGAAGTATGAATCACTTACATTAATTCGGCTTTCAAAAAAACGTTTGTTTTGTTGTTTTGGGGCGGTCTGCGGGCAGGAGGGGAAGGTTATCAGACTGTACGATGGCACTGATTTGCATGCATTTGGTCTAACGCAAACCTTTTGCCGAATATCGTTACTAAAACGTAATTCCCGATAAATTTACAATTATTTGGAGTCGCAGCTTAAAATTTATAGGTACCTTAATTAGCACGCCGAAAATTCGAATTATCCAAAATAAAATTCGAATTATCCACGATTTTTTAGCATTGTTTAAATACAAAATGCTAGGGACCAAGAGAAATATTCGAATTAAAGAAGATTTCGAATTAAAGATGTTCGAATTATCCAGGTTCTACTTATCCAGGTTTTCCATCTTACTTTATCTAGGTAGTCGAAATCATTTATGCAGACTTCAGGTCTACCTTGATTATAATCGTCATCCGATGATGTCATCATCCGTAACTACCACGTTCGGAAAGTGATGAAACTAATGACGGACGTCAAGTGTCGTCCATTGTCCAGTACAGCCGGACATCGGCATTGTCGCCTCCATTTCCCGGTCTGACCCGCCGGAAACACCTCCATCTTGACCGGCGTGAGAGGTTATCACGTTCTATATTCCCGCATCAAATTGAGAACTTCCGCCATTTGAGGGGTCCCCATCTTCGCTTGTTTAGATCTAGTTATCTTTGATTTACGGCTAACAGGCGGTTTCGTATGTGTACTATGATGTATTCAATGGTTAAAGTCACTCCTCGAGATGTTGGGAATCTCGATCTATTCGAAATAAGAACCGGCTAACTGGGCTAGTTAGTAAATTTTTATTTTAATATAGTGTCAGGCGCAGTTGTCTCATCATTTGTCAAATCCGAATCGGCCTTGTGTGAAACTGCAATCACGCAATTCAATTCCATTTTCCGTTCTACTATTCTCTACGGAGCGGAGATCTGGGCACTTAGGTATTGTCCTGACCTAGAAAGAATCCAGGTAAAATTTTTCGAATGGCTTTTAGGTCTTCCCCTTAGTACACCCAGTGCATACTTCCGATTAGAAGCGGATGTCACAAATTTGATGGTACCCATTTAAGAAAGCTGTCTCAAGTGGTTACAAAATTTACAGAAATGGAAAATTACAGATACCTTCAGATATGTTTGCATGCTCTCGAAAAAATAGAAAAGCCTAAAAATAATTCTATAAGATCAAATTGGTTGGAACCTCCTATAAAATATGGATTGCAACAAGTACTAACTTTGGATTGTCCAAATCTCCATATGCTCACCCATAAATGTGTAGAGGATGCTGAAATCTTCCTTAAAAATAAAGATGTTGGTGCAGTACTGCTCTGGCTCCTATAATGATTACTATTGGCTCGTGATCGCGCAGGAAGGATCTGACGGCTATTTGAATTACCATAATGTCCCTTTTCAATGATTGATGGTACCACTTTACAATTAAAATTAAAAATTATTATCACAAAACTTCTCCAAATACTGTATGTAGTACAGCCAGTGATATGGGTGTGTTTAAAAACTAATTTCATTTACTATTTGAGTGTTCTTTTTACATAGGTATCACTTGATCAAGAAAAAATATATCTCGGACTTGGTAAGGGGTACCGGAAACTTCATAAATTTTCATCAGTACCAAGTGAACTCTACATAAAGAGGCTATATTTCTTCTTTAGTGAAGATTGCATGTTGACAAATTTATGTTCGTTTGACTGAAGGATTAACTCGCTTATAAACTTGTACTACCTATGTTTACTGTTTAAGTGTTTTTTGAAATTATGTATAAAGTTCATTATGTGTTTTATTTCGATTGAAGTTTCCTTTATTTTTAAGGAAAAGAGAGTAAGCTGAATAGGCAGTTTGCCGAAATAGCGATTTTAGCAAAATTTTCTTCATTGATCGACTATTAAAAAAACCGGGTCTGACGTTATTTCCACAACTGTGTCCATCATGTTATCAAGCTCGGCAAATAAGAAACCACCACATTTTTGCCGTTTGTTTGTTTCATTTCTAGAGAGAGAAATACATATACGAATAACGATATTGCAACCTGAATTATTACGAATGAAATATTGTGATAATAATATTGTGATGAAAGTTGTGGACTTAATTTCTTCTTCGATTTACGTTTGATTGTAAATATCTTTTTCCAACCAAAATCTCAATAAAAATACGCACTCGTCCCATATTATTAGGTGGTCTAAACGGGGTCTTACTAGGTATATAAGGTCTTCTTTTCCATTCAGCGAATTATGCTACGATAGAATCTTCGTAGTTTATGCTACTTGAAGACAAATCCCCAAATATATCCATTGGATGGTACAAAAATAAAGAAAATCAAACTTGAAATTCAAATAAAATTTTTGTAAATCAATAAACTTGTTTGAGGTTAGAAGGTCTAGATATCTCATTAACTTCCAGTTATAATTGTTATCCAGCAATCCAGGGACCAGATAAATGAAAACGCAAGAGGATAACGCTATCCTTCAGATAAATCCATCTTATTCATTGGATACATGTGATTGATATACCGGCCCTTAATTTGTTAAACATGATTGGAACCACTAATAAACTGAAAAGTGAAGGCATAAAATGTTTCAATGTCTTGCAGACTTGTATGCAAGATTTTCGGCCTTCATCACCGTACAAAAATCTTCAATTCGTCATGGTCCTACGCACCACCCCGGGGGACCTTGTTAATATAATGTCGTCCTGTTGGGTACTTGCTGTACTCGCCCTGCCATTCCTATATTGCCTTCTGCTGAAAAAATTCATAGTGTGCGGTTGCTGAAACTCTTCAATCATGTACCTCCGTGGGGCGCTAGAATTTCCATTTCGACCGCTCGCCAAATCAGGAGACACTATAGCAGCACGGAGATACCCTCCGTCTAGTGAAGATAGTCGATCACTGTTTCTGTGCAAACACTCCGTGACAATTTGTCTGATATCCAAAAATTCCTCCCCTCAAAAATCGAACCGTCGTTGAATTATTTAAACAATGGTCTCTGCGCTGAACGCCAGAGGCAGTCAGATCTCCTTAGGGCCCTGGCTTCCAAAGGAGATTAATTGATAAAAGCCGAACGCTGCAATATGGTGGCCGCCGTAGATATTTTATTCATGCGCAGGGATACCCGGGGACTTGTTGATAACCTAATAGGATTAAAAGAGGGGGCGGGAACTGATAGAGGCAGTTGTTAGTTCCACAAGCTCTCACTCGTAGACCGCCGTTTTTCGCGCGGGTATTATTTCGATTCGCCTTGTTCTACTGGTGTTCGATTAATTTGGAAGTTTGAATTGATTTTTATTTGCAGTTAATCATGGTAGGCATTCTAAGACAGATGTTATTTTTTGATTATTTTAGATTTTAGGGGCATTTTTTCAAGTTGGTAAATGAATGATATTTGTTTGAGTTATCACTATGAATTTGTATGATTGTGATTAAAATTTTTCGATTAGGTATGTTTTAGTGGTCAAGTAGAAGGGATTAAAATTGTGAAATCATGCATTTTCACGAATTTTCACTCGTTCAAAAATAGGACCAACGTAGGATAAAATGCGTTCACCATTGTTTGACTTCAGCGGGTGGGAAGATGCCTATTCGAATAATGCTCCAGTGACAATCAAAGTCGTACTAGCTTAGTTCCAACAACACTTCGAGAGCGACCCCTGGGGCTCCTCCAGAGTTGCTGTGGGGTTAGCTCCAAGATTGCCCACTTTCGTGTTTGTTGGAACACTTCGGGGAGAGATGTGATAACAAACGTAGAAGATAAAGTGAAAACAGTTTAGAGAAGGTTACGCGGATATGTAGTTTACCCAAGGGTAGCAGGATATTTCAAAATGCGCAAGCGTAGGGCTCAGAGCTCTCGATAAGACACCGTCAAAATTTTGGGGCTGCTTTGGGAACCCCCGGAGCACTTCTGGGGGTCGCTTTAAGATCTGCTGGAACACGGAGACCCCACCCCCCCTCTAAACCCTTGGAACCTTGTTAGGGCGCAATTTTGAGCTCTGAGCTCCTCTAGGGCACCCTTTTGTCCTTGTTGGAACAAAGTTATTGAAGTCACTCAGGAGGTGCCGAGTTCACTCGAATCATTGAAATGTTCGATATTTGAAGTTGCATCCAATCAGGACAGCGTGAACCATCGAATCGAGCCAGTTACTTCGTCCACAGTACCCACATTGTCACTCTACGACCAGATCTTAGAGGTATTGACTGTCAAATAAGGGTCGAAAAATAAAGTGCTCGAATGTTGGTATTAATTTTGCACAATATTATTTGAGCGTTCATTCTATTTGTGGGATAGTAAAGGAGAGCTATACCTGACAGTCTGCTGTAGTATACGTCTCCAATGAAGCTAATACGCCCTCCCATTCATCACCACCTGTTGTGTTTGTCCACAATGGTCTTTTCATATCGCCGGGTCAAACTAGAAATTCATTCGGTCTTCGACGGAAAATGAAGCGCCTGTCGATTAATATTACCCCATTACGATCGCAGATAAAGCATCGATTTGTAATTGGGGGCTGTTTATTATATCAATGGTTTCATTCTATTCCATCAATTAGCAGCGATTTGATGAGCAAACGACGATCTTTATTTCATAAATAATAATAAATAATTTCATGATACTTCCCTCTTTACTATTTTTGTCTAGCGCCTGTCCATTATTATTACCCACAAGTCTTGTCACATCACGTTACAAGGTCGAGAGGTTTCGTTCTGTCAAGACGCCGGATGACGTTACTGTTGTCTAATAGACGAAGAACTTCTGGCTTCATGTGTTCATGAAGCCGCTGTTCGTGTTTAATAGCAAAGTCCTTAACCACTTCGCTAACTGTTTCCATCTTGAGATCCCGGTGGAGGTCATCATTTCGTATGTACCAGGGAGCGTTAACAATACTCCTTAGTACCTTGTTCTGAAAAGTTTGTATGATCTTTATGTTTGACTTTTTCGTGCAGCCCCAGAGCTGGATGCCATACGTCCAGGCTGGCCTTAGAATTTGCTTGTATATAAGCAATTTGTTGTGAAGGGATAGATCGGAGTACCTGCCGAGCAGCCAGTACATTTTTTTGAACTTGATATTTAATTGATCTCTTTTTTTAATGACATGCTTCTTCCATCTTAGTTTTGCATCAAGAGTCATTCCTAAATACTTTGCTGTATTGGCGTAAGGGATCTCACGCTCATTCAGCATGACTGGTATTTTTGTTACGTTTTTGTTTGTAAAGTTAATATGTGTAGATTTCTGTTCATTGAGTTTGAGCCGCCATTTTTTTGTCCATGTACTGACATTGTTAACAATAAATTGTAATTTCCTAGTTGCTTCCTCTACCGTATTGCCAACCGCTAACAGGGCAGTATCATCAGCAAAAGTTGCAATTGTTGTGTCGTCATCGCTGGGTACATCACGTGTAAACAGAAGATAGAGCAAGGGCCCGAGCACGCTACCTTGCGGAACGCCTGCCTTTATTTTCTTGAGACTGGAATACTCTCCTTCGTGTTTCACTCTAAAGTGTCTCTCAGAGAGATAAGATTTCAGAATTAAGTAGAATTGCTTTGGTAGATCTCTCTCAAGTTTGTATTCAAGGCCTTGGTGCCAGACTTTATCAAAAGCTTGGGAAACATCCAGGAAGGTGCCTACGCAATCTTTTTTCCTTTCTAAGCAATTTTCAATTATATCAGTGATACGATGCACTTGATCTATGGTAGAGTGTTTTTCCCTGAAACCAAACTGGTGATCGGGGATTAGTTCTCTCTCTTCGACAGTAACTTTCAGTCTTCGTATAAGTAATCTCTCAAACAGTTTCGAGATTACTGGTAGCAGAGATATCGGTCTATAAGAAGTTTTGTCCTCAGGGTCTTTCCCCGGTTTCAAAATCATGATAACTTCCGCCACTTTCCAGCAACGTGGTACATATTTCAGCCTCAGTGCTGCGTTGATAAGATACAGAAGCATTCGTATGCCTTCCTCTGGAAGTTTTTTAATTACATTACCAGTAATGAGATCATACCCAGGTGCTTTGTTCGTTTTAAGGACACGAATCCCATCTTTAAGTTCACTTAGTGTAACTGGTTGTATATCTTCTAAATCCGTAGAGGGGGTGATAGTCGGTAGTTCTCCATCATTCACATGGCTAGAGTTCGGGACGAATGTTTTTTCAAGGTGATCAGCAAAGACTTCTGCCTTTTCAATTGGGCTCTTTGCCCATTCCCCGTCTTCCTTTTTAATGGGAGGTACGTATTCCTTCGTCTGCTTGAGTGACTTGGTAACCTTCCAGAGTGAATAATCCGTATCTTTTTCAGGGTTTAGACTATGTATTAGCCTAAGGTGGGTTTCTTGCTTCATTTCTGAGCATAGATTATCCAATTGATTCTTCAGCCTATTTAATTTAGTTTTATCACTTGGAGCTCTAGTGAGATGCCACGTTCTTCTAGCTTTCCTTTTTTCCCTGATCAGGTCCCTAACTTCACGAGGGTATGATACATTAGCATCAGAATGCTCAGTCCCTTGTGGGGTACTAGCCCAAGCTGCTCGCTGGATACATTTCATGAAATTTTCCGCTTCATCTTCAAGCTGTTCTGTATATTTAAGGGGAACAGATAGATCAATATTAACACCTATGTATTCCCATTATAAATAAAAATGAATAATTTCATGATACTTCCCCCTTCACTATTTTTGTCTAGCGTCGCCACTGCCTTCGAGTTTGGGGTAAATTTGGGGTTCTGTTTCGTATTTTTATACGTTGAATCGAATCGTAACAGTTGATAATCCCTCGAATTCCATTATTTGTGAGTTTTACACCTTTTCAGTTCATCACACATTATTCGTTCATTTAGTATGCTCAATTGTATGTGTTATTAGACATACCTACAACTAATTCTTTCAACTGGAAAACACACAAATCTGTTTGTGTCACCATTCGATTCAGCGTGGAAAAAATACATAGAAACTGATACCAACTTCGTAGGTTTCTAGAGAGTAGTTTTTCCATAAAACCCAAGATTTCATCGAAGATTTCATCCTCATGTAGTAATAAAAGTATAGAAATAAAATTATACCGCTATACCGTTGGAAAGAGAGATTGAAGAAGTTTTCGTGAGAGTACCACCCCCCCCCCCCCCCCCCCCCCCCCCCCTAGTAGTTTCGTGAGTAGTGATAAGAAAACCCCGAACGAGTGAGATAAATTTTGAGGAAGTCGCTAATTTTTAAACATTTTTCGAATTTCCCAGTTTCTTAAATAATTAGCTTTTGGGTTTTCGTTTAACGAGTCCAAATACTAGTCGATAAATATGGAACTCACTTGTCCTAAAACACAATATTCAACGCTTCTTTCGAAAATATGGTTAAAAATTGTAAAAAGTTTATTCAAGAGGGAATATGTGGGTTTTTTGTAAAAAAAACTTGGTTTTCTCCAAAAAAAAAAAACATTTTAAAAAATCATCTCAGCAACGGATTGAGGTAGGAAGGTGCGGTTGGTAGCATTCTAGTTCATTTTCTATCTAGTTTCATGTAGTTCTTTATTTAATACTTTAAACCTACCACCCTGATTGAATGCACGATTCTTGTTAATATAAAATTAACTAAGCAATTTAAATTTAAACTGTATGTGTCGGCCTTTGGGTGGATTTCCTTAGGAAAAGCCTCTTCCGATTGGCTATAATGTGAATTAGAATCGTAATTGACGTGAGAACGGGTTGTAGCTGTGAGGTAAAATGAGGTGCTATTTCCATATTTTTCTTCCACAGTGCGCAGAATTTTAATAATTCATCAGGATCAGTCCATTAATCACTGGTTTTATGAGCACACACCGTATCACAGATCATCGATTGACCATTACTTCTTAGCGAAACCCAACCTTCCGATCCATTCATTACGTCACCTCGTAAACTGTCCCGGAAAAAAGGAGATACCTAATGATAAATTGCGGTGTGACACGCTAGGATAATTGGTCCACGACTAGGGGAGGGTTTCCCTCCTTCGGTGGTTTTGTGGCAGCGGAGGCGGCGGAGAAGCGACATCCATTAATCTGGCGGGGAACCGAACTGTGTCTTTGATTGACATTTTTTGACCGGACGAGGGCAGCCCTTGAAGGGCCGGGAACCGCAGGTGGATGGGGTGGAAGGGCTCGGGAAAAAGGGCTGGAAGTGGGGTTTAGGGGAGAACCATGGGGGGAACTCGTAAGGGTTGAAACGATTTGGCTCCTATGAATGGGGGCTACGCCCTTCGGAGTGACGCGGAATCAATCATTCGGAGTCCCCCGATGCATCTTCCATTCAGGAGCTCCCCCGCACCTGACAGCCTCCTGGTTTCTGTACTACTTTTCAAAGCCGGAAAGGCGTCGGATGATTGCTTTGAAGAAAGGTATAGGAATCGTCTGAATAATCTATTATCATAAGTTAATCCTCATACCACGGCAAGTGGCTATCAGTCAACAGTTTCACTGTCCGATTTAAAGTACGAGGGACTATTTGATACCTGATGGTATGATATAAGGCAGAAACTGAAAATTTTAGGAAGAAACTGAAAAATGTGTGTTGTGGGGAGCATTCTGCTATACCGGGTGCTGTGGTACATTACAAGGGAATTTGTTCTCCCAATTGTAGAATATGATACATCTATATGACCTCGCTCGTATGCAGCCCACAAATTCTCTTCGAGTGGGTACAACATAAGTTTGGTTTAATCTCTGCTGAGTGAATGACGACTAACAGCTGCAAAGACGTCATCTATGGAGGTCCGTTAATGATCCAACCTCAGCGGATCTCTTGTGGCTTCGCAAAATTGTGGATCAAGTTCATCGACTGTCCATCACTGTCACCTCGTACTGTCACTACCACTGTCACTCGTGGATCCCTTCTTTACTACTTTTCATTTTCACCAAAACTAACCACCATTCAAATCTTCCTCTTCATCGACTTCCACACAGTGCTAACCTCATTTTCATTTCAAACCCCGTTATTTTCTCACTTCCACCCTTTAAGATAAATAAATCGAATCTCCTCCTACATAGTTGATGTGCATGTAATGAAAAACCTTCAGGGAATTATCCTGGGCCCCAAGCGCGGAAGTTTGTTGGCTTGTTGTACTTTTCCGAGAGTTTCACGTTTAATCAATGAGATTCAGACCTTCAGTAAGGGGTTACAAGGCCTTTGATAAATTGTTCGCTTCAAATAGATCTCATAGGGGTTTGTGCCTCAAAGAGTTCTAATCCGCGATGATTGAGTGCTGGGCATTCAAAGACTACGTGGGATGCTGACATAGTGGCATCAGTGTAGTCTTTCTCCTGACATAGTGGCATTAGTGTAGTCTGTCTCCTGACAAAGTCTGCATACAGTGCTGAACTTTGTGTTACCCCTGTAGGTGAATTTGTGGGAAAGCTAGATATGAGGCTAAACATTTATTTTAGTTCCCTGGGGTTTTTTTGGTGTTGGGTTCAGCAAGTTTGGTGTTGGGTTCAGCCACAATGAGTTTACTGTGGACATACCCTCAAAATTGGATCATCTTCTTGTGGTGTTTTGGTTGGCTGAGGTTCATGGTCCTTTGAAGGTAGTTTTTGGTAACCCAATTGCTGCCTCGGGCTCGACAAAAGGCTCTTGGGAGCTCATTCTTGCTAGCTCGTCGCCTCATCGTTACTAGTAATGCCTCTTGTCACCAGCACCAACTCTAGGCAAACCCGGTTGTGTTTTGCTGGTGTGATGAGGGTTTGCACACAGCACCAGGCTACTTGTGATGAGATGGTTGGAGCTGTTAATGCATTTATTGAGGCTTGGCTATCAGAGAAGATGCAAACGTGGGTTCCGTTTTTTTCCTCCTAAGGCTGTCCGTCCAGTGGACGCAATTTCGCGCAAAGAGGCGGAAAGAAGCGAATTCGCGCGAACGGTTCCCCTCCCTTCAAACACACTGTCAACATCCATTCCGCTTGTTGGCGCGTTGAAAAACAAACTGGTTTGATTCTCTTCGCGTTCGCCCCTTTTCGCCCCACTTCGCGTCTTGCAGTGGAAAACAGTGTGTTTGAAAGGGAGGCGAACCGTTTGCGCGATTTCGCCTCTTTTCGCCTCTTCGCGCGAAATCGCGTCCAGTGGACGGACAGCCTAAAGGCCTTTACAGACCAAATGTTAGCGGAAAACATTGTTATTAACATAACATTGTAGATAACAAAAATGTTGGAAACAAAAAGTGATGATCTGGAAAATTAGTTACCAACATTGTTGGCAACAATGTCGTCAACTTTTTTGTTGCCAAAAATTCATCCATCTGCTTTTTTGGGTCTAGTTTTCTAACAATGTTATCCACAATGTTGTTAAAATTCAAAGTAATAACATTTGGGTGTGAACAAGTAGGTGTTCTCCAGTACTCGATGGACTATGGCTGACTTAGCAACTGCTGCAGCGTGCGTCGTAGTTTTGTGCTCGTCAGCTAGACGACACAGGAGAGTATGGGTACGGCCATACTTGGCGAAGAGAGAAAGCCGGGACGTTCTCGAGGATATCCGAAAAGATGAGACTCTCATGACGTTGAACAAGATGAAGCTGGACAGTTTCAAAGGATTCTCCTGGATGTCCTCCACTGACTTCGAGTTCCTTCTGAATCGTCTATGCCTGTGTAAGAAAAAACCTCGAAAAACACCATTTTACACCCATTTTTGACCCATAGCACCCATGGGTGTAGGGCGATCGGGCTGGCGAGACGTTAGTACCAACTAGACCCCAAATGGAGTCTGTGTGCGAAAGAACGGATTTTTTTTATCAAGTCCAAGCACAGCCTTTAAATAATTAATTAAATCAATTAAACAATTGATTACATGAAATTCATTTTATTCTTACCTGAATGCCGAGGTCGACGGTGGTATGCGGTTTTGACTTGTCCTTCAGGAAGAGCATACTCTCGAAAGCAAACCATTTGCTTTGTCCTGGGTTGTCACCGTCATCTTCATCATCAGCCCCTTGGCCCGAATGTCCCTTGCACTTTTTCATTTCACGTTGAAACTGTCCGATTAGGCTTTTCATTTTCTTCTCCACCTCCACCCAAGTACGATTTACGGCAATCCCAAGCACTTTCCAAGCATCACACTTTTTCTGTTTGTCTTTGTACTGAGGCAGCTGCACGTCCCATAAGCATCTCTGCTTTCTATATTCCTCAATCAACCTTACTACTTCGTCCTTTTCCCAATTCATTATTCCCACTTCACTACTTCCCTTGTCACTACTGCTCATAATTAATCAAAGAAACCAAAATGTCCTCCACAGTTCGTCGTCAGTGCAACAGTGTGAATCACAGTCTACCCTTCTCCCACCAATTCAAAGGCTCAAAATCCTGTGAAACACAATGTTACCAGAAATCCCGGTTTGTTATCGCTCATGGCTCGATAACAAAACTCAGTGTTGACAACAGTGTTACTAACAATGTTGACGGAAAAAATAACTTTGTTACCGAAAATGTTGCCAACAATGTTTTTGGTAACATTTCGAAGGAGGAATTGTTGTCAGCATTTTTCGTGCGCCGTAACAATGTTATTAACAATTCCACTCGCCCGATGTCGATAACATTGTCGTCAACAGTGTTGCCTCCGGTCTGAAAGAAATCTTACTGAAAAATGTTAATAACAATGTTTTCAACAATGTTATCGTCCGGTCTGTAGGCACCTTAATGCTCTCCGCAGCTGCAGCCTCGATGCCAGCACTTATACCGGGAAGTGAACTTTGGGCATTCCATCTGGATTATGCTCTATGTAGCGCACCAGTATCTGCTCCCATTTTTGATCCACCTGTGTGGTAGATGATCTCATTGGAGCAGCATTTGTTCACCTTCTCCCCCCCTCTTGTTGAAATCGCTGTGTATAGGAGGGGTCGACTGAGAGTTCTTGGCCAATATCGGCCACCATGTAGAGCAGTGATTCTTTTATCATTTGCAATATGTAGGAATGACCTGGGTGGGGAATTTTACTCCAAGAGCCATTCCATTTCAGCCTCAGGGATGCCACCACGGCCTTCCCTTTTATGAAGAAATCCATTTGGAGCAAGCCTAGTAGAACTTTCGTGGCTGCTGTGGAGGTACCATGCATTTCTCCAGTGATGGTTAAACAGACCAGTCGCTGAACGCTGGTTGAGGGTTTGACAGGTTTTCTCCTGACACAACAATCCTGAACCTTCCTACACAGTAACCTTCGCGTAATTAAACATTTTTATTTCTCAAATTATCTACTATGCCACAATTTTAATTTGAAGCACCTGTACAGCTGATTGTTCAGTAATGTATTCATATAAACTAACTCGTAACGCGACATGTGAGTGTAAAATACCAAGGGGATATGTCATAATTTGGTTTTCGTAACCCTGAACTATGATTCTCCAGACGATACCGACCTATTTTTACATCAGTTTTTCTTTGATGTAGATCGCCAGTGGTTGTTGTTCTGCGATTCTTCATTTTTCATAGATCCAGAGATCATGAAATGCATATAGTAGCATTTGATGGCTGTATAGTGTACAATAAATCATGTTCTACGTTATTTTGTTTCACGGATAGATATCATTTTATTACTGTAGTAAAAGATGGCTGTATAGTATACTATAAATCATTTATGGCTGTATAGTGTACTATAAATCATGTTCTACGTTATTTTGTTTCACGGATAGATATAATTTTATTTGTGAATGATATTATCAAGGTGTACTGATTATCTGTGCAGATAACAAGCAACCACAAATGAATGAGTATTGCTAACAATGTCACGTGTCTTTTTATGGGTTAATGTAAATTGGGGTAGGTACTCGTTAAATAAATAAATATGATGTAACTAAAATATAATGGGAACCATAAGTCCTCTTTTGCATCTAAAAGTTCTCAATAAAATGTACGCGCAGATAGAATAAACCAGGTTCAGAGAACCCTCGAGAATCGTCCATCGGAGAAATCCCCTCGATGAATTCAAAAAACGTCAGGCCTTTTCCGCCGAAGGCGGTAAAATCTTAATTTTCCGCTGACTTAAAATAATCAACTTCGGAGTTAATGATGGGAAATAGCGATAACTCGATAAGTAGCTTTGGTTTTCTCTTTGAGGGAAGAAGGCAGACCCCCTCCCCACCGGCCTTCTGAAGAGGAGGAATAGAAACAAGCAATCTTCCTAATCCCCGCAGCCCCACGCACACAGCTTAGAGTACCCTCCCACCCCATTTCCAGGGCTTATCCAGAAAGTAATTTCAAAGTTCCTTTGAAAAGGCAGAGGTTGAGTCGGGGACTCCTCTATTTTATTTTTTCTCTCTCCACCGTCTTTCCTCCGCAGTTTTTACCCTCTCCCGCTCTTCCAACCGTTCTGCCAGATATTACGGGAAAAGCCCCCCCCCCCCCCCCCCCCCCCTCTTCATGCCCTGAAGAAACGGAGGGTTTTGGTACGAAGCCCCGATGGAGAGAAAGTCCGAAAAAGGCTCGGAAGAAACACAAGAAAGAAAACGGATAAAGACCGAAAAAAAGAAAACTCGAAAAAATAAAAGAAAAGAAAAAACTCATTGCCTTTCCTCCCTTCCTGTGCATTAGCTGGCCTTATCACCGGGGTTTGTCCCCCGAAAAAATCCTCAGATTTCTCTCCAAACCCATTTTTTACAACCCCGTTCTCTTTTTCACCCAGTTTCTCTCCCTTTTTTTTCTTTCTACATATTTTACGTTTATTGGCCTTTCCCTGCGGCTTTCTTGGTTCTCCCGATAAACTTTTCCCCAGTACCTAATAGCTAACATATTGCCTTGTTCCTATCTCTCCCCGATTGCTTTGGCTCATCTCCCCTTTATCAGTTAGTCCTTTTTAACCGCCCTCTCTTTCCCCCCTTTCTTTTTCCCCGCGTATTTTTCTATAATAACGAGTTCTCAAGATTACGGTTGTTTTACGTTCTAGATGCTGGGTGGTGAGTTACAACGGTACTGTGAGATTAGACACCCATTTGCTAGCTCTAGGAAAAATGGAAGTCTTATTTTTTCTGTCTTCCAGAGCTATCTTAAAAGTATTGAGGGGAGCTATCCTGAAACGAGCACTGTTGTTCGCTATCAGGGTGCTGTACTGGTGTTGTGTCGACGCGCTACCAAGAGTTCATCTTCTTCAAATGGCCATATAAGGAAATTGTGTCTTTGATCGGGTTCATCTACAGTTGAGGGACATATTCCATGGGGAACATATATGGTGGTGCATAATTTTTTAATATATAGTCTGTCCACTAGCCTGGTTCATTAATGGAGCAATTTCCTTTTCTCTTTTTTTAAGTCGTTAAGTAGACATATACCCATATCTTTTAGATGGGAATGCGTCTTGATGGTGAGCTGTGAAATTCCTCCTGTTCTACCTTTTGGAGTTAGCCTCTAGGTACTTACTTGAAAGCCGTATCTGTTCTGGAGACACTGATTTCCTATCAATGCCTCTTGACATTGACTTATCTACCACAAAGCTTCAGATCAATTCACAACATACGAACTAGTTGGAGGTATTTTTTTCTTTTTAGGCTTGAATAATTGTTTATTCAAATTCAGAATACGGGACAACTTGGTCTGAACTAGCCGAACTGGAAAATAACTGATAAAAAAGGCCTGGAAATACGTTCCAATCTATACCTACTGCGTTCTATTGAGAGGGAGCAAAGCGTTAGATCTACCGCAGCTAGCAACTAGAGTTATTCCAGGAAGTAGGTATCTATTTATCATCGAACGGATATATACATATATTCAAACTGAGGTTAGGTGAGGTAGAAGACCATCACGGTACGCAGGAATTATTGTGTACAGTACAGCATCTATTGAAGAGGCGTCATTGTAAAACTCGAATGCCTCACTTGAGGTCTTTTAGCGTAACCAAATCCCCGCCGAGCAAGATCCAGAAATAATCAAGGGAGTTGACCAGCTGTTGATTGGTGAGCTCTAGGAAATTCTAATCAGCGCAGATGCCCTTTCCGAGAAGAGAAGATCAAAGCCCCTCAATATGTTAGAGCACCCCCCGGACCGGCCATTAGCCGATGTTATGCCTAGTAATCAGGAGGATCGCGGCATCTGTTCCAACTGAGGTTTCTGGGTTCGGTGGAAGGGGAGGACTTATCTGACATCGCCGCTTGTCGCGATTGCAAACCGACAAAGGGGTCTTATTCACGATCGGCTCCGAAGCGTTCAAGTTCCCCAGGAAATCCACCACTCTTCGCAAATTAATGAAACTCGGGTAGTAATAGGTGAGTTCTACTCGGGTATCGTATTGATCATCGAGAGATAGGTACAAATCATCATCACAGTCGCAGATTCCAAAACTAACACTATTCAAGTATAAATTACTATACCTAACTATTAAATTATAGTGTATTTTCTATACAAATAATGCAAAATTTGCCGTTACTTTTTATTGTTTTAAAGAAACAATTATTATAAACTAAAGAGCTTTTTTCCCCGTTCTTCACCCTATAAATAATATATGTAGGCACTTAATTTTAGGAATTTCGAGCTTTTTTTAATAGATATTTAAAAGCATTTATTGGAGACAATTTCATTGGAATTTGGTTATATTCAAGTGTACAGGTTTTGTCCTCCTTCTTCTTCTTTTTTACTTATGTAAAGATAAGTTCTTTTGTAATTGATATTTTGCTGGAGAAAATGAATTGTGGCCTTTCTTCTGTTTTCAGCGATTTATTGAGCTCATTTCAGTGAACCTATTGCTATGGCTCCAAAACTTCTAAAATCAAAATTATCGAAAACTTTTTTCACTGAAATCCGTTTTGAGACATTCTGAAACAAATCCCAGTATACATTTTTTGGGGGTCCAGACGATAGCTCTCCTTAGGATTGAGATGAAAATTCCGTTCTTAGCCAAAAAATCAAGTAAGGCAGAGTTTGTTGGCCAGCGGTTTTAGAGTACATTAAATTGGTCAAATTGCAAAAAAAGTGCTGAAAAAGTCACTAAAAATAGCAAAAAACGGCTAAAAAACGTTAAATTTATATTTTAGCAGAATACTGCTCAAATAAAGTTTATTACCTATAAAATAGAACACTAAAAATATTATGTACAAAATTATGCTGAAAATGTACCTACCTAAATTTAATTAAAATTTGCTAAAAAAAAAAAAAAAAAAAAAAATCTATAAAAACTGCAAAAATTCGACATTTTTATTTGAACCGCAGAATACTATTTACTTAGAACGAGGTTTTTGCCATAACATTGGTAGTTTAAAGTTTCTTTTCTCTCAAAGTTCTCAATTTTCAAAAAGATGTAACGAATGAATGAATGAAATACAGTACGATAATTTATGAAAGTTCCCTCATACGATCATGCTTCATGACTAGAACTTTTTTGATATTTCGTCTCGTTCTTGAAATCAAATTCAGGCAGTGATTAAGCCATGGAACAACTAGGTAGGTACGTGCTTCGTTAATAGCGTTACTTCGTCATAGTATTGCCTGTCGGGTCAGTGAATCATTGTGATCATCAAGTATAATAGGTACCTAGTAAATGAATCATCAAGAGTTCAGAAATTCCAGAATTAGGTATGTAACACATTATCCAAGTCGAATTTACCTGATTTGTGTCCTTTGCATAGGATTTATTACGGACTCACAATTAAAATGAGGGGGGGGGGGGGGGGGGATTCATGTAAAAAGCTGTAAAACAACACGAATAGATATAGGTACATTTTTCAAAAGACAATTCTGATTTTTATATTCGGAAAGATGAATAATCTCAAAGCAGTCCACTGCCTCGGTTCACTATCAACCAAAAACACACCGCATAATACAACGGACCAGGTCTGGATGGTCCTAACATTCCTACTCTTTTCCGTTTTCATATGCAGCCTAACAGAAATGTCATTGTTACTACTCTCAATTCAAAATTCAGTTTAGTTTGCCTCGAAAATAATTTTACATTTGCACTTGACTTGCCAGAAGTTGAGGATTTCCCCTCCTACAATCTGGTGCCGGGATAGTTCCAACTCTCTATTCTGACAATTTATAATCATCTTGTTCATCCTGTTCAGCTTATTATTGGATAGAAGTAGTCAATGTTCTCCTAAATTGGAATGAAGGGAATTGCCGGTTGTCATTAGCCAAGTACGCATCACGACCGCGGGCTGAACAACCAGCCCTACTTACAAGCTCGCCGAAATAGCTCAGTTGGGAGAGCGTTAGACTGAAGATCTAAAGGTCCCTGGTTCGATCCCGGGTTTCGGCACATTTTTTTTCCCGATGCGTCTCAACTTTTTTTTAGGTTATCTTTCCTTAACCCGTTTTTCTTTTCTCTCTCTCTCTCTCTCTCTCTCTCTCTCTCTCTCTCTCTCTCTCTCTCTCTCTCTCTCTCTCTCTCTCTCTCTCTCTCTCTCTCTCTCTCTCTCTCTCACATTCTCAAATTAATGGTTTGTTTGCGATAAATCAGTTTTCTGGAACAAGCGGATATTTTGCCTCAAAACCATGTTTGTTCTGGATGCTCTGTAGCATGGAAACCAGAACTCTCTACAGTTTTGTTAGTGAACGAGCCCAAACGCACATATTTTGACACCAAAACAACAATTTTGACATAGTTTTAGACGGAAGATAACGCGTTAGTTGTGTCCATGAAGTGTTCGGTTGTCGTAAACCTGTGAGATGGTAAATAGGTAAGGATAAGGTTTGGTTTCTCGACTGCTTTGCTCAAAATGAGATTTAATAGGGGTAAGTTAATGGTTACTATAGGGGTAAATGTAAAATGGTTACTGTAGGCGTAAATGGTTACTATAGTTATGGTTAATAGGGGTAAGTCTTCTGTGTTACTCGTGAGTTTCGGACCCCAACGCCAAAATGTTTATTTTGATTCCAAGACTAACCTATAGGTAGCGGAAGCGTTGTTTCATGATGAATCGACGTGCCGAAATCTTGAAAATCTCAGTCACATATATACATTTTAATGAAACGTTTCTGTATGAATTCAAATGATGTCTGAACCACTTCCTCGTGGAGTTATAATTATTAATTTATTTTCTTACGTTTTTAACATTTTAATTTATTGATTTTTGACCGATTATAATACTTTGACTCGAAGTTTTTTGTTAAGTAAGAAAGGGAAAAGTCAATGCTAAAATTTTAACCGATTGCTATTGGTTATTAAGTACATTAATTTATCGTTATTAACTGCTTACTTATTTCATTGTATTTGTTATTTTCTTGAAAATTCACATGAAGCGCATATTTTATTTTTAGTCAAGTACACTCTTTCCATTCATTTCTTCTTTTCTTTATACCATATATCCATTCATTTCTGATGTACAACTACGGGATTTATCCGGAAAATAGGTTTCCCATTTTCGGTGAAATGAGAAGACCAAATTAAATTTCATCATTATTATTAATAACAAAAATGTATTTATCATGAAAGGTACAGATCTAAGCTCTGTCCCACGTAACGCTTTTTTTATGTTTTATGTAACTGGTGGTGTAATTTTTTCAAACCTTCCTTGTTGAACTGCGAGTCCATCCCACGTAGATAATTGCTCACTGCCGTGCAAAGTTCATCGTCGGTAACGAACCTCGTGTCTTCTAGATGGGACTTCAACTTCGAGAATATAATTAGCAATCAGACGGTGCAAGATCAGGAGAACATGGTGGAAGGCGGAAAATGCCCCATTGAAAGTCTGGAGCGAATCTTGGGCAGCCCCAGCAGAATGTCGTGCAAAAGCAGAGCTCCTTTGGACAAAATCTATGGACATGGCCTTCCGTAATGATTGCAACACAATACAGTACTATTGTGCGTTAATGATCTTACCTCTCGGCAGATAATCAATGATAACTCCCTTAACGTCCCAAAAGACGGTCGACATCTCCTTTCCAACGGAAAATTGAACTTATGTCATGGGAGCTTTTGGTTTTGTTTGACTCGCCTACAGCATACTCTGCCTTTTCATTTGGAGAGCATATTGACGAATCCATGTCTTATCCTTAGTCACGAATTGGGAATAAAGACCTTCAGATTTTTCATTGGCCGGAGATTTTGTTCCAAAGTGTAAAATCAAAGGATAGCGCGGACCTCGGAGTTGTACACGTCGGTTTAAAATATTGTCATGGTCGATGTTTGTTGCGGTCGCTGTTAAGAAACTACTTATTGCACAGCGATGAAATTTCGCCACAGTGATCAAAATTTACGCAAAAAAAAAAATAAATAAAATTGTAGACCGGAATGAATCCTGTTGGTCAACTAGGAACTGAGATGTAGGAATGAGATACTTATACTTTCCAGATACCACTCCTATGATTTATAGATTCGAAGAAGTTTCAAACTTAACACGACAGACTTGTACAACTTTCCAAGTTTCAGACGAGAGCAAAGTTTTTGATTGAGTGGTTCGCGATAATGTGTTAACTTTGAATTTTCGAGTTCACAAGAACATTAGCAAATTAATATAAAATCCTCCACAAGAAAAATAAAATAAAAATAATAATCCTCCAAAATACGGCGGACGGGCAGATTTATTTATTTATTTATTTTTATTTTATTAGTTTTCATGGATTCTACGCATTTTGAAAAGTAAACCAGGAAATTCCGTGATTATGTTGGGTTAGGTTGGGTTAGAAACTTTTGATTACAAAGTTACTCTATTGAAAATTATAAACCAAAATAAGAATAAGTTCATCTCAGCGCAAATGAATGCTTATGGTTAGAGGTATTTGAAATATTCTAAAGTTGATATTATAATTAAACTAGGGCTGCTCTACTCTTTATGAAAACTGGTCATTACTACACAAGAGAATCGTAATTCGTACTTGGTATCTGATAGCAAACTTTACTCTGTGTAATTCAAAATACATTGGGAGAGGAAAATGGGATTCAAGTTCAAGAGGTTTCTTCAGCTCTAGACCGTCTGATAGGTCGATTATAATTTCATATTATGTCTGGAGACGACACAGCTTTGACAGGTCGTAAAGGCTGTAAGAGGATAAGGTGTGGCGGGAGGGGGTGAGAGTCCCCGGAAATGCGCTAAACTTGGAGGGGTTATGGGGGAGAGTTATTGTGGTGTTGGCTGGAGGGGAAGGGGGTAGTTTTCATGGGGAAACTCAGTGTTATGAGGGACAGAGAAGGAGGAGGAGGAATATCGGCGGTGTGGGAACCGAGCGGGATATTGCGGGAAGAGGAGTTTCGTTCGAAGGGGAATTTCATGGGAGGAGAAGGAAGCGGAGGGGAGTTTCATGGGTGGAAAAGGGAGGGATTCAAATGTGCTCAAGTGTGGGAGCGATAGGCCTCACCCCCACAATGGGTCATCTTTCACGGAGTTTCACGACCCATCGCTTGCACATTATGTGCCCCCTTCCCCCCATCACCACCAAAACCCGGTTTCGCGGCACATAGCGGGAGCTTTCCCTGGTAAGGGAGCTCCGCGGGGTAATTGGGCCGTCATCGCTCCCAACTGCCGAATTTTACGGATAGTTTAACTCTAGCGCTGAAAATGTTATCACGTCACACTCTATATTTAGAATTTCATCATATCAAACCAGATGCACTGATGTATTTGTACCAGATTTTAAGCGTAGGAATTATTGTTTAAATAGTCCACTAATAAGAATTCAGAGAACTGATAACGACCTCGAAGTTGATACTGATTTGTTCTTTGACAAGAAAGAGTAGTTTAAGAAGAAAAAAATACAATTATTTTTCAATATTCATTAGTAAGTACTATGAACAATATTTTACGAACGAGTGAAATAAATATTTGAAGGAATAAATATTTCCTAAAGTAGAAATATGAAGCAATTCTTCGTCAAATACTATTAGTCGAAATATTGAATTTATATAAATTTAAGCTTGAAGTTTCTTTCTAGGCCTAATTTCATACTCTCTCTTCGAAAGAATGGGACAATATTGATTCTAATAAAAGTGGAGAGCAGAAAATAGTTTTCAGGTTCTTCATTTATCTAATGTGGCGTAGAGAAAAATGTGGAGCTCACACTAACAAAAATGCCATTTTACGTCTCTCACAGGAACGAATTTAATTATGAATCTCTCCTGATGTGTAATAACCTAATCGAATGAACTGGCCCTCTTGGGTCTTCGGGAACTTCGAAATTTATGAAATTTAGTTTAGTCCGGGGTCCTCCCCCTCTCGTCAATCAACAACGCTTGATTGCATATTGTTGGCGAATCACTATCAATTATAGAAATTATATAATGCGGCGGGCCGTGGCTCCTCCCCCAATCAGAACGTCATTGTGGGAGTGACGTCATTATCGTTTGATCGTCCCCCCGTCCACTGGGGACCTCGCCTTCATGATTTTCATGAGAGCTCCGCTCACCTTACCTTCCTCAAGAATTGTTCGTCCGCTGAGTCACTATCTTGACATCCATGCAAATTTAAAAAAGAAACTAAGAAATTACCAGCTAACTTAAAAATAGGGCTATTTTCATTTTGAAAGTGATCATTGTTGCTTATGCCTAAGAGATTTTAGCGGGTAACACGCTTTTACCGGAACCTAAAAGTGAAAAATGTGACAAAAATGTCAGGAAAACACCCGATAATTCTATTATTGCCATTATATCAGTTGATATTTACAAGGCAATTTCTATGTATGCCGATTCCACTATCTAGAGATCATTAACGAAATTTAGAGCGTTTTTTCGAACTTAGAGAAAGCGAACCGTTCAACGTAAAGCGTTGCGGATGGTTTTAATAGATTCCTTGGGATTATATTTATCATTGAAAAGCTAAAACGCTGCAAATTATTACACGAAGGTTTATTATTTCTAAAAATGTCAAAACAACAAAACAAAAAACTCAGTAAAACGGCATGTCAAAAAAGGAAATTAGCCTTTTAGCCTCAGAGGCCCCATCAGCTATTTATTTCAAGCTAGTTATATCAAGCTATTTATTCAGTGATCCTCCGAACTTTGTAATTGTTTTTGAGGTGTCGCGAACGAGCTCCATTAAATTTCAGCAACGTGTGTCGATTGGGAAAGAAATTAGCCTTGGGGTGCTTTGACGTCACAAATGTGAGGAACTTTGAAAAATCATAGAACTGCTCATCGTAGGAGAATGCGGTTGACGACAAACTTCTTGGGTTGGAATTTTCTTCTATTTAAAAATAGTTACGATACCTTTTTCACACCCATGGGTAACGCTCATAGCACCAACCGAGAAAGTAAGGTTTAATAAACCTAGAAGGCTAATAAACTAGAGGAAAGCTAATAAACCAGAATATAACCTAGAAGGCAAATAAACTAGAAAGGAAAGAAGACGGTAATACCGTATTCAATGACGACGTTCAGGTGGCGAGAGGACTCCAACATCACCGTGTAGGTGAGGCAGCAAGCATGGAATCCAGACATCTTTACCAAGTTCAAAACGCCAGAGACAAAGGTGAGCGGGCGATGCGGAAATCAGGTAGTCACTGTAGATGCAGCAAACTTCGCTTATTCTTGTGAGCTTGCTAAGATAATGCGGAATAAGCGTGACTTCAGTAAATATCCGACACGGGTGGCGGTAGGTAGGCGGATTTGGCATGAACGCAACCGCAATTCAACGTGGAACGCTTGTTAATGGCGATATCTACGGACTTTTTGAAGAATCAGGAGGCCAGGCAGCGGCAACTAGTTTTCCGTAGGATTGCGACTTGCAGGTGATGCAAATAGGTGCAACCCTGATGTCATCCAGGTGATGGCTGATAATTGGCACAGTATTGATCACCAGCTATTTAACTCTTGATCACATCATAAAAATTAAGGTTGCTTACATATATTAACAAGAAACTGCAATTCACTATGCAAATATATCAATATTATTTGCGGAAAATTAGATCATTATATTCAGAATTGAATATAAGCATGCAATTCGGAAGGGGTGCCGAAACTATGGGCCAATCAGAATCCGCTACCGGCAGTTGATAGGTAGCTGTCAACGGTTTGCAATTTGATAACAACAAACGAACGAACTGTATTTAAATGTACCTAATTAAGTGCGGAACTGGATTGTGAGTAGAAAATATGTGCTTATTAAAGAAAACAGCGGACAGTGGAATTGAAAGTGGTGTAGTGCTGGCGGTTCATGAGTCGTAAATCAAGTAACAGGTGACCCAATTCTTTCCAATACCTACCTACGTTTATTATTAAAGCTTCACTTTATTCCATTTATTCACAGTTAATTGTCACTCTATCGTCATGGTAAATGCCAACACTCTGTCATTTCGTCATAATATATTCGTCATATTTCGTCGTATTTCTAGGTTGTCACTTTTAGCATCATCCGTGTCCAAACAACTGAAAATCAATGAGGTGATTTCCTACCTACGCTTCACAACCCCAATAGGCTACAGACGTTATAATAAACTCGATTTTGGGAAGTCAAAATTCCATTGGAATTAAATTATTAGCCGATGCAATTGTCATAGTTTTCAAGGCGATAATTGATAATTATGTTTTACTGGTTACGATTCACTCCCGTGTTGATGTCTTTTTCCCTTGTCGACCGTGGTGGTTTCGTTCGATTCTTTGGGCGGATAACTATAAATGAAACTCAAAAAATCAATATTGTTTCACAGAAAGATTTCAAGATCTCGATTTTTTAATATCTCAGCCCTTAGGCTCTACCCTTTAGTGTTGATCGAACGCGATGCCTATGTTACTGGCACATCCCGGCCAATAAATAATTTTAATCCAAATTTCTTTGAAGTTTGATCCAATACTTTTTGAAAAAAGCTTCGGACGGCTTACGGCGGATAGACTTTTTTTTTTATTTCGATTTTTGGATTCTACGCATCTTGAAACGTCAACCAACAAATTCGGAAGGGGTTTAAAAAAATTTTCTCGGTCGGTTACAAAATCATTAATGTTACACAAAATGTTTAGCACATGCTATTATTATTCGCTATTATATTATTTCTATAAATCGCTTTCTTTATAGCTATTCCGCTATTATTCGCTATTCTCACCGGGACCTAACTTATAGGTAGGGACGTCCACGTCCCCGTACCCATGGTTGACTCGTAAGGTAAGTATGTAGATCAATGGATGAATAGTAAGCATGTAAATATATTTCACTAATCTTGATATTTTTCTCCTTGAGTCAGTTGGAAAATCTGAGCGAAAGCTACCAATCAACTGCTACTGAGTATGAACCAAAAAAGCTGAATCACTGAAGTAACTAAAATACGTGTGTATTCAAATTTCCTAGCACGATCTGGAGTTGGAATTGCAGAGAGTGACAACCTGCCCCTTCTCGTGTATTAGTCGTGCTGCACGTGGGATGAACATGACCAACACGATACAGGCTTCATTCAACCCAAAATGATGATCCCCTTTTCAATATGCTACTTTATAAATATTAAATCACTCCTACCCCACCATCGTCCCCAAGGGATGGAGGATTATTTGAGAAGTTAATGGAATAATTAAACGCCAAAAAGAAGGGGGAAGTTTGGCGTTAGAAGTGTTTACACGAATTCGTTAGAATGATTTATTCACGTTTGTCGACGGAATGGGGTCCTATGGAGGTGTTAGGCGAAATAAAATCAAAACCTGATCAGTATTGTAAAAAAATAGGAATCTTCAAGTAATTTGCTTCCACACTACAAAAGAAATTTTGCTGGTAGCTCTCCGATTTGCGAATCTAAATTTGAGGACATATCATAGACATTTTCAACCTCACCTAAAATGGGGCTCCGAACTAACAAGGTGCGCCGGTAGGGGGTGAGCTGGTTGACACGATTTTCGCCTTGTTGATACCTTGCGTCATCCCTTTTCGCTCCACAATTCGTTCCCCGTAACATTAATCTCATCAATACTGGTTGAGAATGAGAATTATGTTATCAATATATAAATTAATATTATATACTCACTTCAAAAGAATAAGGGATCACTTTTCCTTGTAGACGCCACAGATCCCAGATTAATCAGACAAAGTTCTCATTATATCTGATGATTAGGTACCTAATGGCGATGGGATGCACCCTATACTTTTTGTTTTTTTCTCAAACACTGAGAAAGACCAGCGATATCAAGCTCCAACTTGAGCCGAATTAATGAATCGCGCTTCTTCATGGTATTCAGGTCTGATCCGAGAACGGAATAAGATATCGCAATTTTGGTTTCGCCATCGTGCTCAGAACTCAAAAATCTTTGAAATGAGGCGTCACTCGGAAAAAAATGGAAAAATTGTTTTCTACGTATCCAATTACCCTTGGGTAGTCCAAAAATTGTATGGATTTTTTTTTCGATTTTTATTTGCTTAAAAATTAGTATCAGGCACCTCATAAACGGTTTCCGAGTTTTACTCCGATAAAAAAAAGGTGGGGAAAAATTAGGGGTGAGTGGGTGGTTGGAGGGGGGGGGGGGAGAGTTTTTCTCTTGAGAAAAATGTTCTGATTTCATTCTGTTTTGGCTCAAGTCGGAGCTTGATATCGCTGGTCTTTCTCAGTGTTTGAGAAAAAACAAAAAGAACAGGGTGCATCCCATCTCCATTAGGTACCTAATCATGAGATATACTTGATATGAACTTCGTCCGATTGATCTGGGGTCTTTGACGTCTACAAGAAAAAGTGATCCTTTAATTCTTTTGAGGTGCGTAAATACACACAAGCAAACTAAAAACCGACCAAAAAACCAAAAATACTTGTGCTCGTCACGACTGTTCCTTTATAGGCAACGAAAGAAGAGCAAATCGGTGGGGTCCTTCTTTACGTGCTGCGCTTTATTTCGAGCTTTTCATGAAGCCATAAATAATTTTTAATTTTAATAGGTTATAATAATTATGATTATAATAAATAAATGAATACAAACAATCAATAACAAATTTTAAAATTCAATATTAAAAGATAATTTCTAGACAGCGACATCGAAGTGCTAGATCCTAGAGAATAAGGCTATAGTCCCCCTTGACTCTAATAGCCAGTGGATACCTAAGGCCTTATAATTGACAGTGGGAACCGTTGCGCAAAATAATAGCCGGTGTTACCGTTGTACTAATTAATAGCCTGACCTCATAAACCCGTATATTATTTAAAAATATAATAGTAATAATTACAGAGCCAAAATGAGAACTAATAAACTGCAGATTGGAATGATTGGGTATATAACGCCGATGAGAGAGTGAGCAAAACGGAGGAGTAAGGCTGGCAAGAGAGAAAACGTTGTATGATCGAGTTTGAGCACTTGAATGAAGCTGAAGAGGAAGGCAAGTACCTTATATAAACCATCTTCCACTGCGAGGACTACCCTTTCATAGAAGTTTGAGACCCTCTCTAGTCCTGACCTTGTTCTCGGAATCATTTACTTGGTTTATTGAGGAAAACTACAGCTGTAAAAATGTCGCGCATGACAATAGAGATTTCAGGATGGTAATTTTCCAATCGACTAGTAATGCTGACATTTTAAATAGAGACCAAATTCAGATAGAATAGTATTACAGCATGAGAGAATCCCTCCCCCACCGATCAGCACATAATCAGGGGCTAAATAATTTCCTAATATCTCCACGGTAGGTACCAAATTTTGGATTGGAGTATCTCTAGAATACATAGAATAGAATTACAATGTGCGGAACCACCCTGATCAGAAAATTTCGGTATGAGACTCATTTGTTCCCTATTCGCAATCCGATGTTGAAAGTTGGAATGGATTAACTCTTGGGAACGTATAATTGAATAACAACGTACGGAACTACCCTGAGCACTTGAGTGATTCCAAACATGTTTCTGTATTTATCATTAATATCATTTAAAATTTCTACCATGGGCATATTAATGATCCCATGTTTTTCCCAAAACGGAAAATCACCAATATCATTGGTGGGTTTTTTACTTGTGTGTTGGAACGAGAAACACTGAAACAACTACATAGATGCTTATGCGTATTTCCCCCCTATACCATTGGAAGTTCCCGTCAGAATATTTCGCATGATCACTTTGTTATCCCTGATCAAATATATGAGCTCCTGCAAATAATGGCTCCCAACGATTATAGTAGAGCACTTGTTGTATTCGGAGAGCAGGAACTTTATGAATAATACCTGCTAGCCCTCCTCAGGTCCCCAACACTCTACATAGCTCACTAAATCAATTCAGAACCAGAACACGATCCACCCTCTCGAAGACTGTGGTTGACATATGGAATAATTAGGAGACCATATGCGCTCCTCGCATTATGAGTAGAAGCCCTGTATAAATATTGGAACCAGAGTCCACAATAACTTGTTGTTTCGATCCAATATGTTCTTCGGGTGAAAAGGGGGAGGCGATTTTCAAAGATGGATTCCCTTCAATTTTTTCTTCCTCTCGTTCCCTCCGATTTCCTCTCTTCTCAATAATTCAGTCTGTATGCAGGGCTCCTCGGGCACACGCTCAATTTGATTCGCATGTTCCAGCGGGCAGGGCGCCTGTTCCGGACGAGCAAGCCTGTGGGAGAGAGACAGAAAGAAAGAACATCGGCTCGACGCCTCGGATAATCACCTAGTTCTGAACTCCTGAGTTTTTCTCAATTTTCCTACGATGTGAATGAATCGTTTCCTTCCTTGAATCGAATAGGTTTGACTATCACGGTCAGCTCAACCCAATTATTTCAATTCACCTCTAGGTCTTTCTTTCTTCAACAAAATGGTAAAGATGCTTTTGAAACCGCCTGAGGCATATAAATCAAACATCTATTTGCTGTCAAACAACTTGAAAAAAAAAAAGTATATATATATATATATATATATATATATATATATATATATATATATATAATGTTGAGACTCACATATAAACTCCATCTAATTAACGAATGCAGATCACTCTAATAAGTGAACGTAATGGTGGTAATCTGTTTTGAAAAGTAGAGTATTATTCAGAATTCTATAGTAATTAGCAGTCAGTTCAATTATAGATTATCAGTTTCTTTGACTAGTTCTATACGTCCACGTTACCTACCATAAATGAGGAAGCTTTACTGCTCACCCAACTAATATATTTTAATTCTTTAGTTCGTTTATGGCTGTTTTCAGAGATTTTTTAAGTACGTCATTTGATATTTGACCAATTTAATGTACTCAAAAAGTGATCCTTTCTATTGGAAAGTTTGATGGTGTGGCGCAGAAATGGAATTTTTAACTCAATTCTAAGCAAAGTAATCATCTGGAAAGACACACTTTTTTTTTTTTTTTTTTTTTTTTTTTTTTTTTTTTTTTTTTTTTTTTTTTTTTTTTTTACGAAACTCCCTTCAAAAGCGGAGGGGGTGACACCGTTAAGTTGAGAAATGAACAATAACAAAAAATTGGGGAGGACGCCCAGGTTTACCCGATGCCGGCTCTAGGGATAAGGGAAGTTGATGAGGAGGAATAATGGGATGAAAGGAAGTGCCCCTATAAAATGACCACCAGTTTAAGTGATTTTATGCTCAACTCGAGTAACACCGTGGCTCTTTTCCCCCACCACACCCCGCGCCATGACACGGTCGTGGCCATGACCTGGATGTTATTAGCAGCCAATGACAACTGTAGAATGCGGCCACCGTGAGTACGAGGGCACTGCTGCTCCACATGATACAGATTCTCATTTTTACCCCGACAGGCAGGACAGAGGGTGTCCACTGTCCCGCGAATACTTCTTGATCGCCTCACCGAGGTGACTAATGTAACCACCAGGACGGCATGAAAATGACGATAGTCGCGGGCTCCAATGCCCTCTGAAGCACATCCCACCCATTCCATCACCCAGAAATGGGGGATTCAGAAACACACACATACGCAAACAAGAGAGACACACACAACCACACACACATACGGACACGGAACCAAAGTTGTTCAGAATGTTGTAAAACGTAAAATACGAGTGGAAATTTAGATCTTGGAGTCCAACAACTTTTTTCTCCCGAAAGTGCAAACAATGCTTCAGTTACCTATAGGTAGAATTGTAAGCAAAATAAACTATTCATACCTATATAATTATCCATAGAAAAACACAGTTTCTTACATGAATTTATACTGTTACTTTTTTTTTTTTTTTTTATGACGTTTATTAAGAAACAACATTGTGCTAAGCACTCTCATTGTGTGAACATGCAATATGTCTAATAGCTAGCTGAGCGTGATTCACATTCATGTAGTTAGGAATCTAGGTATAAGTCCAATGTCTTATCCTTGTAAAGTCTCAATTTTGGAATAGTGGAAATGAAGTGTTAAGGAACTATGAGAATGTCAATGTTATGAAAGTACGTTTGATGTTTAGTTGAAACCATTCACAAAGTCACCATGGTGTTTTCTCTTCAAACGACGTTCGAGGCGAGGGAGTGGACGTTGATTCGGTATCATGTTGATGAGGTCGTTGGGATGGGATGAGGTTCTTTGGTGCATTGAGTGGTAGGCCGCAATGAGGGAATCGTTTACAGTGGGAATGTTCAGGTCTTTGTGTAGTTCATCGTTACGTACATACCAGGGAGCGTTCACAATTAATCTCAGTATACGATTTTGCAGCACTTGGATTTTGTTAATCTGAGTAGTACTCGCTGATATCCACAGGCCACTGTCATACAACCAGATCGGGTGTATAAGCGTTTTATACAGTATTAGCTTTAGGTGCAAAGGGAGCTTGGGGTGGCTGAGAAGAGGTTGTAGTTGAGAAAGTCTGTTCCTGATTTTAATTTGGAGGGTGGTGATGTGTTGATGCCAAATTACTTTTTGATCCAAAGTTAGTCCTGATATGTCACTTTGTTCTGAGTTGCAATAGCTACTATAGTTGCAATACGGTTACCATTTCGAATTTTTAGGAAAGAAAAATCACACAAAATTACACTGCATTATGTGGCTTGAACCTATTAAACGATTGCCCAATTTTACAAAACAGTATCTTATTCTAAAATTATTCTTGAAAGAGAGATGCACTATCGTGGTTGTGCCCCTAGTTGTATTCAATAACCACTTCGATTCAGAATAACTTCGATCTGTAGCTGTTTCGTTCCTAAGTATTTCCCGCAGCGACTTCGCTTAACGGAAGCGGGCGGGTCATTCTCTGAATATTGCTGGTTCGCCCCAATACTACGAGACAGGTAAAACGATACTATCATCATGTGGTTTTGATCTTGATTTGGATTGAGGCTATACGATTCAAACATGAATAGAACATTTATGGTTTTGGTTTCAATCTTGTGACGGTTCCCGTCTCAACCGAAAGTGCATCCACCCCACGACCTATCACAAATTTGAACGCATTGTTTTCGATACTTTGGGAGCAACCTGACTTAATTCACTGAAGAAGTGGATTCCTGGTAGCTGCATTTTGGTTTCAACGGGGCTGTCACATTCCTCTACAGTTTGTTATTTCTAAATCGGTGATGAACACTAATTTTCTTCGTATCAAATATGTCCCAATCATAACTGTTCAAAATACAAATTAGTGCCATCAGCTGTTGAGACCCAGCTCATCACCAAATCACTTAATTTAATACATTTATATTTTGGTCTCGCTTCAAATCATTGCAATTCGGATTCATTTGAAAACTACGTTCCACTTCTTCACGAAAGATTGTGCGAAGGTTAAAAAGAGAACGCAGATCACTTGTTTGAGTCAAGAACTGGAAAAGTTAAAAACTGAGTTTCCCCCAGTTTTTCGCGGTGGAAACTCCAGTCCGAAGTTGGTCGTAACTAGGAGAAGTGCGAGAGGGCGGGGGTCAAGTGGACCAGTCAAACACAAAACTTATACTGATCCGCCTCAAGGTGGAAAGTAGGAAGAAGAGAGGGAAACGACTAGGGGGAAACGTAATACTGGAGAACGAGGAGGGTCGCTACGCTTCAACGACTCTACAATGGTTTTTAGCTAACTTTATATTTAAAATTTTCAAAGCTCTCCTTCCCAAGTTGAAGGTAAAGCGCGGTTTTACGGAAGAGGGAAGAAAAGTTTGGATGTTTAGCTGTGTCCTCGTGCTTTCAAACAAAATATCTTCTGATCCCGTCTCCCTCAGGCGATTTGCGTTCTCAACTGAATAAGTTGGTAGTTAAAGGAAAATGAAATTAAATAACCAAGGGGAGATTACAATGTTGTCGTATTATGTTCTCCAAAAAATTTGAAAAAAAAAAAATGTATGTCTTAAGACACCCTTAAAGGGGTGCCGGATGGTATCTATGCGGTTTTTTCAACTTTTCTCCGAAAACATCGGACCGCTTTTGATGATTCTTGCGGCAATCTACTAGTTGTGAAATGCTCCTTAGAATCGAATCTCTGAAATTTTCAAATTTAGATACCATTTAAAAATTTTACTTACGAATTTTGAGGTCCGCTTTGGTTTCAGGTTTCGAAAATAGAACAAACAATGCAAGAATCATTGAAATCAGTCAATTATTGGCTCAGAAAAGTTCAATCAACCGTTTGGTCATATTTTGAATTTGGAGAGAGCCGTTTTCTGGATCGGACAGAGTTTGCGCATCTACCACAAGGTACCACTACATTCGAGTCACTCACCTTTCCCTCTCATTTGGTTGGAAAGGCGCCAGTCAGTCAGAATTCCGAGATCTAACGGCGCCCCTTGATGTTCTTACACTTCGCTATTTGTTGGGTAAATTCCCATTCATTCACCTCTAATTCACCCTAATCGTCTCTGTTGATTTGGCTCCTCAATTCGGTACTAAACTGATTTTATCCATGATATGTTCGTGATCACCTCGTAAGGAGGCGTAGTGGACGACGTTCAAAGTTTACGTGATGGGATAAAATGGACGCATTAAGAGAAATCTGTAAGTAGAGTGTGTCGACAAGACGAAACACTTGTCCTGCTATAATGCACCAAGATTCTCTATAATAGGTATTACTCTAATATGAAGGAGCAAGGAGAAAATAATAGGTACACCGAGTTAAGGGGAATGGTTGTTCGATTTATTCTAGGAACCAAATATGTATTTCCTCCGAGGAGAATTCTAAGGGATTTGGATTAGGCTGGAAAGCAGTTATGTTTTATATTAATTCTTCAAAACTAATGCAGAGTGACCGCAAGAGGTAGGTTGAATGGGATCAGTGTGGGTAGTAATCAGGATCAGGTATGATATCAGGAATCAATCAATTAATATCAAGATCGTTAATTATGGGACTGAGATAAAAACTTACCTACCGGCTGATATGAAGTCAGGCAACGTAATGAAACTTATTACAAGGTTATAAACATAGGGTAGGTTATGACATAGGTTATAAATTCACAAGTTTTTAACTGTAGCGAATCCCGGAATTCATAGCACCAGCCCACTTCTGTCATATATCAGCTTCAATGTGCATATTAAAATATACGGGCTAACTGTATTTGGGCAAATACCCACAAGGAAGTTTTCGTTCTTACTTGCAGTGCCACGTCGAAAAGTAGTTCTAAATCAAACTGCTGATTTGTGCAGAACTGTAAAGGGAAGGCCAGCATGTGAGTCTGGGTTCGATGATACTATTGCTGTTCTTAATGTACCCCGGTCGTCATGAAAACAGATTTACAAATGATAAAATTTCAAAGGAATTAAAGACTTATCGGTCCCATTAAAACAACTCATACGTTAATAATAAACCAGTTCGGTATTACAACAACGGAAATTTGTTTATATTTATGGTGTTCTGACAAAACAGTAGTACTCCAATTACTGTAGTATACTTTAACATTGAATTAATATCAATGGATGCATGTTGAATATAGGCTCATCGACATCCCATATAATATGACTGTCTTCGTATGAAGATACACCTACTATAACTATAGAGTGACAACAAACAATCTGACGTTGAATGATTTTTCATTCATTCAGCTCCTGTGTATTGGCTAGACGGTAGGTATTATCAAAAGTTAATCTGTAACTCCAATGCCGACACAGTACAAATAATGACGAGAAGGCGAGGGGTGGGACTAAATATTTGGCCATCTTAAAGTAAATTCCAACATCTAGGATACACTATGCCATCTTCTGAATTCAACCCATTGGAAAGCATGTGGAGGACAAAACGATCAATACCTACAATGATGTTATTAAGTGGATAGGCTCGAAACTCCAAAGTAGCTCACTCAAATTGGATATTATAATCTCCAAGTTGAAATCCTGTGAGCCGCTTCAACATCGTACTCTCCCCTCGGCTCAATGTCAAAAGGAAGTTTACCAACAACACTAAACAAGGATCGCGACAAAGTTAATAACTTGTCTCCGAAACGTCGAGAACTAGGTGAGCGGCGAGTTTTGATGGGTGAAACGCCACCTCCCCTTGAAAAGAGGGAATTTATTAGCGAGAGCTTCCATTCAAAATATAATGGGAAGACCTGGGTTTTCGGAGACATGATCCATTTTGACGGGAAAAGGGAGGTACGGGAGCGAAGGAAGGGATCAGCTCGAGCGATTTTCGCATTCAAAGTTGGCAACAGCCCCTTGAAAGGGGGACCCCTCCGAATCGCGACGTCACTATATTAATTAGTAAGCTGGGAGGAAGGTGTAAGAAAATGGAGGACAAGACGTCTCAGGCACAAATTAACGATAAGGCACTTTAATGACACTCCTTCCAAGATGGCCGACCCCCGTTGGATAAAGTTAGGCAGCTCGAGGGCGGAGAGACGGAGGGAAGATGAATAACTTTAAGTTTCACTAATTAATCAAGTTGACACACGGAGCGCTTTTATACTGCGCCTCGCTTCCTCTCACATTCTCTTCTCCAGATTCATATTCTTCGCGGGGAAGACAGTGGAAGCGGAGGGACGGGGGAGCTAGAAGCTATAAATAACTGTAAGAACTCGGGTGAAAGGGGTTTTCTGATGGATCTTGGACTTGTCTTTTGTCTATCTTCATCCTCCGGTTGATGTTGATGGAATGTCCACGACCGCTCTCCGACGCTCCTTTTTCAAATCCGACAGTCCGTCTATCTTTTTTCTCAGTCACCGCACCTCGGTGGAGGTTTCTCCTTTTTGATGCGTATTTAAATTGATCATCGTGGACCAGGGATACTGACAACGAAATGTCGTCAGATATCAATTACAGAGGAGAGGTCCAAATAATAATATTTCACCTTCTATGATTGTAGGTATTGTTCAGTGGCCCAAAATTGCTGTTGTACGTTGTACAAGTACTTCGTATTTTTTATTTTTTTATTGTATAGGTATACATTATTCCCATAACTCACCGACATCTTTTAGATGAAACGACATTTTATGTCTTCACTCCCCCCCCCCCCCCCCCTTGCATACTTTTCTCGTTGAGAAAACTCTTTCTATTCAGCGCGGAATTATTTATATTCTGTATAGTGATTCTAACACCCTTAAACAAACGAATCTTTGTAGTAACACTCAGCAAACAGGACCAGATTTTATGTCACTCATTTGATTAGGAAAGAGCCCACAATTTCAATCGTCTCTTAATGTCCCAGAGAGTCTCCCTATGAAATTCCAACTTCCAAGTTTCATTTAAGTCGCATAGTGGTTGCAATCATGTTTACAAAATTAACTGAGAAGGATCACCCGTATGTAAACAATTATTCAGACAACCACGTTCATACTTCAGATTGTTGCACTGCGCAGTGGTTAACATAATACGGTTAAGGTAAATCGACAGCTTTCCAACGACTGGCGAACGGTTTTTGTCCAATGATTACTGCCTAAGATACAGTTCCATTTGATTTGGTTGTAAGCGATAATCATCAGAAAAAAGTAACACTTTTCGGTAACGGTAACATTTTTCGATTCTTTGTGCCAAAGTAAAGACATAAAATGTAAAAAATTCATTGTAATAGAATGAAAATGAAAAACTAGTACTAAAACAAGTGAATATTAATACGTTAGATAATAATATTAACAATAGATGTTAATAATATCAACTATTCCGTTTCGCGGACACAGGAAACCAATATGAATAGAGTTCAAACAATTAATTTCAAACTAACAACGCTGGGAATAAAATAGCCCAGTAAGTAAGTGAGTGTATGTGTAAGTATATACATCAATAATTAATTTTTTCCATTTTTCCGTAAGCTGAATTTCAGGTAAATTAATAACTCTCATTCCTATGTCGCCTAACTCTGTACTTTTTTTTCACGTACCTCATCTGTGAAAACTGGCCCAAGACTTCAGCCCTCTAGCGGTAAAATCAATATTTATTTTGCTTTACTAATTGGAGGATAAAAGTATGTTTGTATGTTGAAAAATATGGTTCCTCAAATGAAATCGAGGGTATTTGTGAAAAACGACCCTCTAAAAAAATTCAAGTTTGGGGCCGATTTCTACGTATTTTTTTCACGCTGAATGGAATGGTAACACTTGCAGATCTCCCCAACTCCGTTGTAACAGAGTTTTACACTTTAACTAACTAGTTTTACCCGTAAAAACGCATGAAATTGAGCTTGACAAATGAACTAAAAATTCGTGAGTTAAAGTGTAAAACTCTTTTACAACGGAGTTGGGGAAATCTGCAAGTGTTACCATTCGATTTAGAGTGAAAAAATACGTAGAAACCGGACCTAAAGTCGAATTTTTTAAATGGTCATTTTTCACGAAAACCCTCGATTTCATTTAAAAAACCATGTTTTTCAACATACAAACATACTTGGACCTTTTCCGTTAATTCACTACCATTCATTCATTCTGACCTGTATGTCCAAATAATCTGTATTTTTACTAAGGGATTGACTACTTGATGGTATGTAATTTTGAGATGCGAGCTTGCGAGCATCCAGACCACCAAACTATATAAATCATTCAGACCTACATATTCCAACTAATCTGAGTTTTTACTAAGGGATTGACTACTTGATGTAATGTATTTTTTAGATGCGAGCTTGCGAGCATCCAGACCACCAAACTATATACAACTATATACAAACTATATACAAAACCAAAACCATACCTACTTTAAGTACAAACATGATTGGTAGTGAATTAACGGAATCCCAGACCAAAACAATAATGGTAGTGAATTAACGGAAAAGAACCACATACTTTTATCCTCTGATTAGCACCGTAAAATAAAATTTGATTATACCGCTAGAGAGCTGAGATCTTGGGCCAGTTTTTACAGATGAAGTACGCGAAAAAAAAGTTCAGAAATGGGACACTCACACCAGGTTTAAAAAATTTTAATTTATCATACACGTGGAAATTTTATGTTCAGGCAGTTTTTCGACTATTCTATTAAAAAAATTGGATTTGGCATTAGATAGTAATGAAATCTAAGATTCTTTCCAACGGTATCCTCAAATTTAAAATTAATCTGTTAATTATTGTAGTTATTGTTTCTTTAGTGACTTAAGGTCGAAAACACGAAAAAAATAACAAAAATCGAATTACTCGAAAATTAAGCGTTTAAAAAAATCTCTAGGATGAACTTTCGATCAGAAATTAGCTCTAGAATCGTGCCCTGAGGTACTGACTACCGTATGCGGGACCCACTGTATAGATAGTAATATTTTCCTATTTCTTGGAAATAATTCATTCCAACACCTGAGTTATACTTGTATGTATTCTTATAATCAAGGTAGGCGTGGACACTTGCTACAGCTTCTAATAAAAGATAATACTTGAAATCACTCTAATTGTTGTAGGATTGTACAAGAGATTAGGAAGGTTGTTATTGTATCTGGACCAAACAATTCGAACCCACCAACACAATAAATAAATGAATTGGGGGTGGGTACAGCCCCACACACTGTTGTACTTTCTATACCAACAACACGAATCAAAGGGAGCGCAATCTCACGGATTACTCCACATACCCGCCAAGCCCCCTGGAGGCTAACGAGGAGACCCTTTCGGACACCTTATGGAGTGTTACCAATTTAATTTGGAGCGGTTTTATTTCAGTCAAGAGGAAGAAGGTTTTCGGGGCTGAAGGAACTAATCATAAAGTCCGCAACAATGGGACTGCCGGGGCGAGCTAAGCTCGGAAGAGGACCAAGGTGTTATTAGGGGGCCCCCTAGGTAGCTGCCCACCAGGGGGGCTCCTATATTGTCCCATAATCTTCTTCATACCCCCTCTCCCATATCACCCATCCTCACCCGAACTTGGTCCCACCTTTCATTGTTTGGGGTCTCACTATATTAAAATGACCGGTTATTAAATTCTCTCCTAGCAATAGATCGTTGGACATATCAGATGATTTCTAAATGCAATATTCTTGATATAGTTTCAACAATCACGATGTTGTATTCTTGACATAGAACAACCATCTCCAGAAAGTCGAGCAGAGTTGGGAAAATGTACTTACAAGTACAAAGTGCAGGTACAATACTCAAAAAACCGCAAGTACGATTACAAGTAACTGATGTACTTGTATTTGAAATAAAATTAGTGAGTACAAGTACAAGTACTTGTAATTGAAGTTCTAAGTACAAGTACACAAGTATTTGTACTTATTAATCTTTGTGCAAGTACAAGTACATCAGGATTTGTACTTGTCCAGGTGGCAAGTATAAGTACTTGTACTTAGTCTACTTGTACTTCAAGTGCAACAAGCACATTCTCTATGTTAACCTAGAATAATATGGAGAATGGTGGGGAGGGATTACGCACCCCTTCCACCCCTCTCCCCCTCATTACGAGAATCGTTGGGCGGACGGGTGTCCGAAATTCCTCCCCATCATTCTCCATAGTATTCTAGGTTAAAAAAATTGAAAATATGCTTTTTGTATATGAAGCACAAGTATAAGTACTTACACTCAAAGCACGCAAGTACAAGTTAAGGTACATGTACTTGTGCTTGGGATCGCAAGTACTTGTACTTGTACTCACTAAAAAGTGGAATTGCAATTACATGTAATTGTACTTGTACTTGGCAAGTATTTTCGAAGTACTTGCGTCTTGTGCAGCTATACCTCTTCATTCTTATTACTGATTTTCCTCAACTGCTGTAAAATATCAGTAAATATTCTAAAGTACTTGAAGAGAGTACTTCAAGTACCAATGTACTTGGGTATCCCAACTCTGAATTTGAGCTACGAGAAAACGTTGGAAATATTTTATGCATCAGAGCTCAAGCCAAATCTCAAATAAATGACTTTGGGAATAGGAAAAAATTCTATGCCAGATGGGTGAGACACCAGCTACCTTGAATTCAAACTGTGGTCAAATAACTTCACTTTATTAACCCTTAGGAACACATCCTTATATTCAAGATTTCCTGCCCTGCCATTGTCTTCCAAATCCAATACAAATGGGAAGATCAGTTAGAAGATCACACATTCATTTGTGGGTTTCCATGCAATTGTCATAATGTAGTGTGGTTTGAGTTTCTGTGAAAAGAATGCAACTGAGAATGTAGGGAGTCAAGTGGTTCTGCGGCGTCCAAGTAAGAATTATATTTTCTATATAGAACTCAACACAAAGAGTTTAGAGACACTTCATACGTCCTAAGCATATAGAATTTAGATCTAATGGAAATTTACGTGACAACACATTCGGACCAATAATGTCTGATAATACAATCCACTGTTCACTAATTTTCAATCGTATTGCAAAAGCAAACAAAGTCGAAAAAAGTTGGCGTAAATAATGAGAGAATTGCAGATTATTCAGATGATACACATTATAAAAGATGATGATGATGTGAGAGAGTTCATCAGGTGGAAGCCTTTTTTTCTCTGCTCTTTCAACAACGTCCATTTGGCTGCGAAAAGCTTGGGAAAAAGCCGTGAAATGGGAAGGAGGGAGCACACAATGTTGAACAAGACCTTAGCGATCCCTCGCGTTTGTGTACGTATATTTCAGGTAGATGGACCACCCTCAGCCTCAGGGCGTAAACATCGGGTTTAAATTGAGCTAAAAAGGAGAGAACATGGGGGCCTCATCGCCCTCCTGTTCCCACTGGGAGACACGGTCGAACTGGGCCTACGATCAAACCGTTTCAGACGAATTACCGTAAACCCTCAAAGAGTCGGCGTTGAATTGGGCCACTGATCAGTCGGGCAATATTCTTCATTGGTAATGTGATCGGGCAACATTAGTCTTGTTAAGTGATCAGACATTCTTTTTTATTTTAATGTACGATAGAATTAGAAAATAAAACAATGTTACCAAATAAATACAATAAAACTTCACTAAAACATATAAAAACGTCTGGTGGTCTGGATGCTCGCAAGCCCAGAAACGGCTTGGTTGAGCGTGAAAATCATTAGAAATCAACTGTAACGATTTTTTATAACGTAACGCTTTTCAAGTCCATGTACCAAAGTAAAGACATAAAATGTCAAAAAATGAAAATGTCAAAATCGTTGACCATCCGCTTATGCACGTGGTCCACTCTTTCCACGAAAACATGGCCTTCCGAAGACAAATTTATTGTTTCTTCTTTGTCTTGACGAAATAGGAAATAAATAATATAAGGAAATACGGAGGAGTCGTGTTATGAAGAAACAAACGGAAAAACAGGGTTAGGTACACAACTTTTCAAGATGGCCGGCGGTGACAAAGATGCGGATTAGCGCTGATCCCCACCCGAACAGGTGGAATCTGGAATCCGTGCGTTTTTTGAAGGTTGCCACACAGAAACCTTAGCAAAAGTAAGTAATCTGAATGTTGCAGCTTGTGTAATCAACATTAGAGAGGAAGCTGCACAATCAACAAACGTGGCACACGTGGCAAACGTGTAACGGTTTTATCTTCTTCACAGGGATGTGTACAGGAAGTAGAGAAGTGGCCTAAAACCCCTGCTTGCAGGAGCCCTGCTTTTATTTATTATACGAGCATAGCCCAATAGAAAATTGGTATATATTTATTAATACAATTGGTGAGGAGTTCAGAGAATTGAAAATGAAAATATCCGCAAGTGTAAACAATTCAAAAAAGAGTGTTAATTAAAATATCCGTTTGAAATTTTGACATGCTGTTTAAAAAAATATACAATTAATCACGAAAAAAAGTTTTCAACGTTATTCTATATCCTACTCTACACCACTGATTGTGATTGGGAGAAAATGTCCTAACCTGGTAACTGGCATGGTTCATGTAACGTGGCATCCTGCAAAGTGGCCGATTGTAGAGATTGTAGGTGAAAACGGTATCCTAAAGAGGCTTATGGAACGCGAACCAGGACGGAGGACCATGAAATTTACTTTGCCAAATAGTGATGGTGAGTCAACAATGCCCAGGAACAGTCGATGGAAGAATTTTAACTCGACCAAACAGCGCTTGATCTCAGGGTGCTGATTTTCCATCCAAGAACTCAAAATTTACTGTATCTTGAGGATTATTAACTTTGTAGAACATTTAGTGCAAAAACTTGCGGTGGACTCTCTCCATTCTTAGTAAGAGGTCCAAAAGAGAGAGGGAGACAGGACCAGGGAGATAGGCCTTGGGCCTTATCGGGCAAAGGCGTTTGTCATTGGTCCTCGCGACACTAACCTGAGCGTGGTGGTTATTTCGATGTTTTGACGGGAAAATTCAGGGTCCTCAGTTAATCCTAAGAAAATTCCCGTTGGTGGAACTGGCCCTAAGGGAAGTTTTGCTTGGTAGCGTAATATAGTTACTTTTTTGGTTACATTGCAGCTTGTGTATTTTCGCAATACCATATGTTTTATTTAGTAGCATCAATGATCACAACTGAAGTTTCTAATTGCACAAAATTTAAAATACCTACCTTCTTTCCGAAGTTCTTTTAACATACAATGATAAGATTTAAACTGGAACATAAATATGATCATGACAAGTCAGCAGTGTAAATGGAAGTAAAGTACGTTCCACGTTTCTACAGTCATCATTTTATATGGCTATAAAGAGCTAAGAAGCACAGTTTTTTTAACACAGAATGTGTTTTAGCCATGGACTAACTAGCCGAAAATGGAACGCGGGATGGTAACGAAATGTGTGACGGATGATTTTCACGTACAACCGAGTCGTTGCTAGGGATATGGTAGTTCGTCGTTTTTCATCCCACAAAATTCGTTGGCCATTCGTTCGAAAGCTCTCGATTTATCCAACAATATTATGTTAACTACTGCGAAGTGCGTGTCCAACAAACTGAGTTATGAGCATGGTTATATAAATAATTGTTTACAGACAGGTGATCATTCTCAATAATTGATATTGTGAACATGATTGCAACCGCTTGTTAATTTCTGATGATTTCATTGAGCTTGTGTTTCGATGATTTGATTCATAGCAGGTGATCTGAGTATTACGAAAACGGTTTGATTTGTGAAGCGGAGGTTAAATAATTTGAATAGGTAATTTCTATACTTTACACTCTAGGAAGCTGTAATTTCGTTTGTAGCCTCTTTAGGACATTTACTTGACGATGCTCAGGGTCCGGATCAGATGTGTGGCTCTTAAAGCTAATTTCTATGCTTTACACTTTAGGAAGCTGTAATTTCGTATGTAGCCTCTTTAGGACATTTACTTGACGATGCTCATGGTCCGGATCAGATGTGTGGCTCTTAAAGCTAATTTCTATGCTTTACATTCTAGGAAGCTGTAATTTCGTATGTAGCCTCTTTAGGACATTTACTTGACGATGTCCAGGGTCCGGATCAGATGAGTGGCTTTTAAAGCTAATTTCTATACTTTACACTCTAGGAAGCTGTAATTTCGTATGTAGCCTCTTTAGGACATTTACTTGATAAATCGCTCTTGATTTATCACGAATTTATTTCGTATTTTTTTTCGTAGTTTCATACTATAACTATATAAATTGATGTTATAAATAACAATGACGCTTGTTTGGTTGTCACTTGGTTGCGCGACAACGCAAACACATTCTGTGTTTCAATAATTTCGTCCGAAGTATGTAAATAGAGGTAACCGGGGGTCCAGGGGGCTTGCCCCCTGGCGAGGCGCGGAGCGCCGAGTTTTTTTTTTGTTTTTTTTTATCTTATACAAAAATGTTGACTTTCCGGAACTAACTTGTTCAGCAAGGTCTGTCTGTTGCTAGCTACCAATCGTCTTGACATAATTATTCTTTAAAAAATATTCAAGTATACTGTTATGTCGTTCATAATGATACAATGGAAGCATTATCTATTGGGTTACCTCGATGCAACTTTTCTCAAGAAAAAACGTTCCCATTAATGTGACGACCAATAAATGGATGCGTGGCGGCTTGTCAACTCCGTACGTGGAGTCCATTAGTAAGTGGAAAACCCGATTACGGAACCGACAGGATTGACGGGAAAATTGTTTTCGAATGATGTTTGCGCCTAACCGCCTTCCACTTCCAAATCACTCGCCGCCATTTTGATGTGCGGGCCTTCAAGACCAGTTATGGAGACTTCTTCTGTCCGATCATTTTCGAGCATTATCTCGTCCGTCCTGACGTGGCCATTACCGTGTCAAGCCTGCAACCGTGCGAACATGCGCGGCTCTCGAATACCAAAGTTACTCTGAACTGACGATTTTTGAGAAGACTTTGATGGATTGTGCATTTGAAAACGTACGATAATATTAAAACTTACTAAGGAATTGCTTACTAAAAAGAAAGAAGCCTGCGCCAACTTTAGGAATGCTGCTCTACTTACAAAAAATAATTATTCAACTCACGACCCGTGGTATTAGTTGCATAATCATTTGGAACACTACTCAATCCAAGGATGTTACCCAAATTACTAGAAAAAAAAAACTATCTTGCAACCCTGTAACATTCCCATGAAACGTTCTTCATACTGAATACGTATAATTACAAGCAGAGATATTCATGTACCATGATTAATTCATTCGATATTTGCAACTGCATTAGCACTTTGTCACAATGTTAGTTATTAATTATTATAACTTTCACCCGAAAACATACCATGTGTGTGACACATTGGATGGGTGAAAACATTTGGATAGGCGTGTTGCTATGCATTGCACAATTATTAGCATATCCTACTGCGAAAAAACTTCATTCAATCCACAAAGGATTTTGAAGGGATGTTCCAGAAGAAACATAGCAACTGTGGATCTCCAGAAGAAACACTTAAATAACCCCTTATCGGATAAATACTATTGATCAACTAGGACTTCTAAATATTCTATTTCGCATTCTCCACTTACAATTATATTCCTAGTTGTCTCCAGGGAGCTCTGCCTAATTGTTTATTTTCGTGGGTTAAAGTCCCATACATTTATATTTCCAAAGCGCATTGTTCCCTTTTCATGAAATGTCCCCCAAAGAGGGCAACTTGACACTAACAGTCCCCATGGAGGGCACCCCATTATTCAATGATCCCATAGAGAGAATATTTTTACTCAATGACCCCAATTTGGGTCAAATCTATCTTAACAAATTGTCTTTGATTGGGGGTTAATAGCCCAATAATTGTTTTAGATGACATTTCCTGAACTAGATTAATTGACAAACCATCTTGTTTTTGATTTCTGAATTATTTTTTCCAACTTTCATTGAATCTGTTTACAAAGGAACACAAGTTCTCCGCCATTAAAACTTTCGTAAGTACATTTACTAAAGAAGCTAAATAAGCTTCGTAATTTCTCAATTGACATTTCCTGGATCGAAACCCATAGGTACTATTTTTTGCCCACATTAACATAATTATCCTCCGAACAAGTATGACTTTAAGAGAAGGAGTGTGACGTTTCCCATCTCAACAGGGAGATTGCATCAACTTCACGATATCTCGTTGTGTCGAACGTGATTTTCCCGATTCTTTGAAGTGGCGGTAGGGAGGCACCTAAAGGTCCTCGCACACAAGGCAGGAACAGGAAGAGAAACACCACGAGTCGTATTTACACAGGTACCTAAATTTACCTTAAAACGAGTGCCTTAGGATGCGGCAGCCGTCCCGTTGTGCGCCCCTTCGCGCATTTGGCTCGACAGGGACAGAATCAGGACGGGAAACGTCCAGTGCCAGGATTCGACGTTTCTCGCTTAGGGCCAGTTCCACCAAGGCGAGTTTTCCTTGGATTAACCCTTGAACGTGAGTTTTATCATCAAAACGGCGAAATGACTGTTCCTTCAACGCTTGACTTTGTGACAACGCTTGGGATCTATTTGTGATAACGTACGGATTCCGAATCTACCAGTTGGGGTGGGTTAACCCATGGATCAGCAATGATACGCAACTTTCTCGCAGCCCGCCATCTTGAAAAGTTGTGCATCTAACCCTGTTTTTCGTTTGTTTCTTTATAATTCAACCTTGCCGTATTACCGTAATTATACAACTGTCAACGAAGAAAACCAGTCATGCATATGATGGTATGAGCGAACTTTTGTAAAATGTCGTACTATGTTATGGGACATTGTCTTGAAATGTGAGCAATTCGATTGCCAAGAAGTCGTTAAGTACCAATTATATGAGGAAAAAATCGTTCAAAATAATATTCTGCAATCCAAAAAAGATTTGAGATTTTCAGCGGTTTTTGCAGTATTCATCGATTTTTTAGCTAATATTAATGGCATTTCAGTACATTTTTCAGTACGATTTTGTGCTTGAAATTCGTAATGTTTTACTACATTGTCGATAAACACCTTTTGACTGAAATTCTTCGAATGATTTTAAATTTTATAATAAAAATTATTTTTATCAGTGTTAGCCATCTTTAGTTAAGTACTATTTTTCAACACATTTTTTGGAACTGGAACAGTTTAATGTGCTCAAAAAGTGCAAGCCAAGAAACACATAATTTCATTTGAAAAGCTTGATTCTTTTGCGCTAGAACGGAATTCATATCTCAAACCCAAGGAGAGTTATCGTCTTCAGTGACAAACTTTTTTTCTTTGTTTTTTTTTACCGATATTTCCTTCAAAGGCGGAGGAGGGGACACCATTGAATAAACAACGGAAAAACTAAATTGAAAGCGTGGGGTGGGTGCCCAAGTTTATCCGACACCGGCGAGTGGGATGAAAGGAAGTGCCCCTATAAAATGACCACCAGTTTAAGAAAGAACCCTTCAGGACGCGGGTGATACCCCGGAGCACTCCCGCCGAGATACCTAAGTCGAGTAACTCCATTGCAGTATTCCCGCAACACACTTTATTCCCTATTATGTTCTTTGTGGCCACTCCTCTTAGCTCGGATATTGCTTGCCGCAGGTCATTTCTGTCACTCACACACACACCACACACACACGCACGCACACCCACACACACCATCGCGCACATACACTCTACAATTCGTTTCAGAGTGGCTCAAAATGGATTTTAATAAAGACATTTTTCGAACATTTTGATTTAAAATTTTTGGAGCCATTGCGATAACTTAATTTTTCACGAAAATTCTCTAACAGATTAGACATTTGGACTTTCGGAATTATCCCGTTATGTCTCGTGTACTCGTAATTGTCATCAAATGATATCACCGTGGAAGAAATTTGATGAGGCTAGTTTTCTATCATCCTGCCTAATCCTTCTGAAGATCACGGGGCGTCATGTAGCGCTGCGGCTGAACACCGAGAAAAGAGAAGGCGGGGGAACCCATCCGGGCTTGAAGATTCGATTATGTTCGGGGACGCACGCCGGGAATCCCCGGAGGGGTTTAGCGGGGAAAATGCTCAAGGAAAAGGAAGAAGGAGGATCGAAAGGAGGAGTGGAAAGAGACGAAGAAGGGGGCAAAAGAGAATATAAGAGCGGGGATAAGGGGGTAGTGTCGCAAGGGGGTCGTAATAAAGTTCCGAGAGGAGCGGATTATCCGCCGTACAAGCAGCAATATCGCCCGCCCCCGGAGCCGAGGGCCTAATACGGTGACAAAAGAGACCGCGCAATCAACTGTTAATACGGAAATTTCATTAAGAGGATCTATCTTCCCTGAGGTATTTCATCTGGAAATGGGAAGGGCTTCGAGGGGCGTTTTAAAATGTCGAGTCTGTTGTGATTCGCAAAGGAAGCGGGGTGAAATCATGTGCAACCTGAAACAGCTAACGAAGGGAAACTTTGTTCCATATCGTCAACACATTATTAGGCAGAGCATTACATGAAGAACGGCATTACCAACTATCGCACCTAATGATATTGAGAACTCAAAACTTCCAGTCGTGCCGTTTGACAATATGATAATTTTTTAAGCTATACAATTTAATTTCAATTTTGTTTATTAGAAAAAACAAGAGACATACGAAATGTTTAAAATTAAGAAATTTGGATTTATTGAATATCACTATAGTGCGAGAGATATGAGAATGGGACTAGCCGACAAGAAAGGTTGACGAAACGGAAGAACCCCACTCTTTTGAACAGCCTTCACTCCACTACATGGAGTGCATCCTCCATATAATATGCGGGTTGTAATGTGCACTCTCCGGGAAACAGAATTTCCATTTAGATCTCAACTCAACGCATACCTATCATGCTTGAGTATTTTATTTCGAAAATAGAAAAATAAGTAGGAATCAGTGATATCCAAGCGTTATTTATTTTGGAAGGAACCTTTCTTCTCTTCATCCAAAATCCGAGAGATAGTATTCTTGCTGAGGCCAGTCAGAAACTCATTGTCAAATTACTGACGTTCTTGATTGGTCGGTGGTGCTCATTTTAGAGGCTTTCCCCTCTTCAAGGATGAGTAAGAATCAAGTGATCTTTCATCTGTCGGGGTTGATTGAGATGCCATTTCGTTCGAGGTCGTTGTAAAATGTTTACAACTAAAGTAGTTGCGAAAATTAACGAAGCTAATTCAGTAACCAAAATGTGTAGTCCGACTAAAAGCAAAGATGAAAAACAATGAGACAAAGCAAAGAAGACGCGACTTAACGCAAGTGAGACCAGATGCAGACTGCAGAGGGCCCGGCTTAATTGGGAAATTTTCCTCATAAAGTTGAAATGAAATGTGACCAAGAAGAGGTCACCACCCTGCTGTCCTCGCTACAAGTAAAGAGAAAGGGGAATTCTTGGTCCCATTCTCATATCTCTCGGAGTATAGAGAAATTTCTGGTCCAGAGAGTTGTTGCCGTTTGATGATTCAATTTTGATTTTTGGGTGTCATTAACAAAAATACACAATTAATTCTATTAATTAACCTAAGTAGGATCTCGTTGAACCGTAGTACTCCCAAATGAAAGGGAAATTATAAGACTTTCTTAATAGCGGGTATACCAAAAGTAACCCTCCTAACTTTTTTCCGCAATTTTCGGGATACCGAAGTGAAAATTGTTGAGCGATTTGTGGTGGCAGATATTAAGTTATAAGCAAATAATCAGGAAAAAAATCCAAAAGTTTTCGGACTACTTTTGTTCTGTACGGTAATTGCAATCCTGGTTTCACCACCGGGTTCAGCACCAAAAATCTATAAAATGAAGAGTCACTCGGCAAAAAGTAAAAACATTTGGGTTGTCCAAAAAATTTTGAATTTTTCCAGATTTTATTCGTTTAAAACAAAGTATCAGGCACCCCAAAAACGCTCTCCTAGTTTCACTTTGATATCTCAAAAATAATGGGAAAATGTAGGGGGGGGGGGGGGTTTACATTTGGGACTCTCTGTATACGTAGATTACCTTGAATATACAGTAATACAAATATTTAAGCTAAATACGCCTAAGGATTGCTTACAAAATTTGTAACTCTGTATTAAATAAGCGTAGTATTAAACAAATAAACAAAAAATGCAACTTTAATTCAAATTCCTCCAGGTATTTCTAGTGCATATTAATCTGATTTGTATATGCTGGCAGACAAGACTGTATATCATTTTTGTAAATGGTGTTGGGCGAAATGGCTATAATCATATCAGGAAGTTACAAATATAACTTCGGGATCATCCATGAACATTGCCTTGTGAAAATAATCATTGTAAAGTCGTGGTGCACCCAGTTATTCTTGGGATTGGCATTTTTGGAAGCGATTGAATTAGGGCATAAATATTAACGAACAGTACACATAAATTAGTTTGGCTCTAATGCCACTGTGGGACCTAGTAACGATTCGCAAGAGTGAGGTGCAAATCATACCTACATCATTATACAAATGAAAGTTGAAGCGTAGGCACCTCCCCAGGACTGTATACCTTATATTAATTTGTTTGCTTTATATTGATTAAATATTGCATAATAAAGCATTTGCAAATTTTTGCTTGAGAGCCAAGTGCGCATTAAGGAGCATCTTCCAATCGATTGGACGGGATTATGCACAAACTGGTCCAACGTCAAAATGTCGAAATTGATCGTTTTCGTCCTGATAAGTAGATTCATAGTACTTAGTTCCCAGCACCCTCTGAAGTGTTTTGTACGAATATGGTCGATAGACGGATTGTGTGAAACGTTGCAAAGATGTTTTAAATTTTGAACTATCCGCCATGTGCCATTCCAATTTTAATCCAATTAAGAAATGCTTCAAGGTCTTGCACTAACAGGCCAATCCACCGACTTAACTTGGTCCTCAAAGTACTTGGTATGCCGTATAAACTTTACCAAGCATATAGTATATGAACTTACTTTTATGCATGTCCAACAACACCACCTGAAACAAAATGATTCAAATCATTTATATATTATAACAATATTATAACAATAAATTGAGATCATTAATCAATCATTTGAAATAATTTCTTCGCTAGCATAATTTTTTTAAATATTTAAATTTCACTTGTTTCGATTTAAAAAAAAACGGTTTTTACGATTTCCAAAAGGTCAACAAATGAAAAAACGGACTCCAATCTAATTTTTTGAAAAGTTTAGATACGACTAATACAAATATACAATATGAGTATTCGTCGGTCCATTGTTGAATAAAATTTAATTATCTATTTTAGAAGAAAAAAAGTGTGTAAATATACCTACTCGTGTTTTTGTATAATTACTGAAGCGACATTTTAAAACAATGAGTAAATTTAAACCCTTAAACTGAGTTTACCTATTGACGTCCGCTCTATCGTCACCATCGACTCAATTGTTGATCGTGGAATATACACTCGTTGTTCTTTGGGAGAATACGGATCAGTACTCCCTCGTTAACAGGAACACCACGGGACCGCGAAATTGCTCGTTCGTGTCATAAAAATTCGTTTAAGTCGATTCGGTTAACACGAATTCTCGTCTGTGTTAGAAAAATGCATCTAACACAAACTAATTCGGGTTATAGGACTTGGACAATCCAATGCATATGTAATCCAAAATTCAATAAACAATAATACTTTCTTAATTTTCAAGGAGTTTTTGGTTTGATATACGCTGTAACTCTATACGTCCATGCTTCATAGGATGCTTCATACTGTCTACCCAACTTGACAAACTTTTTTTAAAATGATCGTCGGGGGATATTGACTTAGGAAATACAAATATTGTTTGCAATTTTCGGTTTCAACAGTGTTATTTCTTAGAATTCACTCAAAATGATCTGTTTCGTTTTCAAATCTATCAACAGTTGTTTTCTTTGCAAACTCATCGTCAGTACACACGGTCCAACGACGGAACAACGACTCACAACAGAACCCGACTGCAAACAAATTGAAACTGACCTCAACCCGAAATAAACCTAAGAACTGAGAAAGAGAGATACGTCGTACATCGTACGTGTTAACCGATGTCATGGACTCAGGGGGCCCAATATGTTATTGAGTTTTGTGTTAACCGATGGTTCTTGTTAACCGAGGAAATAAAGTTAATCACTACGTTGGAGTATAGGGGGACCTTCGAGACCGGGGAAACTGTTCGTGTTAACCGATGGTTCGTGTTAACCAAGGAACTCAAGATAATCACTACGTTGAACGATAGGGGGACCTTCGAGACTGGGAAAACTGTTCGTGTTAACCGAAGAAATCAAGATAATCACTACTTTGAACGATAGGGGGACCTTCGAGACTGGGAAAACTGTTCGTGTTAACCGAGGAAATCAAGATAATCACTACGTTGAACTATAGGGGGACCTTCGAGACTGGGAAAACTGTTCGTGTTAACCGATGATTTGAATTAACCGATTTCGTGTTAACGAGGGAGTACTATCTCAGATATTCACGACGATCTTTTGTAAATAAGTTTTTTTGCTAAGTTTACTGACGAAAAAAGTTAATTCTGGCTTAAGGGGCCTGAATGGTGGTGGACATGGTCACAGTACTAGATAAGAAATTCACAAAAGCACTCATAAGCTAATTTTTGGGAACTAATTTGAAATGCCGCGTTAGACCTGCCACAATGTATTCAATATTCATAAAATACGTTATAAGCATTTTTCACAAACTTTATAACCAAATGGAAAATCCTAATGTGGATCGTGCGCGATGTAATATCAAAGCACTCACATAATTATGATGTATGATGAGAGGGAACATTAGACGAGGGTTTCAAGGGAAGCCGGTAAAGTCTACAGGCGGCAACCCCTTTTTTAAAAGTTCATGAATATGTAGAAGACCCCTTAGCGAGATATATTATTTTAACTAAACACATTACTTATATAAAAGGGAAGGCTGCAAAGGAACGAAAAAAACCCATGGCGGTGTTTTTTTTTAATTAAGGGAAAGCGGACTGGGGCTAAGGAAGTCCGCAGTGACTCAGTACTTACTGAGCTGCCTCTTCAGGATGCCTTCTCAACTCAAGTTGTCAGCGAGTCGGTTTAATGATGGACTGACTCAGCAGCACCTGGCTTCTTATTGAGGGGTTTACGATCACAAATATCGCAGTTAGGTGAGCAGGTCAGTCGAACCCACAGATATATATATATATATATATATATATATATATATATATATATCCCTTCACCACAATTTTTTTCATAACATTTTAGACATCGAACTGAAAATTGGAGAGTGTTTTTGAGATGCCTGATATCAATATACATATAAGAAAAAACAATCCAATGAATAAATCATAAGTTGTTGGACTACCCATAGAAGATTGAGTACTAGGAAATTTTCGTATTCAATTTGTTGTACCTTTTGCCACCAGTTTTTAACACCACAGATCAAAGATTTTTTTCAGCGATGAACAAGATGATAAAGATGAAATTGTGATTTCTTAAAGTGGAACTGGATAAATCATTAAAAAACGCGGTTTTTTTCCTTTTAAAAAAAATTACTTTGAGAGAAAACCGCGCTCCTTCATGGTTCGTCAATTTTCCACTCTGAGAACGGATTTAAGACATCGCAATTCTGGCTTCACCATCATGCTCAGCGCTAAGTAATCTACAAAATGAGTCAGTTTGTAAAAAATGTAGAGACTAAATTTCCATGTCCTTACCTTTGGGTGATCCAAAAACTTTTAACCGCGCTTCTCAAAACTTAGAATCAGGCTCCCTGAAAACGCTCTTCTTTATATCGCAAAAATTGTGGGAAGAAGTTTTAAGGGGTGGGAGGGGGGTTACTTTTGGAACACTCTGTGTGTTCAGCTTTAAATATGATATCTAGGTAAGTAAGCAGGACTATAGGCCGTTTCTGTGATAATAGTAACATTATCATAATCATCCAAGTTCTGCCCGACAGGGCTTCTGTGGCAAGACTGGGCTTGAGTAGTGTTTACAAGTACAAGTCTCTACTCAGCCAATAATGTCACTGAATATCAAGTTGAAAGTATTTAACTCTGTCTCCAGGGCTATTCTATGCTACGGTACACAGGTTTGGGGCTGCAAACAGTCAGACGTGGTAGGACAGTTGTAGCGTCATTTTATCAAAACAGATTTGGATCTCCCAATGGACTGTCACTACTATTTGGAAACAGGAACAAAGCCATTCTTTGCCTACACATTAAACCTTTCTTGTGGATACTTTGTAAAAGCCCTACGTATGCCGGAGAATAGAAATACCGTCGACTCATGGATGCTGAAACTGTCAGAAAACAAGTATTCTGATGAAAGGACTTGATGATGCTGGCAGGGAGGCGTGATTGCAGGTTTGACGGTGACCTGGACAGAATGGAGGCCGCAGTTGGAAAGCTTGGTATGCAGCGTCAGGGCTGCCAGGCAAAACAACATGATCTCGAGAGCCCAGCAGTCAAGCTGTGGTAACAGCTTAATGGATCATGAACGCAGACCAGCTTCATTAACTCGAAAAAAGGAACAGTACCCTTATGGGTGGTGCACTGGGTCGTGCGTCTCGTGGGGGGGGGGGGGGGGGGGCTTCTCCAGCTCAACAGTAAGCATTACGACCAGGATGATGGCCCCAAAAATTGCTTGCGAGGTGGTTCCGCAAGGACAATAGTTAATAAAGTTGGTTTCGCAAAGTTAGAATAAATCCATCGGAACTACACTTAACAGCAAAAAAACCGGCGCACCCTGTATTTTGTTATTTTTTCACCTTAGCTTCAATTGGGTAATTTTTTTTGCATGTGCCAAGTAAAGTCGGTATCTTATGAGAGAACAGCAAGAAACAGAGTGGCAAATAAAAAATACCCGTTCGAAAAAATCAGCTTTATTCACAAAACTTCGATGTTTGGACAAAAGTAACAAAACATTCTTCTGCAGTTCTCGTGTGAAAAACAATTGAAAAACGAAATTTTTTTTTGAAAATAAATTTTTTTAATATCGGGTGGTACCGTCCCTTGCTTGTACCACCGCCTGCATTCTTCTCGGCATGCTGTTGATCAAATTTGAAACCGTTTCTGGTCGGATGAGGTCCCATTCTGCGACCACCGCTGTCCTGAGGTCTTGGAGGTTTACAGGAGGGTTCGGTCGCCTTCGGATGCACCTCTCTAGCTCGTCCCATAGATGTTCTATGGGATTGAGGTCAGGGCTGCGAGCTGGCCATTGTAGGGTGCGCATGCCAACCTCTTCGAGGTAGTCAGTAACCACGTTTGCTACGTGTGACCGCGCGTTATCGTCCATAAAAATAAAATTATCGCCGGTGTAAGGGGCGAATGGCACTACATAATCTTCCAGGATGTCAGAAATGTACCTCAGTGTGGTTAGACTCCCTCGGGGGTACACATGGAGTTCCGTATTCGCCTCTGAAGTGATTCTACCCCAAACCATTTCAGAACCTCCCGCGTAAGGCACCCTTTCAGAAATATTGCACTGAGCGAAACGCTGCCCTCGTATCCTCCACCCTCTAATACGAAGATCTGAAGCGAATAGTGAGAACCTGGACTCATCGGAAAACATTAAGAGTGCTGAAAGGGTGCCTTACGGGAGTGGGTCTGAAATGGTTTGAGGTGGAATCAATTCAGAGGCGAAAACGGAACTCCATGTGTATTCCCGAGGGAGTCTAACCACACTGAGGTACATTTCTGACATCCTGGAAGATTATGTAGTGCCATTCGCCCCTTACACCGGCGATAATTTTATTTTTATGGACGATAACGCGCGGTCACTCGTAGCAAACGTGGTTCCTGACTACCTCGAAGAGGTAGGCATGCGCACCCTACAATGGCCAGCTCGCAGCCCTGACCTCAATCCCATAGAACATCTATGGGACGAGCTAGAGAAGTGCATCCGAAAGCGACCGAACCCTCCTGTGAACCTCCAAGACCTCAGGGCAGCGGTCCTCGCAGAATGGGACCTAATCAGACAAGTAAGGGTTTCAAATTTGATCAACAGCATGCCGAGAAGAATACAGGCGGTGGTACAAGCAAGGGAAGGTACCACCCGATGTTAAAAAAATTTATTTTCCAAAAAAAATTCATTTTTTAATTTTTTTTTCACACGATAACTACAGAAGAATGTTTTTTTACTTATGTCCAAACATCGAAGTTTTGTGAATAAAGCTGATTTTTTCAAACGGGTATTTTTTATTTGCCACTCTGTTTCTTGCTGTTCTCTCATAAGATACCGACTTTACTTGGCACATGCAAAAAAAAATTAACCAATTGAAGCTAAGGTGAAAAAATAACAAAATATAGGGTGCGCCGGTTTTTTTGCTGTTTAGTTTATATCACCTGTTATTTCCACAATCGGCACTATATCAGCTCATATTTATAAGAAAATTTCTTTGTATCCCAGTCTCACTACCTAGCGATCGTTCATGGAATTTAGAGCTTGATCGTCTAATCAATAGATACGCTAGCGATGCGTGATTTCTTTATCTTCTCGCGCTTAGAAATTCAAAGGTTTTTTTTTTTTTTTTTTTAATGTTCAAGCCCTTAGGTAAAGCGAAATATTCAACGAACAGCGTTGCGGGTGGTTTTGATCGAGTCTTTGGGATTGTATTTTCATTGACAAGGAAAAAATTATTACTGTTACTTTCTTCTCGATCTCGATTTTGGAATGTTTAGTCCTTTAGTGCAACCCTTTCTGGTTTGTATACAAATTGATGCCGAGCTTCTAGGACCATCTAGACCCCAAACGTGATTTTTAACACAAGTTTCATACAGTTTGGCCTAGTATTTTCAGAGTAGCCGTAAACTGTGGACGGAGGATTTTTTTTTTTTTTTTTTTTTTTTTTTTCAATTCGATTTTTGAATTCTACGCATCTTGAAACGTGTAAAACAAAACATTTTCCCGGGGGTGTTAAAATTATTTTTTCTTGGTCAATTACGAAGGTTCATTATTGAAAATAAAAACCGAAATTTGCCAAATTTATTTAGGTATTTATTTTTTAAACCAAATTTCGCCAATTTTTTGCCCCTCCAAGAAGCGTGTAGCTGCATACGTCGCACACTCCTCATCCAGAACTATGGTTAGTAATAAATACGACTGGGTTCAACATGACAGACAAGTATCATTATACCAACAGAAGGGGAGAAGGAACACATTTTGGGCCCTGCGGCACTAAACGTTCGACAACCCCGTTCCAAAGGGAAATCGATGCCAGAAACCCGAAAATGATATCTGATTAAATTGGAACGAAGCCCCAAGGAGATCATTATTAAATAATATCGTGTAACACAACGCTGAAGAGAGCCGAAGACCATTTAGATATTGTCACTTGAGACCGGATCACGTGACCGTATTGTTCGCATCAGATGGGACAAGCGGCGGAACAATGGAGGGACGTTCTGATGTGACAGTTGCAGGCTGAGCGATGCAGTTCGCCCCTCGCTACGATCGCTATCGCGCCCTCGTTGCTGGCCAACCGCGGATGTGGCGAGCGCTCCAAGAATTCACGAAATGGGACCCAGCTTTTAAATTTACTATTGCATCTTAGCCTAGTGATAAAATTACAGTAAAATACCAGGTGGGGTCCCCAAAAACCCCAACAGTTTTGATAGTTTTTTTGTTATATTAGAGAATATTCATAGGAAATGAAGCTATTGAAATGGCAACAAAATTACCTTTATTGAAATCCATTTCGCTAAAATCATAGAAAGGAAACTAATCATCGTAGGAGAGTTCAGAATTGCATAGCAAATAATTATCCTCGTTTTCTACGCAGTAGAAAAGAGAAAAGATCCGGCGAGGCGCGAAGCGCCGAGTATATATATATATATATATATATAACACCTCCAGAGCTGCTAGTCATTCGATGCAGAAATATTTTTCGAGTTGCCAAGTGGTGTAATTTGTACAAAAACTATCAAAAAACTAGAAAAATTGTCAAAAATTGGTGAAAACTCACGGTTTTTCGCAGTTTTCAGGCAAAAGACACGTAAAGGAGGCATTTCAGACCAATTGTATGTGGTGTAGGCGCGTTCAGTGTTAAATTTCCAACAAGCATATCACCCTTTAATTGAACATAAATTATCCTGGAATTAAAAGATTCTTTAAAAAATGCAAGTGCCGAACCTCAAAAATTCCTCAGGACCAGTACCAGTTTCGTGAGGGCACATCTTTGATTTTTTTGTTGGGCAGTGTTATATACAGCACATTTGAAATTTGTTTGCTTGCTGTTTTCATCCAAGAACAAATTTCAAAGATGCTGGATAAGGCAACGAACTTTTCAGAGTTCATCAGGAGAGATGTGCACATTCGTGACCTACTTGCTCACAATTAGAGCGGACGTGGAGCAGCTAGACGTGGGATGGGCTGGGGATGACGGTGCACTACGATGGCACGACCATTATCCTGTTTGCTCCCGCCTAAATGACACGTTCTCCTGTCCAGGTCGACTGATTACTGTAATCTCCTCCCCAGGCATCCACGGTTCCGTTTTATAGAGTAACAATCTCTTAGATATCTTGTTTATAAATAACTTAACTTTGACTGTGTTGATAGGAGGGGAAGGGGCGTAGGTGAGAACAGATGGTAGTTGGTTGTCACGTACTCGTAACTATAGGAGTTACCAATAAGTGAGGTGTCATTCCGTTCACGTTAGCCAGACCTCTGCCACAATCCATACACAGGTTTTTTTAATGGAGACAGGTTTCTGGAGCTTAGAATATAATATAATAAAATATAATACTTAGTTTATTTGCATCGTTTTTACATAAATATTACAATATAAAATAGTACAAATTAAATTCTTAATTCGGACTCCTGAAACGATGGTGTTGCCTGATGCTTGGATTGGCCCGTTTTGTCGGCGATGAGTCTGCTACTAATTTATAAGTATACGGTATCTAAATTATTTTAAAAATTAAATTTTAATTGTAATTGTAAGGTATCTAACTTTAATTCACACGTAGATTTATAATACGATTGAAATGCTCATTACCAAAAGTACAATCAATTAAATACCTACATATTCTATTGACCATGTAAGCTATTTAATATTGATTCAATATGCATAAATCCTGTTGTATTAAACAGTTAGTAAGTATTTTTGTATCTGGATTTGGAAAAGTTTTGGGAACTTTGAAGTGGCTATCTAGGGCTCTATGACTGATATACATTACATAAAGTGGACTGTGAGTGGTTAAAGTCAATCTAGACCTAGGAGCAGTATGTTATTAACATACCAGGAAGAAAAGACTTTTTTTCTATAGTAGAAAGATACTATTTTTTTTTTTTTTTTTTTTTTGCAACACAGTGAAGTCAAGTGGAAACTAACCATTTACTCCACAAGTGGAAGACCGCATTACGACTTAGAAGTCAAAAATTTCAGCAGTATCGACCGACACACTAGTTTTGTTGACGCTTACAAGCTTTGTACAAACTCGCTCCCAAATGTTACCCTCATTAGATCAATTCTAATTTTTTATCTATTATCAAACTAATTAGTGATTGGGAACTCAATTAGAGAAAACGTTTTTTAAAATATTTTCGTAGGTACCCACTGCGATAATAATTTATTATGGTAAAGCACACGGTCTTTATTCTGTTTGGAGTTGTTAAAAATTAAACGTGTGATTTCGAAGATTTGAAAAAATGGGTGGCAATGGACGAATCGGACGGAGAATAAACTAATCATATTGAAGATATGATAAAGGTATGAATTGAAGACATTTACGAGACTAATAGAACTCATTCGAATGTCATAATAATCAACAACGAAATATTTTTCAGACTATCCCGATTTGTAAACGAGATAGTTTTGGACAACTATCCTGAAGGAGCCCAAAATAAATTAACAGAGATTTATCACAGCCACAGATGAAAGTGGTAGTCGGTCTTCGATTTTATATGGTAAGTATCTACATACCAAGTTAGTATTACAGGTTTATTCAATTCAACTTGGTTTGCGAGATGAGTTTGTGTTGGTACCTTCCATTCATCATGATAGCGCAATCAATGCGAATTCCAAGAAAATAGGTATGTAAAGCAATAAACATGTTTGATGCTCTAACAAAATCTCACGCCTTCTTTTAACGAATTTTTGAAGAAAATTAAGCTATTGCTCTCGCCTCAAAATTTGTAGAATGTGAATTTTTTGAAACATTTTATGTAGAAATCCGTTTCAGGCTATTCTGAATCATATTCTGAAGTTTAACGCATTTTTTGATGTATGTATGTATATATGTATGTATATAAGTATGTGTCATTCCAGACGATAACTGTCCGTAGAATTGTGCTAGAAACTTCAAACAAATTTTAAAATGTTAAGGACACAACGAAAGTTCGTTGGCCAGCATGATCGGATTACATCTTCGGGTTGAAATTTTCAAAAATGTAGTCAAAAATTTCAAAATAGCCTGTTTTTTTGCGATTTGTTGTGCGGAGTAATTTTTTCAGCATACTAACATGTGGTATTTTCGGAATCAGCGTAAGATTTTCTACAGGAATAGGTATGTTTCAAGTTTTCAAAAATTTCAAAGTTGAAAAATCAGTCAAAAATCGAAATAATGCCGTTCGCTAGTTGTAAAAATCAGTAATATTTGCATGAAACATTGTCCAAATTCAGATTGAACTACTCTTATGGAAGTATCCCTGTATAACCAATCCTAGAACCATGCTGTTTAAAACGTAGGTAGTAGGTGCTTGTTAAAAAAAAATGTAATCACAACTGATGAGTTTACTCTGTGAAATATTCCGTCCTCCGATTCTCTCGGTCGCTCTCTTTAATGTTTTACGCTCAACTGTTTTAGGACTTGATGTAGCTTTAATACTGACTGTGGCTTAGAAAATATCAGCCATGAAATTATGAAGAAGTTCTATTTATGTACTTCTAACATTTCTCTACCCGATCAATAGCGACTGAAATGTCGAAGATTTCTTCAAAAATTGGCTCATGGGGTCATGCTGCATGACTGGACTTTTGTTCATGAGACTCATTATACTATTATTGTTCTTGTTTTCAACTACATCTGTTTTCCAAAACTAATCGATGACTCGATGACTCTTTGCTTTCACATTTCTTTTCCATCACAACTCTATACACCCCATCAAAGAACAGGGATAGTAGCACAAAAAGGAAAAACACTAAGAAAAGAATAACCTTTCAGAACTGTTATCGACCAGTGCGGAATGCGAGAAGGAATTCCCTCGTCCCTTTTCCCTCAAACCAGGGAAACTTTCGCTACAACTTGCTGTCAGAGTTGCCAACTTTGGTTGAAAAAGTGATGAGTGTCGCTAGAGTTCACTGTCAAATCGGGAAATCTGAGTGTACTCCTAACTGCCATGTGTACACCCCACTCAACTGTGAATCTATACTGATAAGTGGGGGGTGACTCTCCATTTGGGTGTGAGTGTACACGCACACTCATCAGCTTTGTCTATGAAACCCGCCCTTAAAATTCGTTAGTACAGCAGTATATTATTCAGAGAAAATGCATTATTCAATGATAGTTTCAGTAGCACAACAAATTCTTAAATTTCAAAAAGCTTAACATAAATTAATTTTTTTAAACTATGAAATTCGCTCGTACCTATATGATTATTCTGACTGGAGCTGTTCGGAATATAGTAAGGTAGAAAAGAGGCCAGTTGATTTTTCGTTTTGTATAAATTTACATTGTTTACTATTCTCAACACCTGTACAGCCTAAGTGAAAAACAATACCCAATGAAGCTTGCACTGCAGTAAGCTAGGCATAACTTATACACTGTAGTAATCTATGAATTATTAAGCAACCTATGAAAAACAATAATGTAGGTAAGATATTTGAATTCAGGAAATGGTGCACTGCAATATGTAAATAAAGTGTCTGCAGTCCACAGGTGGTTCTTTGACATCACGCGAGAATCCCCTGACGGTAAGACATTGTTGTTGCGGTCACAAAGAAATTGTCGTTTTAATTCGCGTGTAAACCCCAAAACTCTTTTTGCCACTAAACCACCGAGCAATTCGATCACTTTTCGCCTCAAATTGTCGATCCTATATGAACCTTTTAGGCCCCTGAAATCTTTGTTCGGCTCCGACTCTGTCTGACGGAGGCATTCTGTCAAACATATGTTTCCGTGACCGGGCCACCAACACAATACCCCGTCATCTGTCAGATCTCCTTTTCTCATGGTAATCTCCGTCTGGCCACTTGATGATTTTTACGATCACGTGTTTGAGTGGTTCGCTCGGGTTAAAAAAACGTGTCTCGAAAAATCAGTAGGGCCCGCTAATTAGTGAGGGGCCGGTGTTCCCACGGGGTTCCTCTTTGGCGCGCCACTCGAGGAGCTCGCGAGCTCTGAAGAGACAGCCGGTCTGAATAAACCTCTTCAGATTGCACACAACTTATTAGAATGGCCTACAGCTTGTGGTCAGCTGTTTTAACGATACGATTTCGCGAGTGGATCATTTTAAAGTAGTAACTTCTGAAAGGGCCTTCATGTTATTAATATTTCGAATAGCTTCATAGCAAACGAGCTATACCCCGCCACGCTTCGTTGTCGCACATTGTGGTTGTATGGATGAGAAATGAGAATAAAAACAAAGATAGTTAGGTATTTGTGATAAGTTTGCTTTAAAAGTTCTTTAATATTGGTTTTTATATATGTTTGAATACGTTTGAAGTTATTCATGAATGTTTCAATCTTAAATCACTTGTCCTACATTTGAATATTTTGTCCTCCCTCAAGTCCTCCAATCGTGTTTTTCTATCTGGTAAATCTATACTAAGCCAACGGAGTTCTTGAGTAAGAGAACAATTAGTTACACATTAAATTACAAAAGAAAAAACAGTTTTCTCTCGGTTACCTATGTTACTGAATTGAGCTTACTCTGAGGATCAGGATGGATTGTGCCATTTCATTTGACTCTTGTTGTTTCAGAGTGGCTACCTGACAAATTGGAATCACTGGAGAGCACTTATCTCACTCAGCTAACCATCAAAGAGCTCATCATTTTATTCATTTCTCGATGTTACAAAGAGGCTCCTAGTCGAATTTCAAATTCTTAAGGTGAATAGGAAATGATATACCTAAGTCAGCTAATCTGATTGGAACCCGTCATTATATTCGTTTCTTAATGTCCTGGAGAGGCTCCGTCAAATTTCACACTCCAAGGGTAAAAAGGAGATAATATAGCTCGCCCAGCTAATCAGGAATGAGCCCATCATTTTATTCGTCCCTTGATGTCCCAGAGGGTCACGCTATCAAATTTCAATCCCTTGGGTGAACAGGAAAAAATTTAGAAATTGGTTTTTTTTAACTCAGAATGTGTTTTTGCGATGACCTACCGAAAAAAAATCGTCACAAAAAACCGACAGAAAAAACCGTTATCCGCCTTTTATAATGATTTTCACGTACAACCAAGCCGTTGGTAGGGAAATGGAACTTCCGCAATTTTAATCGCACAGAAATCGTTCACCATTCGTTGGAAAGCTCCTGATTTATCCAACCATATTATGTTAACTACTGCGAAGTGCGTGGCCATCAACCTGAGTTATGAGCATGGTTATTTGAATCAATTGTTTACACACAGATGATCATTCTCAATAATTGATATTGTCAACATGATTGCAACCGCTTGTAAATTTTCTAATGATTTTCACGTACAACCGAGCCGTTGGTAGAGAAATGGAACTTCCGCAATTTTAATCGCACAGAAATCGTTCACCATTCGTTGGAAAGCTCTCAATTTATATAGTATTTTTCTTGTAGTTACATATTTATTTATATAATATTTATAGGGTTTTAGACCAAATTAAATGTCTAACAATTATTTATTTTATTATTGCCAAATATTGTTATTATTCACGTGCAACCAAGCCGTTGGTAAGGAAATAGAATCATCGCAAAAACACATTCTGTGTTCCTATGATTTCATACAGAGTATGGAAAAAGAAATAAACCGGGGGGTGCAGGGGGGCGGAGCCCCCCGCCGAGGCGCAAAGCGCCGTTTTTTTTTTTTTTTTTTTTTCAAGAAATAGGTAGGTATGTAGAGTCCCGGTTTCTTCAACCCGAATATAACTCTAGCTACGTTAAAATTCTTCCCAACCAACATTGCAACAGTTAATAAGGCAATTTTGATATCAATTTTGATTATCTATCGAATAGAAACTGCTCTGCTCAACCCACCAAAATCGTTTTGGCATCGCTGAATTTTTTATTGAAAGTTCTTCACGCCTGAACCCACCCCATCCGCATTAGATATGAAAAGGTAGACTCGTGTCCGGTTGGTACTTAATTACGATGTTGTTCACCCGGGCGACGTCAGTAGGGAAGTCCAAGTTTACTACGAATGAGTAAATCTAGAATTGCGATATAACCTAAAACAATCCCTGAAACTTTCTAGTCAATTTGTGCCCACCCGAATGGAAATCAATAAAGAACGTTTTGAGTTTTTGATCCATACACAAACCAACATAACATTTTTACAGATATAGATGAGCGTTTCCACTCGCAGAATTGATGATTCTGAATTAAATTAAATTTCTACCTGAGAATTCGACCCCTACCACACTTTTTAAAAATACATAGTCCACTTTATAATTTTTCAATGTGCAATGATAAACGATAATAGTCAAAGTGTGGGGATTGTGCGTAAGCGGAAAGGGTGTAATAATGTGAACAGAGGATCAAACTTTGAAAAATAAGAATGTGCAAACTATTCATCGAAAGGAAATGACGAGAGTAGGAACCACATATCCAGAATAGGATTTACAATCCACATGAATTTGAGACTAAAAAGTACGTTTTCCAGATCAATAAAATTGATCATTTAAGCTCACCAACAGTCGTACAAGAACTGAGCATTTAAAAAGTGATGAATACTCGACTGGAAACAAGGTGCCACCATTTTAAATCTAATTGTTATATTTGTGTACCTGCAAATAAGAACAAACACATACCTACATGAGATGAGATAAAACAAGTGGTCAGACTCTTAAGAACTCAACTTAACTTATACTCATAAGAACATAAGAGAGTTGTAATAGGTATCTACTAGAGTACGAGTAGAAAGTAGTTGAATGATTTTTAGCTCATTTTTTAAGGGCACTTGGTACCCCAACAAATATTTTCCAACCTTTTTTCTTTTTTTGTCTTAAATAAAACTAGATTCATTCCTGAACAAGATATCATATTGCATATAATACTTACAAAATTCAAATGTCTCACAAATTAACTTAGAAGTTGCCCGCCTCATGGTCCGCTGCCCCTGCTTCTTCAAATTCAAACAGCTAGGGAAAGTCGATAATATCCAAAATCCTAATTTCTTCTTGGAGGAAGATAACCAGCTTGAGTCACCGGATGAAGTACTAGGAAAAAGAGGGGTTTCAGAGAAAGAGGTTCCAGGAACGGAAGGATCATAGGAAGCCTTTGGAATGAGAGCCGGGTGAAAGACAAGCTGGATGGTAAGTGGGAAATTTCGGACGCAGAATCATCTCCACGCAACTTCTTGAAGAAATTCGCGATATGGTTGACCTTCTTGAATATTCTTTTACTTTTCGTCATTGCGTATAACACTAAAACCATACGGACTAAACGAATTGCGGACAAACCGAACGCGGAAAGATGCACGGACGAGAGGAAACGTAAACAACATAGAATAACAGAACATTTTATCATTGTTATCATCTTACCATTCTGGTTCGTTGATATTATGCTCTGACTGTGTGAAGTGAAGTCATTAGGGTTACTAACTCATTCACACATATTCGAATCATATTAGTTCACCAAAACGTCGCCGAAGCGCGAATATCGTTACTTTTTCGTTTTATGGCTCTCCTGAAAAGTAGCATATTTTTGCGCATCGGACCCTCTATCTTGGGATCTACTGAACCGAATTCATTTTTCTTTGTCTAGAAAGTTATCTCTCAGCCTACTACATAAATCTGCGGGAATAGTTTATCGAAATAAGTTATTGTAATTACGGGACAGATAATCGAAGTTACCTCAAATACCACCAATATTTCCGAAATTGGCTTCGATATCGTAATGCGGCAAATTATTATTTTTTCAATCTGATTCCGCAGATTTTTAGATCTTTACAAGATCTATCAGTTAAAAAAAAGATCATCGAAATCGGCCCAACGAGTGCCGAGATAATGGGTCACGAATTTCGCCATTTAGGGGGGGGGGGGGGGGACCAAGTGCCCTTAATACTCGTATTTCAGTCGGAATTTTGTTTCCGGGAAATCCACTACTTGAGTAAAAATGTGATGAATAAAAGTGGGTAGAGATTTTTACTTTTGACATCCAATTCTGATCCACATCCCCTAAAATGCCCGATAACCAATTTTCGGTTCATCAACTCGACTGTTTCAGTCATAGAACTGATCAAAATCGTACAATACTTCTTTATAATACGTTTATCGTACAAGCTAAACAGCATAATAATAACAAATAAATAAATACTCAATGTATAACACTGTAGTGACCTTGCTCCTCCACTCTGTACTTTGGGCATGGAGAGGAAAAAGTCCCTCCAAGTCCTGTATGGAAAAGAGCATAAATAAATCACCCTATGAATTCGACTCGTAGGGTTTAATTCTTCTACTATCTCCACATTAGACTGGGGACCGTCTACTACAGCCCATCTTCAAAGTGTGAGATCCCACTCAGATCTGCATATACGGTATTTAGAAGGCGCTGCCCTCCCCATCATGACGCCCGGTTCCTCGGCTGTGCTCCATGGTGACGTCATCACCCCCTCCACCTATATAAACGCGGTGCTTCCAAATTTTTCACGTCAATCACCTCCTAATGCTCGAGCCAACCACATTGTAGCAAACCAGCTGTTCTTCCCAGACGAACGCCTGGCCTCTAGTCTACTTTCGCTCTCTCTTTTACCCCTGGACACAGACCAAGTCCAGACAGCAGCTAACACTTCGCCGATATTTCGACACAGGACATCCCTGAAAATTACTAATCAGGTTCCTGCCACCTTCTAAGATCAACCGACCCTGGACAGAGAAAAATAATCTCCCAATCAGTTAAGATATACGAATATTTTCCAGGTTTTCTGGCTCGCCACACTTGGAAAAATCTTTCTCCCTATTGGTCGGGGTACTCGATTTTTTCCGAGTTTCCTGGCTCGCAACTCATTGAAAAAATGGTTTCCCTTCTTGGTTAAGGAATACAAATTGTTTCCTTGGTCTTCATGTCCTTGATCGAGTCATACTCCTCAAGACACGTGGGTTAGCTGCTCACCCAAATAGTTGAGACAGACCCGTTGGCCACCCTCTGCCCCTCATGATCTGTTAGAATCTCTCTGCTGCAGACTGACTGAAAGTTTTACACCAATACGTCAATACTAAAGCACCCTTCACTCTGCTTCTCTGTAGTTTCAGATCACCATTGTACGCATGAGAAGGATGGTACAGGTTCAGGCTCCAGTTCCTGCCTCGCAGGTCAAGTTGCCTGCCTATGACTCTTCCTCCACTATCATCATGCTAAAGCAGTTGGACCTTGCCTGTGTCTTCCAGGGACTCACTCCCACGGTGACTAAGATCTGCCAGGCTTTCAGGCTTTCCTCGCCCTAGACAGTCTAGTTAGTGACTGATGTCAATCCTATAAGTGCTGCACATCACAACCTTGTGTAACCACCTTAAAGCAGCTCACCAACCCGCAGATGGCACCAATCTTATCAAGCTTCTCAGCCATAACTCTGGATGATACTATTCCCTCAGCCTTTGTCAAACAACTCCGTAGGAAACTACTGACCGGTAGTCTGGCCCTTCTCCTTGGGCAGATGTCCTTCCTGATTCCATTGGTCTCGTGGTAGCTTCCTCTTTGCACCAGGATGAAGATAAACTTCCTGTAGATAGACTTTTACATTCTATCGATCCGGCTACTGCAACCATTGATTCCCAGTTAGTTTACAACTCTGATGACATATTTAAGGTGCCAAGATCTCCTAAGGAAACATACCCTTCTATGAGTCAATCACGATTCTCACGGACCTCCAATGGCCAGCGCAACTTCCACCTTATCGATAACTTAGGCACGCATCATCCCACCAACGTCTGTGACATGCAGGAAATTTAAGGTTTCCTTCTTGGTCGACTCAGGAAGTGACGTCTCTATCCTTCCCAACACATTGGTCCTCAGGACTCAGACTACATCTCACACTCTCTACTCAGTGAATGGTCAAACTATTCCTACCTACTTATAGAGAACACCTAGCCTCAGTCTTTCTCCCTGGCCTATGAATTGGACTTCGTGGTTGCCGAGGTTGCTTTCCCCATTATTGGGGTGAAATTTCTTCAACATTTTGGCCTTCTCGTAGACCTGACCAACAAAAGGCTTCTTGACTTTTCATTCCATCGTTTGTGAGGGGAGCTGTAGTTCTCATCTCCTTCACTGAGTCTTACTGTTCAATGCTTCAGACCAGGGACCCTGAATTCTCGAGGTTACTCTGTGACTATAGGCTAGGCAGGCTGATCATTGAGAATCCGATTGTCCACCACGTGAAGAAAACGGGCCCCTGCCACTCAAGACTCCGTAGACTCTCTCCTGCACCTTTCAAAAAAGCAAAGAGGTGATTTCAGGAATTATTACAAGACGGCACGATTGAGCATTCTGACTGTTCTTGGTCGAGCCCCCTCCACGTTGTAATGTAGCCAAATGGTAAGGTTCATACTGTCAATGATTACCGAGCTCTGAACTTCCAGACCATTCCAGACTGTTCCATCATACTTCGTCTGCAAGACTTTACGAATTCCTTGCATAGCTTGACAATATTCTCCACACTGAATTTCTGTCGAGCCTTCCAACAGTTCAGAATCCTCCCGAACGACATCAAGAAAACTGTCATCAGTAACTTCATTTGGCCCTTGTTATTTTACTCGCATGAACTATGGCTACATAATTACCTCCAGACCTGGCAGCGGTTTGTGCATTACGTCCTACGTGATCTACCCTTCATGTATTCATACCTTGATGACATGCTGATGGCTTCCTCTACTAAAGGAGAACTTTTGACATCTTAAATAGCTACTTTTAACACTCGCTCATCATGGCCTCGAGATCAGCAAGGCAAAATGCCAGCTGGCCACCAAACACCAACTTCTTCGGGCACACAGTTTCTTCTTCAGGAATTTCACCCCTCCCTACTAAGATGGAATCATCAATCAGTTCCCTAACATCCACAATGTCCGTGATCGATCGGCATTCTCCGGAGATCTCCACATTATACATCCATTACGTAATTCTTTTGTAGGATGATAGTTTATTGTAGCATGAGCAGGAGTATCACTTGTTTGATTGCCACATTACTAGGAACAAGGTGGTTACCTACACTCACATACTGATATCCTTTCATGGTTGAACCTCAACTCTTATCACGAATATTACTGCAGCCAGGAGGGATTAAAACATTCAATATATACACGCGAAGCTTATTTTTTACAACTTTCATTCGACAGATACTTACTCATCAAAATGCAAATTTGTAGAAAGAAAAAATACACATATATTTGAAAAACTTTTTCCTGGATTTGGTCTCGGATATATATAGCACGCAATAAGTCGTTTCTTGTTGAAGTTAGCTGAAGTGGGTGGGGGGGGGGGGGGGATGTATTCAGCTTGGCAAAAGCGAAAAAGAGGGAAAAAATGTTTTTTTCTTTTTTTTTTACAAAACCAAAGGTTGTTTTCCGTTTTCCCAGGCAAAATAGAGAATATGCTAATGGACATGCAGCCACAAGGGAGTTTTTTTCCTCTTTCCACCCCTTCGCTCCTCCAGCGATGCCGGCCATACGCGGTGGACGTCCGTAGTGGACTACAGTAATATATTGGCGCTGCCCTGTCCGACAGGGTAGGAAGGGGTGAATTAGCCCTCGGCGACCTATGAGTTATGCATGTGGGCAAGTACATAAATCCAGGACCTCTCCCGTCCCTCGACACATAACTCACCCAGGGACAAATGCATTGTCATTGGAAACGCATTATATTTATTGGACCCCCCTACCCTTCCCCACCCATCTACGAAGCATTCTAGGGTGGTCAAGGGGAGCTATAATAAATGTCCGCAGTTCCGGTCATCGGCTGTTTACTCCTCTGTAATGCTTCCTCCGCCAGGATATTGGTTCTAGTATATCTTTCGAGGTTTTTTTTCCTCCCACTTGCCTATATATTTGAGGAGAGAGCTATGAGAATTATCTGCTCGTTACTACTTCTCGTCCACTCCCCTTTTTTCTCCTCCTAAGGGTGGAAACTTGGCCAGCAAGCAATATGTCACTGCGAACGCAAATAACGAAATTCCTCGGCAGAGCCCACCCCCCAACTGATCTTAACTTCCAAAGCGACTTCCTATACTATGATGAAAAGCAGACACTTCGGGAACCTGGTTTATTCATTTGATTTCATTCACCAAATTTAAACCATCCAGAGAGAATCAATGAGAAATACTGTAGCCCTTCGTTTTTTTTTATCAGAAGCGCACATGTCTATGAAAAAGTAATGCCAAATTTCGTAGATGATCAGCTAAAATTATTACAATATGATTTACGTATGAGAACTGAAACTCATTTTCTTTCTAGCTATGCTACTACCAATATGGAAATTAGGAATATGGCCTTTACGAGACCGTTGATTAACAATGACAAGTTGTCGAAAGATTCTGATCTACGTAGTGCGCACCGGGGCTAATACTAATTTAATTTACCATAAAACCTTCAAATTTAAACATTCTCAAACTAAAAAGTATGGTTTGTGAACCATTTTCCATAGCTGGTTTGTCCTATGATTTATACTCTGAAGAACCTCACGATGATATTCTGATGTTACAGAATAAAATCCACGTTCCAACGGGCTTTTGGTGCAAGAGGTAACGTAAAATTTTGGAAATTTTGACATTTTATGTCTTCAAAGTGGTACGTTACGTTAAGTAACCGATAAGTTTTACTTTTGACTTTCTGATGATTATCGCTTACAACCAAATCGTTGCTACGGAACTGTATCTTAGGCATTTATCGTCGTTCAAAAATCGTTCGCCAGTCGTTGGAAAGCTCTCGATTCATCTAACCGCACTCGAAAGCAGTGCGTAGCCTACAATCTGAGGTCTGAGCGTGGTTGTCTGAATATTTGTTTACATACAGGTGATCTTTCTCAGTTAATTTTGTAAACATGATTGCAACCACTATTATACAGGGAAGTGACTTGTATTCAAGATTTTCGGCATTCATCACCTTAAAAAAATCGTTTTTCCGATTATTATCGCTTACTTTGATCATAACTTCTAATTTCTATTTTTAGCCGTAAGGCTTTTTCTTGTCAAACATACGTTTATCAGGGTACGTTGCATGAATGTCCAGCCAGGTATAAGTAGTACGTTGAACGTAAGGGACTTCAAGATGACACATCAGAATGAGGCAATCGATAGACGTTCGCTGAAGAGGGAGTGAACGTAACATGATACCGAAGGAAGTAGTTCGTAGTGGGAGCGGCAAGAAAAGGACTCAGTTCCGCCATAGGATTGAAGGCACCGCATGTTTCGTCACCTTCGCGCACCCTTCACCAACCTCCTGAAAACCAGTTATGTCGACACAGTGGGGTTGTGAAACCGGCTTATGCAGATTCTCTCACCCCCTTTACATCTAATCACTGCGCTCGGCTACACAGTTCCCAACCCCTCCGACATTAAATCTAGTTCCCAACACATTCTGCAGAGGATGATGGGCAGTATTCATTGTGAGATTTAGTGCGCGCCCTGTTCCTTTCGGCTGGACGTGATGAAACAGAGTTGGCGATAAACTGAGGAACTGTTTGTAGATACCTTCTCCTAGACTCTCAACCCATGGCAATCTGCATAATGTTATAGCAAACCTTTACAACCAAAGCATAAGTAGGTTCAACTGACACGGTACGAATATAGGAGTGTTGAGCAATGTGTTACGATTCTGTAACAAATCGAACCATAATTATAGACTGAATTTTGGTAGGAACATAGCCAGATGAGTACAGTTCATACCCCATTTAAATTAACAGAACGTAACCTACAACCTGGTAGTATTTGCGCTCTTGCGGTAAGATGATTTTATCATTAGTTTTCTATGATTGTTTAATCCGTAAAGGCATAGCAATGCTCCATTCGTTTTCGATATGGGTTGAATAAAAACAAAACTTTATTGGATGAGGGATAAACCTCAAGCAAATGTTTTAAGAACTTCTGTAAATTCATAGAAAACATACGCAAAACTTACAAAAACAAGAGATATAGACTCCAAGAAATGTATAAAATGTTAGGTGTGCCCCCCTGAACTGTTTTACGTGTGTTGAACCTTGATCTATGCTCAAAAGATCAAGTACTTCTTATTTCCTTGGTGAATTAGCAATAAACAACCGAAGGAACGATGAACAACTAGATAGCGAGACCTCGTTCATATAACGGACTTGGCGCTACTATGATACTGTAAGACGTCAGTCAAAAACGGTGTCACATAGCTCCTCGTATCGTTACATGAATCTATAGATCATCCAAATTATTTAAATAATCTTACAAGATAATCCATTCAATCTCTGAAAATTGGATCGATATTGAATTAAAACTGGAGAACTTATGCTCGTTACAAAGGTTTGGGGTTCGCGCATTCGTGAAACTCATATATGAAGTAATTACATCGTCACTCTACGTTTGCACATGCGCATTAGAAACTTTTAATTTCTAATTGATGGAACTGAGAGGGGACCGACCTTAACCTAACCTGCATATTCCCTGATAATGTCATCAAAATCCAATTGTAACTATAGTAGTTTGACTTGTAGCAATGATTTCACGCTCGCTTTTTTACAGCAGCTATATATATATATATATATATATATATATATATATATATATATATATATATATATTTATTTATTTATTTATTTATATAATTTTTTTTGTGAGAGACGAAACAGTTAGGCGACCATTCTCAGCCTACCTACCCGCACATTCCCTGTAAATTTCATCAAAATCTAATGAAAACTGTACACGTTTTGCGTGTTGCAAGTATTTGCAGACACATGGACAGAAACACAGACAGACATATACGGTACAGAAATCGTCCAGAATGTTCTAAAACGTAAAATTCAAGCAGAAATTTTTGTTTCGAAGAAAAAATGTTCATTATATTTTTAAATTTTCATTGGTTTTCTTTACCTAACGTACTAAAATGATCAGTTCAGACCAGTGTGCTATATTCCGCTTTACATAATACGTATATTTGCAGAATGTATATTATACACCCTATCAATTTTTTGTACATACCAATAGTTCTTCACAGAAAAGTCATTAATTAAAAGTACTTACTTATAAACTATGTACCTATTTGGACCAAACTGCTGCGATCAACCCCCACTCTCTCGCCAAAAACACCCACCATATTTCGGATTAAATATATTCCTGATAGGTAACCCAAAAGAACGTTCAGACTAATGTAGTTTCATTCGCCCGAACATGAGATCACCAGTTACTTCGGTGATGACCTAATTATTCCATTTAACCATCCCCTCCCCCCCTCCTTTTTTCGTTACCAAAGACACCTCCCTATGGTTGAGGCTAGACAAAATTTTAATAGCCTGTGAATTCGCCCAATCAGATCCTCAGTTTGTTCAGTGATATCGAAGATGCCCCATTCCAAACCCCCTGCCCCAAAAACACCCCTATGGGTGGGAATCGAAAATTTCAAGTACCTAGTTTGTGATTCAAGTTAGAGTATTCCAAACATATTTAATCAATCAAGTCCTCAGTTTATTCAGCGATTTCCTAGAGACCTCATTTCATCCCCCCACCTCCTTTCTACAAGAAAACACCCCCATTGGGCACATTTGAAAAATTTCAAGTAGCCTGTGAGTTGAGTTGGTGTAATTCAAACATACTTCAGCAACCAGGTCCTCAGTATATTCAGTGGTGTCCATGATACCCCTCCCTGATAAAGGATACCTTCTAGAAGCTATCCCGCAGAATCCCTTAAAATGTAATCAAAATTGTTCCATTAGACTCGGAGTTTTGCTTGTGTCAATCGACATTAGTTTCGCGCATGCACAATAGTTATTATTTACCAAACGCGGTATAATTTATAGAGAATTTTTCTAGAGAATATACCCAAATACGTACCGAGTTTGAACGAAATCGGACAAACGTTTCGACGGCACTTTTGATTCGACGGCATTGAAAATTATAGATGACTATAGACAACACTACGACACCACAACGTCACTACTCGTTTGATGACTATGATCATTGATGATTATAGTAGGAGCTATCCTGCACAATCCCTGTAAATTTTATGAATCGTACTGAAACTTGGTGTAGTTTTGGGCTTGACAAGGATTTACCTCAGACAGCCAGACGGACAGACATCAAACAGACAGACACGGAACCCAAATTGATCAGCAAGCTTTGAAACGCAAAAAGCAAATGGAATTTTTGATCTTGGAGGTCAAAAATGTTTTCGACTTCAATCACGAACACATATCTTCCTTACCTTCGGTAGTGAGGAAGCGAAATCGAGGGCATTGTATTGCACACAGATAATATATGTTAAGGAGAAGTAATAATTTGTTTACATCATGAGGGGTTGAATGTTCTTAGAATAAACCAAAATTAAAATAGATTTGTAGATAGCTAATGTTTTTCACCCGATGACATCGAGTAGGTAGGATTAGGTGTTAATAACTTGCCACAATGCTCCTAGGTAGGATGTCACGAAGACGACGAAGTGAAAATCGCATTGTGGGTTTTACGAACCTCCAGCACACAATATTATTGCACCGGTTGAGGCGCCATTGACTTCGCTTTTTGTGCGCCTTTCGGCATTGAAGGAAGCCTTTTATTATCAAATCGTCATTTGTGTCTGACTGAATGGCGGAGCTGGTTGTGATACACAGAGCCATTGAGAAACGTGATGGTGTTATTGTGACGGGGCCCAAGGTGTCATTGTGAGTAGGCACGAGACTACCGTTTAGAATATGAGAGGGTTCTTTTAAGAGTAACTTTCATCCGTTGAATGGGACCTGTCTTTTGTTACTTGGTTTTACACGCGGTTGTACGAGTGTAATTACGGATGTAAACAGTGCATTTTCGATAACAATCGGGTGAAGACAAGAATTCGTACAACGGTGTGGTGTCCAGGTAAATGACAAGACGTTCAGGATTGATTTTTGACGTGACTGGACTCGTCTAATTGGGACCAAATGTTGTCTCAGGGTCACCGCACCATATGTTATCAGGGTGGCCCCCAAATGGAAATTTTAAAATTCCCTGACATTTCCCTGACTTTTCCCTGACCGAACTTCATATTTCCCTGACAAAAAATATCAAACTCATATATATATATATATATATATATATAGCGTCACCTTTAATGCTTCCAAAATGAAAATCGTATAATTTAAAAAAGAAAATACAGCCTACTCCAGGAGTAATAATGAAGGTGAAGCAAGGGAGAAAAGATACTTTTTAAAGTAATTGAATTTGTGAAAGAATTTACTTAAATAGTTTTTAAAAAATCGCAGTTAGACGAACAGAATGGTTTTGACACACTACACACTTAAGGTAAATAAAATATTCTACAGTAAATTCAGGTAAAAAATAAACTGAGAATGAGGAAAAAACTACAATAAGTTTCAAAACCCAGTTTTGGTATTTCGAATTCAAAAACATAATAACGAATGCCGAACGGCCACAAGGTTCTTCAAACACTATCGTATCAAAACACTAGATTCTATGACTAGTGACCAGAATAACACAAAATGATAACAATTAACTGGAAGCTCTTAGAAGGAGATGTTTGAAAAAAAAACTTTTGCTGAACCATAATTATGGTACCTACACTTTATCTAAGTACGTAATGAATAAATGCTTTGTTTTCACATAAAATTGTTATTTCATCACAACTAATTATTTAAAATCGACCATGTGCTGTGCAACGAAGTATTTCATAAGAATCAGTTCGGTGGACGACACATTTTCAGTACGTTAAATTCGTTGAAAAGGAGCTTGAAAAGCACCAAAAATGGCAAAAACTGTTAAAAATAGTTATATTTATATTTTTAGCGGAATATTACTCAAATAAAGTTTATAAACTATGAATTAGAACATACAAAAATTCATGCACAAAAGTTCATTAATATGTGAAAAAAAAAAAAAAAAATAAAAATAAGTAACTATAAATAAATAAAAACTGCAGAAAAAGCTAGACACCCGAAATCATTTTTTGAATAGTAGACCATGGACCTTTTCCGTTAATTCACTACCATTCATATTCATTCTGACATGTATGTCCAACTAATCTGTATTTTTACTAAGGATTGACTACTTGATGTTATGTATTTATGAGATGCGAGCTTGCGAGCATCCAGACCACCAAACTATTCACATCATTCTGACCTACATGTCCAACTAATCTGAATTTTCACTACGGGATTGACTACTTGATGTTATGCATTTTTGAGATGCGAGCTTGCTAGAATCCAGACCATACCCTGCATTCTGATCTATTATACCCCAGTGGGCATAAAAATGATTGAGGAAAAGTTTTTAGAAAAATAGAACATATACCAAGCGGTAGTGAAAGCCAATAAAAGGGGTGGTAGTGAATTAACGGAAAAGGTCCCAGACCATAACTTAGAATGAGTTTTTTGCCATAAAATGTATATTTAACAACTTCATAGCCCTCAAAGTTCTCAATTTTCAAAACCATTTAACCTAAATGTAATACGACAAATTACGAAAATTCGCCTTTAATCATGCTGCATTACTTTTCATTTAATATTTTATGGTCTCTCAATTTGTGATCTGGAGCGATTTGTTGAAGATCAAGTTCAAATTTTAATCATTTGTGTTGAAAAAAGGAAAAGTTTTTAACAAGGATATTTCTTAGCTATGTGGGTAATTCCAAATTTTCGCCCGACTGCAATAAATGTCTCGCTTTTTTCCACCTACTTCCAATCGGTGCCTTATTTCCCATCCCACAAAAATCTTTCGTTGGAAAGCTATGAATTTATTACACATGGCTTCACATTTCAATAGGCCAACATGAGAAGTCCTAGCTTATGTACACCAACTCGTTGTTGGGACTCTTACTGGATCAATCCACTACTCTGTGGGTTTGCTCCCTAGTTCAATAACCTGTTCATTTTTCTCACATATAGTTTACTAATAGGTGATGTAGTAACCAGGAGAGCCGAAGACATATCCTTGTCACAATGTATCTGTGTGTAGCGTTGATAATCTTTGAACAGTACCACGACTCTTGACAATTATTTTTTTTATTCGTATTACCCATCTATAAAATATTATGTATTAAACGTATCATTTATTTATTTTAAATGACTGATGAACCAAAGTATTGATTGAAAAAATTCAATTCAATAATGACTTTTCCCGTCGCACAAAATGTTCCAGGTTTTCCCTGACTTTTTTCGGTGGTTATTATATGATTTTATCAATAATGTGTTGGTATTATTGAATCAATTCAAGGAATGATTAAATATTCGTATATACCTACTACCTACGTAAAGAAGAAACCAGATAATGAATTTTTAAAAAAGTACTTAGAATAAGAAGAAAATTAATTTGCTCCTATTTAAGACAAATAATTTAAGATTAATATTGAAGGAGGTTCGTCGTAATTAAGGGATTTATTCAAGAGTTAGATTTTGGGACACAGCTCAATGACACAATTTTTATGTCTCGACAGTCTTAATAGCGGTCGCTGATACAGACAGTTGGTCTGCAGAGGAAGCCGGTCGATCATAGTTACAGGTGGAGTTAGGAAATGTTTTCTCTGATGAAATAAACCGTGAATCCACGTGGACATCCACCAGCTTGAGAAAAATTACAAGTCATATAATCTCTCATCTTCAAGATACAATATCCGGCACTGTACATTGAAAAGTATACTTAAATTATCCGTGATCAATATAGCACATGAATGCTCGGAAGAATGTCGAAGGAGTAATATTAGTATTTATTTCACCTATACATAAGTAACTAACATTAAGCACATAGTTATAACGGGTGAAAGCGCGTGGAGATGAACAAGCTGTGAACAAACATGAGGGCTGGCCATAAATATTTATCCTCTCCTCACAACCTACCTACCAGAGCAACTGGATGGCATGACCCAAACTTAATCGAAATGTTTTCTGTGGTGGGATAACATATGAATCCACGTAGGCAACCACCAGCTTGAGGAAAAATTACAAGTCAGGTTCTTTCTAGTTGGTTGATGTGGTGCTTATAATGTGGAAACCGGATCACTATGGCGTATTCAAGATTCACAAGAAGCAAGGTCTTGTAAGCCCAACAATGACAGATACTAAATGGAATCCGCTCGTATTTTTCTTTACAATTTTCATTAGTCTCGTTGCTTTAATTGCTAAAAAAATGAACAATTATTTGCTATTGGTCCAAAGCGCTCCAAGATTACGCACAGAAGAAACCCATGATAGCAAGAAATCGTCAACAGACTAAGTGTTCTGTCGTGAAGCAAATGAGAGTGAAAATCTAAATGGATAACTAAACCAGTCATGCTATGCCATGTTGTTGTGAAACAAATGGTATCTGAAAGCATTGCAGGCATTTCTTGCATCTCTCACGTCCCAAATGCTATCGTTCGTGTATCAGTTACATGAACTCAATGTTATTTCAGTGAACTCAATGTTACCCTTATTGCATTTAAAAATACACACATTAGTTTATGGGCTACTATTTCCAACCAAAAAATCATTGCGGTCTTTATTTTGTAATTTATAACAAGAAAGGCATCCAGTAAAATTCTGACATTGCAGGGTAAACTTTAACAGGCAGCGATTAGTGCATCTTGTGGCGCACTGTCGTCACAAGCAGCACTCCTAAAGATGGTGGGCATTGAGTTTCAGGAACAATACAACTGCAAGATGAACGGTATTTTAAAATACTGTCTTTAGTTAAAGCCTAAAATTTGAATCTGTACCGCGTCGATCTACATCATCAATTTGGACCGATGACTCCACGTATATGGAAATTTATTGCTGAAATTTCCTACGTACGTCAGTTAAACTGTATGTAAATCATTCGTCGGCGATTAGTTTAGCATTGGTCACTGCGAATAAAATATCACTTGCGTTTGAAAAACTGCATGTACACGTTGATAAGTCATCACCAGAAGCTGGCCACAAATTGAGATGATAATAGACTGGAAGCTGCATACTATCAAATCCATGCACAGCACAATATAAACGCTTGAAACGAACCAGTCAACCATTTAAACTGCGGCTTGACTGAGCGGCATTGTCACCAAACCAAAGCAAATCGCTCGACCGAGTGAATGATATCCCTCGATTCATTCGAAAACAGTTCACTTAATGCAGTTATATTGTTGTCTTTTCGGGATCCTCCCCACCAGACGACAAAAGGCTCCGGGAAAAAGGTTTCTGTAAGGTGTTATTGTCGCTGACAACAAGGCCCTTCATCGTTTTGAATATAAGAGGGCTCCCTTACAACGGGCGAAAGAATAGGCGAAAAGAGTAGGACCTGCGCGTCATATTGTGCGTCCCGCGCATTGTGCGCACTTGGCGTTGCCTTCAGTCAAAAACTACCTCAATGAACACTTGTCGCGAGGTTCACGCTACCACCTTTGGTGCCCCTAGGAGGATTTATCCTTTCGACAAAGGAGCCCGTCCCTTCATCAGCTAAGAGATGCGCACCTTGATCGCTGAGGAGCGAAGGTTTTGGGGCACACTTCTTGAATGACTCCCTTCACGGCTGTTGATAATACAATAAAAACAAGATGCAAGCTCCGCTTGGCCGGACAATTGTAGGTACTTACAAAACTGACCAATAAGATGTCACCGTCAGATCATATCTACGATGGCCAGCAATAGGCATTCACAACAAGGGAAGTTTTCTACATACATCTAGCACTGTACCCATTACTGAGGTTCTGCACTGACTTAATCAGCTCAGAATCTACAATTCAACCGAATTTTAATATTAACAGGTTAACACTCTACTACTGGAAGCAGTAACATTCAGCCGTAGTAATAAATCCATTATGAGACTGATGATCTAAATCTCTAATATATCCATCATGAGATCCAAAATTTCAAATGAGGCCAAGAGCATAATTATTTCCAGCACAACCTATCGATCTATAACTAATTTTCGATTGCCCATCTAATTAAAGCCTTGCTTGTTGTTCCCAAGTAGATAGATTCCCATGTTATTTATATAATTAGGAACGCAACCACCATTATACACAGCTCCGGGTTTCATGGGTAATTGATACAATTTAAGAATCGCAGAAAACCATCTGGAAATTTAAAGCCTTGCCTATTAACTGCTATGAAGGACTTTTCTCTATAGTGAAGGAAATGAGCATAGGAAAAATACTTGTATAGTATGAAGAATACCTATAATCCTACTATGTGCGTAATGTGAGGAGTCGAACGATTCCTGCCCCACGAAAATTAATCCTGTATTGCTTAGAAACAAGATTCCTGTATTGTTTTGTTTATTGTATTGTTTAAAATCTTACTCACATATCAAGTCAAAATAATACGGAACAAGAAGTGGAAGTTTTGAAAACACTAAAGGTCTCTGCTATTATGGTTAGTGACATCGGTCATCATTCGGATTAAATCGACGTTGTACTTATATGCTAAAAAAAAAAAAACAATTTTACACTTACCGGTCTATTGAAAAACAATCATAATACGATTGGAAATCGATCATGATGAACGTTTTACAGTAATGCACCTAGAAGTTGTTTGATTCTACATGTGACTTTTTGGTCTCACAGCTGCATATCAGAAAGAAAAATCAAACTCAAACCCCATGACAGGCCCCGCGCCTATCTCGTTCTTCTCTCCCCCTTATTTCTCCTCCTTCCTTCATCCCCTCACCTTCCAACCAAACCCCCTTTCCGATTTTATCAGAAGGGTGGAAATTGAATATTCCTCCGATCCCAAGACTGTAAATCTTTTCTTTCTTGGCCTATAACATCATTTTCTTACTTTTATCACTATCATTCAACATTTTTATGGCTTTAAAGAAATGAAGAGAGGTTTATCTCGTAGGAACCTCAAAGAATGAATCAAAAGATCTCGGTTTCCAGTATAAAGTTTAGTGGGTGGTAAATAAACGATATAAGCAACAATGGAACCTTTAATCTCAATCAATGTTGAAGGTGTAATAAGTCAACATTAGATCGAACAAATAATGACTTCAAAAAAAACGACAATAATTCCAATACAAATGGATCAATGTTTTTGTGACCCAGTAGTACAAATCGCATTAAAAGTACAAGCAGCCGGCCTAAGTGTATTATTACATATCAAAATCTGGGGGAGGGGGAGGGGGGGGGGGGGTTGTAAAACCTTTAGGGTGGGTTTCACCATCCAAGATCTGACGAGATCTAGATCTACAAGAGTTTAGAATGTTTTCGTTCACTTCAAGATGGAAGTTAATAAGTGCTTGGTAAAAGCACAAAGCGAAAAGTAGAGAGTTCCTAAAGCGATAGGGAGATACAGATGAAGTGCCTTATCGTGAACGAAAAACACTACTGCGCATGTGAAGGCAGATGAGGCGCCTCATCTCCAATAAGATAAATTTATTTCACCTAAACATAAGACGCTTTATCCCGAACCAACCTATCTCATCTCTTCCTCCCTATCGCAAAGTAACCTTACACATCGATAACAGTGATATTAATTTCTTGTTGGTATTCATGATTAATGAAAATTATATTCATTTTCTTGTTCATTAATTTTCAAAATCTGCCATTGCAAACCCTTTTCGTGAATAAGAAAAGAACTAGGAAACTTAGAAATGCTGGAAACTGAACACACGGGATGGGTGGGAAAATCCCCTCGGTGGTTCAGCGCTACTTGAAGTAACGTCACTCTAAGATGAAATGCTAATTCGACCCTCTTGATTTTATCAGGCTACCATCCCCTGTGGCTCGCCCCAGATGATAAAATCCCCAAGTACCTTATCCCAATTGACTTATAGTTTAGGAACTCTCTAGTAGGTATCTCAAAATTAAAAATTCCATTTATGCGGTATGATCGTTTGAGCGAATTTTAACCTTAGGTATGCGGTTCTCGGCTCAAAACATCCACGTTTTCCATTAAGTACTATTTTTCCTTTCGATAGTCGATTTTTTGTAATGCAAAAGGCCAAACAATGCTTCAAACAATTAAAAACTGCCAGGAAACTCGATTGAGTAAAGTTGTTCCAGTCATCAATAACTAGGAAAATACACTTCTGGCTAAAAATACCAATATAGCGTTTTCTTCGAACAACCGCATTTGCACAATATTCTTAAGGGCGAAATACCATATCGAGTTGGTATTCGAGTTACCGATATCCTGGTGATAGCACCTTAAAATGCGTTCCTCCACCCCGAGACATTCAAAACTCAAAACCCATAATCTTATAAGCATTAGCTCCTCCATCATTCTCTACTTTATCTTGAAAAGGTCCAACAGCTGTTGAAACCCACGAAAAGGATCGGTCACGATCCTATGGTCAATTCTCGACCGGGGCATGAATATAATAAATTACACTTGAATTCAATGAATATTTAATGGATAGGTCCATAGTCCTCGGACGTAAGCATGAATTTCTCCTATTTCTCAGGATCTACAGTCTTTGAATTCGCTCTGGAATGCTTGGTAGTTCGATAATGGACTCGGAATGAGTTTTCAACAACAGCAAACGTTGAATTTTTATTCTGAGAAACAGCGAATCTATTTGGCCCATTCTGATGAAACTTTTAAGGATGGTTCGGGCTGGCCAGCAATCGTAGGATTTCATTAGGTAAATCAAACCTATCATTCCACCTCAAGGTCTAACAACCCTAACACCCTCAAATGTTGAGGGCAATCGAAGCATGGTCACAAGATCAATGTCGCAACTTCATTGTGAATGAATAATTGCTGGCTACTGCGCATGTATAAATTCAAAGCAATCAGTGGTACTTTTCAACTCATTTTGGTGACTTTGGCGTGTTGTGAAATGGTGAATGTGTGATTTTCCATAGTGTAGATTGTAGGGTGTTTTGTTTTTTTCTCAAATTTTGTCGCATATCGCCGCCAACAATTGCAGTTGCATGCTCACCTAACTTGGCAAAATTATTTGGTTCTAATTTTGTTATTCTCGTTTTACGTTTACCCAACATCCGAAACCAAGTATTCATTTGACACTCTATTTCAATCCAGCATTAATTAGGTGGAAAAATGGGGTCATGTTAAAGAGAAAATTGCATTATAAGTGTCAATCTTGTTAAGGAGTCGACGAAAAATCGTAGAAAGCGGGAGAATAAATATGATTATCCTCGTAGGGGAGGCATTTAGGGAAACAACAATGGAAGGTGTAATGAGACTATTAGGGAGAGAGAGCGCACGGGGAGCCATATGGTTGGTCGGGTACCTGACCAATGGGAAGAGGGGAAGAAAAAACAAGAGGGGATGGCCCTGCTGTGGAGGGGGCGCTCGGCTCACACCTGGCACTCCGGCTTTCTAACGTATTCTCAAGGGGATTTCAGCGCGTCGGATTCAACTTCCAACGGTGCTAAATCACGGCGGAAACTGTGGCTGGGGTTGAAACGAGAGGGAAACTTAACAAACTTAATAATTATGAGAATTCATGATAATGAAATAGAACTAAGACAGTAATGATAGGTACTTACATCAAACCAGCTCCTGGACGACCATGCACCCGCACACTCAAGCCTTTTAAAAGGGCATAAAATTGGCCAATTTCGGTTAAAAAAATAAGTAAATTTGGCAAATTTTTAGAAAGTGATTTAAATGCTGGGCAGAAATATTTAAACTAGAAGGAACATTGTCTAAAAACTATTACAGTTGAATTTCAAGGTAGAGTAATTGCAATATAACTGTTTACATCGTTGTAACGTGACCCAGAAGCTTTCATTAGTTTATTTAACATAATAGTGGTTTAAGGTACAAGAATGAGTAGTCGATCAATAATAAATCAAATAGAGAGACATAAATTTAACGTTCTAAAAGGCGCAAAAGTGCACGAAAACTGTGTTTTTAGACCTTAAATTTCCTAAAATTTCCGGAGGAGCGCCCCTGACGCTCTCCCTAGGTATTCCATACCACCCGGTAGTGGCATATAATGTGAGTCTTGCACACTTACAATTTTCGCCTTAGGTTGGCCTTACCACCTTCCACTTTTTTTGCGTCTCCCTAAATAAGATGATAGATCTAGAGACATTACATGCCAAATCTTTCTGGTTGACAATTTTAATTTCATGAGCAAAGAATAAGTTCGTAGGTAGATAAACAAATAATTCAAAAATTCCAATCATGCAGCATGATCGTATGAGCAGATTTTCGTAAAATATCGAACAGTTTGTTGAATTGTTTTGAAAATTCTGGCCTTTAAGTAAAAAGAAATTAACTACCAATTTCAAGGCTAAGAAGTCTCAGCCACATCAGAGAGAACAGAGAACACTCAGCAATTCAACAAAGAATTTGGATCTTTAGCTTTTTTTGCAGTTTTAGCGAATTTTTGAAGAAAATGAAGCTATTGCAATGCCTCCAAAAAATTGAAAATAGAATGTTTTCAAATTTTCATAACTGCAACAAAAATGGACAATCTGAGACTGATGTTGCAATTCGTTTTGAGACATTCTGCGACGAATCTTAGAGTTTAACGCTTTTTCATTTGTATAGGTATATACCTAATATCCTGACGATAACTCTCCTTAGGACTGAAATAAAAATTCCATTCATGCGCCGAAAAATCAGGTTTTCCAAGAGAAAGGATGAGTTTGTTGGCCAGTATTTCTGACGTTATTATATTGGTCAAATTTTTTAAAATGTGCTAAAAAAAATCACAAAAAATTACTAAAAACGGCTGAAAATAGTTGAATTTATATTTTCTAGCACAATTTTAGACAAAAAAAGTTTATTAACAATGAACTATAACATTAAAAAATCCATGCAGGAATGTATGCTAAAAACTGTCCTTAAATGTCATTAATATTTGCCAAGAAATAGATGAAAACTGCAAAAAAAATCTAAAAACAAAAAAAAAAAAAAAAAATTAATTGCCAAATTTTATTCAGTATAAATTTTTTGCTATAAAACTGGATTTATCAATTTATTTGAACTCGAATTGCTCAAATTTCGACACAATCTAACGTACGATAGGTGCCTACTTAATTTAAGAAATATTGCACGCACGATCATGCTGCATGGCTAGAACTTTCTTTGAAAGTGCTTAATATGCAGTGATGCCTAATAAAAACACCGTTTCAATGATCTATACATTTATCTTATTTTAAATTGGTAGGGACTTCTTACTCAAATATCGTTATACTGAGATAAGGGGGACTTGTAAAATGTAGAAGTTTTAAATAATTGCATTAATTTTCTCTCTGCAGGTTCCTATATCTATGCAGGCATATTGATGTCAACCTTAGGATCTGCAATTTGAAATGGACCTCCTTAGTAATATCAAGAATTCAATATCAGTGCACACTGATCAGCTGTGGGGTCTCTGAGCCTAATTTGTTTTTTAATTTACAGATGATGCTGAAACCTGAAATGTAGCTCCTTTTTGGAGATCTGGAGTACAATTACAAAGTATGGAAGGACTCAGATCAGCTTCAGAACCTCCGAGGCTACCTTTCCTATTCGACTCACGGTGTTGTTAATTTTAGAAGGGGCTCCTCTGGGGCTCCTTGGAAACAATTACGCGTTTCAGCGCACTGATCAGCTGAGGGGCCTCTGAACCTATATTGTTTCCTCACCTATTGGCCTTTTTTAAAAATATTTTTACTGTGAAGCGTGAAAATGCGGGCTCTTGGAACTGTAAAAGTGTGAACCCTTCTCGAAGGCACGATGCGCCATGTTCTGATCATATAATTACATACGGGGTTTAATAATTATAGACCAATCTGCGTAGAAGGCCTACCTAACACAAAACTATTAAACCATTGTATAATTATTTTCAGCGTTTTGTAGTAATTTTATATAAATAATCAGCTTGGTACGGTTGCGGATACATTATTACTGATCATACAGAAGTAAATCATAAATTTCCTGAAAAACGTATCTATTCAAACTTTTGTGCAAATTGACCTCGGACTGAAGAAAATGATGGTTAGCGGAACAAAAACCTTGCCGTGCCTAAACGAGTGATTCAAAGTAATCTGAATTGGATTATTATCGACATTATTTTTCTATAAGTACGTACACATTCGATTATTCTCTTCAAATCTCATAAATAACTGTTTTTCAGATAGCTAGGTGATAGAAAGATGTGTCAAGCAGACGATTGTCTAGGGTTTCATGCAGCTTCAGTTCCACACCTTCCGCGGTGAGCGCTGTCAGCGATTATTTGCTCTGTTCGCAGAGTTTCAGCGCTATATCAGTTTGCTGTTCGGCACTCATATATTGTTGGTACTGCGGAGAAATATAGGGCTGGGATTTTTTTCTACGAAAGCCCTGTGCAGTCCGTCTAGGTACCTACCTACTGTTTTGTTTTGTTTCTCGCGAGTCAGTTTTGAGAGAACGTTTTGTACGTACCTTTGACAATTTTTTTTTTTTTTTTTTTTTTTTTTAAATTCATTTAGTTTAAACGATTAGTTAGTTAGTTTTCATCTGCATGACTGGAAATTTTAAGTGTGAATTGACTTACTGAGAATAAGTGGTTTCACAGAGAGTCCAAATACTTCGAGCAAAACAGTGAAATGATCTAACAGAAGACAAATCGCGAAAATTGGTTGAAAATATTGTGAGCATAGAACAATTCATTCCCCCCTTCAATAATCATTTATTACAACAATCCTAGTTTCGCACATCGAGACTAAAATATTGTTTAAACGAAAGGAGAGAAAAAAAGAAAAAACTTATGGGAAAACTATGATTTGTTGGGAATTGCTCTGTTTTGGCCAGTGGCGTAGCAAAGCCATTTATCATGGAGGATGGAGGGGCAACAACAGTCAAAAATGATAGATTTAACTATCGTATAAAAAATATGTATAGTGGGTACTACTAGTCTCAAAGAGGGCATTGTAGCACCTATTAAGGGTGTCCCACGGAGAGGTTACAAGGTTAGTAGATTAGGTACAAAGGTTCATTATTGAAAAATAAAAAAGCGAAAACAATCACTTTAGAATTAATTTGAATTTGAATCTTACGTACCTACCTACCTACCGAGAGAAAATGAACGTAATCTTGTAAGGAAATGATTAAGGAAAAGCAGGCACATTGTATTATTTTTACAGCATAACCTTACGATTAATTAACCCTTTTCTTGGTGGACACAAAAAGAACATTCTTACCAAACTAAATCTGTCTTTCTATATGAAAATGTTGGTGAACTGGGGAGCACTAGGCTTATAATTGACTTACCGCTTCCAATCGAATCGTCTTTGTATATGTGAATGTATCTCTCCAAGGGGTTCATATCTCGTAACTTTAGCACTCAGCTTTACACTAATTACGCCTTCTTTTATGTTACACATTGTCAGCTAATTAACACGAAATAAAATACAGGACACAGGGCATAAACATCGACGAGAGACATCACAAAAGGTAAACAAACAGAAGCCGGCTGGAAGGTTTGTCATGGAACGGCAGTATAGCCAACTATAGAAACATAAAAATAAGATTGGCGGCACTGAGAAAAGAGAAGAGATGGGAAATAGAAGTTTTGAGGGGAAGGCATGGAGCCTGGAACAGGTGATCCATGACAGGTTATGGTATAATCATTTATCGGTTGGTTCACATATCGATTGTCTTGTTTCCATTCGACTATGGATATTTCATTCACCAATGGCATTTAATCCGCGTAAGATTCTATTAATTTTATTTAAAAACCATTATTTCTACTGGGACTCATGCAAAAAATCGGGGAAATTGAAGACTTATGAGTTAGAAAACATATTGATGGTAAGAAGATCACAATCGATTGTACTGCAATGAATCGATCAATTGAACGTGAATCGGTGGTCAGTAAGTAAAGGTGGTCAGTATTACAGGCCGTATCACAGTAGCATTTTTCCTCATTTTTTCAGCGTTTTTCTGCGTTTTTAATGCCTAAACGTGAAGAAGAAGAAGTGCTTTTTTCCAAGGTCAGCTTTTTCGACCATTGCGCATCCAGGTGGAGTGTTTTTAAACTCACTTGGGAAAATTAGAACACGTTCTAATTTTTACCTCGACGCAAGAAAAATGCTAAACATAACCCTTGTGGAGGTAACGTTTAACTGGGAAAGCCTGTGGAGAAAGCAGGGGAGAGAGAGGGGAAAAATGGCTTATGGCTTCCACAGCAAAATGAGGAAGGGCGAGCCCAAAAAGAAGTGGGGAAACGACGTAGTTTCTCCACAGTTTCTCTTTATAGTATCCAACTTACCGTTTTTTTTTTTTTTTTTTTTTTTTTTTTTTTTTTTTTTTTTTTTCTTTTTTTTCGATTCTCTCGGATGGACAATTATATTATCCACGGCATTTGGCCCTCCCTCGAATCAGCCTTGGAGAAGCGTTCCAAGTTGCTAGGTAACCGGACCCGCATAACGAACGTGCTTTGCGGGTTGCATAATCGAACTTGATGTAATTGGTACTGTCGTTAGTAATGTGAAATTATTAATTACTGTCCACGAAGCATAATTTGCAAGATGAAATTCTACATCCTCTGGTATCATGGGGGGGGGGGGGGGCTCTGCCCACCTGCCCCTCCTCAAATTACGCCACTGGTTTTGGCGGCGAATTCACATTCCCGAGGTTTCTTGCAAATCTGGAGGCGTAGACAAGTTTACTGAATATATCTACGCTTCGAGCTCAACCAAATGGGAACGGTGGATTTTCGAAATAGAACGGGAAGTGAGAAGGGCTGAACGGTATAGATTTAGGACGAACGACGTCGATGACAGCGCGGAAGGAACTGGAGCTGCATGAACCCGAAGGCAATCGTGCCCAGCAGCGGTACGAGCGGTTTAAAGTTCTTTGGGGAATGAGAAGAGTCCACAGGACGGGGATGGCTGGGAATAAAGTTCAAAGGATAGCGTTGAACTGAGACCTCTCCCTCTACTCTTAACCCGTCCGGCCACTATACACCGCATATGTTTTAAAATGAGGCAGCCTCCACCTCAGTTGGCAACTATTTACATTATTATATATTAGGTACATGGTTGCTAAGTAACTTTTTTCCTGTTACCGAATGATTAACATAAATCGTCCATGTCAAAGCATGGAACAGCTATTTAGTTTTATTCTTTTAATGTAAATCAAACTGGTCAAATGACAAATTAATTTATTAACGCTAGGTAGGTATATCAACTGTGACAACGGGTTGTCAGACTTAACAATCGACCAATCAAAGATCAGAGATACTAAACAAATATTGGAAATAATTTCAGAACGATTTCCGGCTGAACCGACGGAAGTCTAACTTCATATTTGTCAGATAACTGCATTCCGATCGGAGAGGGAAAACTTCTATTTGCGAGATACGATTACGGTGGGAAGTGACAAGGAAGCGAAGAGGGCGGCGAGCTCCAATTCAAAAGGAAAATGCCGCTTGAATTCGGTCAAGTTCCGGTATCGAGCGGCAAAAGCGGTCTCTTTTGTGCGGCAAGGTCACGGGGTCAAGGCTATTTGATACGGCATTCATACAACAAAACCTCACTCGTTTTCATTACCGTCTTTCTCACTACGAACCCCCCATCCTGTCAAGCGATTCTCCTCCCAAGCTGTCTTCGCCCCCGCTATTGTTGGACGGGCGCTTCGTGACCGAGACAACACAAAAGGTCACTGACTTCGTCACGCACAATCTGGAAATATCTGACTGGCTTCATTAGTAGCGAGATTTCCGTGGTTGAACTCGGTAGTATTACAAATGCAAAACATAGTCCTGGAGCCAGGGCCCAAAATAGGGTAGTAATTTGAGGAGAAGGTTTGAGATTTGATTTTGAAAATTTAGTCCGTTCCGAGTAAAAAAAATCTTTGTCTGTCGTCTCACAATTGGTGGAATACAAAATGACGGCCTCATAAAGATGACATAATTTGCCCCTTTTAAAGTTTTTCTCTAGTAATTCCTAAACTGTAAATCCTACAGAAACTTTTATATTAGCAAAGTTGTAGAGCATAAAAAAAACTAAACGATTTGATCCCTAAACTCTTAATTATCTCTTGAAAAAAGCGAATTAGGTACAAACAATCGAAAGTCGGGGTAAGTTTGGGCATCTCCTCTCCTTACCCCGTCTATACTTTTGCCTTTCAAAATCATGTAGTGGCATTGATATTTGTCTGATTTCAGTCTGCTAAAGCTCTTTCTACCTACTCAAGATTAAATATTTCCCAAAGTTTGTATCGAGCATAATTTTTAGCTGAGATCTTTCCCCTTTGACTTATAGCCGAACATTTGAATTTTATGTCATTTTACGCATGAAGTTTGCAAAAACGGTCTTTTACTTTGTACTTTAATGGGGAACGGTCAGAGCAAAAACGCTCGAAACGAACTTTGGGAAGTATTTAACCCTGAATCCCACGACCGAAGTCAGACCAATATAACGCCATTAGGTGATTTTGAAGTAATTGAGGTAATTTCTCCTATTCCCACTTATTATACCACAAATCTCACTTGCCCCCTCCCCGCAGTACATAAGGGTACGCCCATGATTTGATACTCAACCGTCTCGGCACTGCAGAAATATAGTCATCAGGGACTCCTTGTCATCCTCAGAGGAATGAACAAAATTGGCCATAGTCCGATTCAAATGAATTGGTACTTATTTATACTAAAATTATAGCTCTTTCTCTCAGCCAAGTTCAGATCGGATTTTTGTTGGTTCATTGAAAAGAACTTTTTCTTCTACATTCTTTAAAATTACTATTTTAATAATACGAAGTTCCCCTGAGTGATAGCTTTGGTCTCAAAGATTTCAAGTTCTTGTCCGAAGTTCTGCTTATAACTAAACCTTTTCTGACAGCATTATATCTATTACAACTTTTAAGAGCATTTTCAAGAGCTGCTCAAGGGATTAGTACTTATGGACGATATCGTATCACCCAAGTTTGAAGTCGTTAAAATTTCATGAAACCGCTCAAATTTATTTCTCCGAATGTATTTTCCCCGTAATTGTAATTCTCGACATTTGCGTCAGGAATTGGTTAGTGTACTTCCAGAACGTCCCATGATTGTGAGGTTGTCTTTACAGTTTTTCTCTAGGTTGGTTGAGGAAAGTTGTTGACTGCGACAAGAATCGTTCACAAATCTATTAGACAAAACCTAAAACCCAATCCATGAATGTAATCCTCGACATGTGTAAATACATGTGTGACAATGTAGCGCATTTGGGTGTGTATTTGAAGAGAGTGGATAGTGAGGTAGGTAATCTTTACAGTCATAATATGGATTGGTTGACAACAATTCTTGACTGTTACAAGAAAGAATCACTTACCAATCCTAGAGTTTAACACTTTTTCATCTACATATATATATATATATATATATATATATATTTATTTATTTATTTATTTATTTATTTATTTATTTATTTATTTATTTATTTATTTATTTATTTATTTATTTATTTATTTATTTATTTATTTATTTGTATATGTGTCCTTCCAGTCAAACGAGATCAAAATTCCGTTCTTGCGCCAAAAAATCCAGGTTTTGAAACTGAAGGACGAGTTTGTTGGCCAGCATTTTTTGAGCACATTAAATTTGTCAAATTTCAAAAAAGTGCTGAAAAAATCACTAAAAATAGCAAAAAACGGCTAAAAACCGTTTTAAAAAAATCGTTAAAATTTATATTTTTTTGCATAATATTGCTCAAAAAAAGTTTATCAACTATAAAATAGAATATTAAAAAAATATTCACAAAATTATGCTGAAAATTTTTCAGTTTTCAATTTCTTGTTAATCGCAGAATATTATTTAGAACGAGTTTTTTACCATAAAATTGGTAGTTCACGATTTTTTTTCCTCCAAGTACCTACTTAATTTTCAAAACAATGTAACGAATAAATTACGAAAATTTGCTCATAGGATCATGCTCCATGACAGGAACTTTCTATGAAATCGAGGGTTTTCGTGAAAAATGACCCCCAAAGAAAATACTGGGTCGGAGTCGGTTTCTGCTTATTTTTTTCTTGTTTTTCCAACTCAACGTTGTTTATTAGGACTGTTGCTTGAAATGCAGGATAAAAGAAAGGGAGAGATCGCGAAGATGTGAGTTGAGTTTTTCGACCCAATCTTGCGTTAGCCGCTCAGATAAAATTTTCTAACGAGTTCTTTTATGTGCTACTTGCACCTCTGACTTGTTCATTGAGGTGGAACAGGGCAACTATTACAAAGAAAGAACTAGGCGTAGAAGCAGAATTCTATACATTGCCGTGAGGGTAAGTATACATCACCCTGCTTGACAATAAGGTATTGTAGAGTGTGCAATTACAAAGTGGAATTACTGCTTTTTATGAAGTTATACTCGTATTTTTAAATTTTTTTGTGACAACATTTGGAAAATCTAAATTAGGAATGAACAGAGTGACATAGAAACAAAACATATTCCGGAACAACATATGAAATAATTAACTTGAACACACTGGAGTGCAGTTCCCGAATTCCAATATGTTGATACCCTTTATTGATGTTGAGAAGTACACTACCATACCTTCAACCAACATTTTTTCGGAGTAACTTTCACTTCCTCTCAAAAACAGCGACACACCAAGAAAGTACTCCCTTTTGAACCAACGTCGGAGAGTAACGACGACCCACACTCACGACTCGCTCGTCCAGTTAGAACAAAAGGCAGCTTCCCGACCAGGGAAGTTTCCTAATAAATAAATAGATCATTTGTCAGTCAGGGTGAGAAGAGCCGGAAGAAAATGATAACCGTAATTACCCGGTTTCGCTCCCTAATGGCCTCAACCTTACTCCACACCGTTAGCTGACCCTTGTAGACAAAGGAGTGAGGTCCCGGGGTCCTGTGGGTATTCTTTTCAGCCTCCCATCGTGCACGTTCTCTAGGAAGAGACGTTATTTCAAGAAAAAATACGCTTTCCAGTTTAGTTGAATCTTTTGGTTATAGTAAAATCTTTCTGATCTCTAATACCATGACAAAGCTTTCATTGGTAACCTGAATTAACTTAATATTTTTACACATCCCCCCTCCCCCCTCTTCCTAGAATTAAAAAACATCATCGATCGGCAAGTACATACTACTCACTCTGAAAATTAAGATAACAAAGGAGAACAGTGGAAAACGGAAGGCTCCATGAAGACCTTCCCACCCTTCTTCATGAGTTCCGAAAGCGATTGTCACATTTTATAGCGAAAATTTAACTTATTGTCCAAATATACTTGCCACTGACTTTTTTTTTTTTTTTTTTTTTTTTTTTTTTTTAAGTAAGTTCCTCTTTTTCATAGGTTGTATTATAGAATCGGCAACGTTGTTGGTTGAAGGAGGAAATCATAAAGGTGCTTTTCGATTGAAGTGAAAACCAAGTACCAACTAACTAACGAAGTCACGAAAAATGGAAACTCCTGTAAAACAGTAAAAGGATCATCAGGCTCATCATCTTAACCCTTTCAATGCTGATAACGTCATATGATCTCAAGCGACTCATCCCCACTCACGGACCATGCTATTTGACATCATCTTCAATGAATCCGGTTCTTTTTAAATTTCCATGAGCCAGTAAAACGGGTTGGTAGATTTTGAGGGAGAGAATTTGATAATCTCTTCTTTTGACATTTTCTGTCTTTACTTTGGCACATGGACTCGAAAAGCGTTACATTATAAAAAAAAGGCTTACAGTTGATTTCTCACGATTTTCACGTACAACCAAGCCATTCCTGGGGAAATGAAACTTCTTATTAAGAACGGAAATCGTTCACCATTCGTTGGAAAGCTCTCGATTTATCACGCGATTCTTTCGTACTTGTTCTTGGTATTTATGTCGCCATTTTATATTTAGTAACTAGCCGCTCCGGCTCGCTACGCTCGCCTCCACGTCCAGCCGGGGGGCAAGCCCCCCGGACCCCCCATTCAATTGCTCGCTTCGCTCGCAAAGTGTGACGTGTAGGGAATATTGCTCGCTTCGCTCGCAAAGTGTGGCATGTAGGAAATGTTGCTCGCTTCGCTCGCAAGGTGTGGCTTAAAAATTTTGTCTAAAAAATAAAAAAAAAATTTAGGGGTGGACTACCCCTAACATTTAGGGGGATGAAAAATAGATGTTGGCCGATTCTCATAGATACCGGATGAGCACAAAAAATTTCATCAAAATCGGTCAAGCCGTTTCGGAGGAGTATGGCAACGAAAACTGTGACACGAGAATTTTATATATTAGATGTTATTGATGGATATAGTAAACAATGCCGCTTGTTTTGTTGTTATTAGTTTCCACGTTAGAAATCACTTCGAGAAAACACCAAAATGAAGCCGGGGGTAGAGATAATTGCTTTATTACAAGAGTATTGAAATCATTGAAACTGTTACAATTGTAATGAAAATTATTGTTTTGAACATTATTCGTCAAAATTATTGGTTGAGAAGGAGGGGTGGTGGTGGTGGTGGGAACTAAAGATATAGAGTGTCCCAATGTGTTCCAGACTCGAATTCAAGCGTTTTCTATTTCGAATGGCTTTGAATAAAATACAGGTTTTCTGATTTTATAAAGCTTGTTATAATCTGAACTGTCCGAATAAAGAAATGTTATATAAACGATTTGTACCACAGTCTGTATAATAGGATAGCATTGTTGGTTGTCCAGTAATTAGGACCTCATTCTTCATCATGAACCTGGCAACCGGTTGTTTTTGGCTGTCTTGTTATAGTCAATATTAGTTTTAAAATGAGAAAAATGCAAACTTTGGTGGGTGGAGCACATTATCCAATCCAACTATATAACTGTAGCAACCCACCAGATAACTGTAAAACGAATTTGAAAGGCCGTGAGGTTGGTTTTTCTCACCTTCACCCTTTTCTCGCCTAACCAATAGAGTTCGTTCTTTTCGGTCGCACGCTGTTATCTGGGATAATACTGTAACAGATGAAACTTCAAATAGAAGGGTTTTCGCCCGGATTTCAGTGTTTAGGTGAGTAACTTGTCAAGTGAGTAACTTTTTGAGTATTGTCACTTTCAAGTTATTACATTACACAGAATCTCGAAAATCGTTATGTCTCGAACAAAAAGGTCTCTAATATTTCCAGTATAATTTGTTAGATTCACCCATCTCCATAAATAGAAATTTATCACAGGTTATTATATTCGACATTGAGGGAATAATTGAAACATTTAAATTTCTGTTACCCACGTTTTCAACGACCTAATTTGCCCAAACTACACTTTTCGGGACTACAAAATGTCGTATTCAGCCTCAAAATAAATAATGTCGGTATTAAAAGTTTTATCCATGAAATACTTAAATACACAACTTGACGAATACGTGAAGACGCGTAACTGAAAACTAAGAATAATAAAATTCCCATAATAAAATACTGCGAATAACAAAATTACAATCATCTTCTAAATAATGTAGAAGTATAATATTTTGAATAGTTGAAGTGTTCATAGAACTTAGATTATTTGCTATTTATATCAATCTATACAGCCAACTGTATAGAAAGAACTAATTCTTTCTAGGTAGGTACATATTTTTTCATACGTTAAAGATAATTGAAGACGATACTTTTATCTTCCAAATTAAATCCTATCACACACTTCCCTGACATCTTGATGTATGAAAACAGAATTAAACAAAAGGAGAAAACAGTACCATAAATATGGGTACAAAGCCAATGTATTTACAAAACGTAATGAAGACAAATCCAACGAGAGCACGTTGAATGTTTCTTGCAGAATATTTGATAGGAATAAATTAGAAAAAATCGGGACTCATTCATCAAGGGATAGCTAAATTTATTCATTCATGGACACTTTGACCATAACAATCAACGTAGAGCGGAACGACACAGCGTCAATCATCGCTTCCGCATCTGCAAGTCAATCGATATCCCTCCCCCTGTGTAAATATAATAAGGCGACAATGCTATTTTTGTCCGTGACCGATCGACCGATTTATTCCGGGCATTCCCACTCACATTTCCCCCACCCCTTTTTCAATTCCTGCGGTCTCGTCTGCCTGCTACCCCGTCGAAGGAGCATGAAAAGGGGTTAGTTTTTCTCACCCTCTCCTCCACCCCTTCGCGGTCTCCTAGACAATTGCTCAATCACGGACAATTTAATTTATATGAATTACTCATTCACCCCAACCTATTGAAGGGGAGGGGGTTACACGGAGGGTTATTATATAATATCTGCCCTTCGTCCTCTTCCACCCACCCCTTGGGACATCCTCCAAGTCAAAGGGCGGGACCCCGCTCATGATTGCAACCATTGTCAGTAATTTCTCGACGTATTAATTGCATGAGAACTAATTGCCGAATCCATATCTAGTGTATATCTCAGAAAAGAGTGATCGCCAACAGAGTGAGTGTGCTGAAATGCGATGTTAGCTCAATATTTATTGTAATTTTATTCCGGTACCGAAGATGCTGAAATTCGAAACGAAGGCTCGTTTTGGGTGGTGTGAAGATGATCTAGTGTATAGAATCAACCTGATCAGGTTTGTAACTATGCAGTGTAGTATGAGCCACACCCAACATTGCAGTCGTTTTTCAGGTTCCAGCACAAATACAATGCTTGTTCGAATAAGCAATATAGAATCTAAAAACTTTCCAAGGGAGTTGAATTGCGTTGCCTCACATTTTTAGAATTAAAAAAAATATATATACATGTAGTTTTGAACATTTTAAAACGATATCTGATTTTCACACGGTAATATGTTGTTTTATTGGTATGACTATGTCTCCTCAGCTCTGCCACCTATCTCACCGTCAGCATCCTTGTCTTTTCCAAGTTTTTAGTCACTTGGTGAAATAAATCGCATTACTTTTCTTACCGTTTTCATTTATGTATACCTAGTGTGGGGCTTCTCATTTTATTTCATACTTCTGGTAGTACCATATTTTGTTTTTGTGCGAAGCTTGAGACTTAGAAGAATGGCTTTGTCTATTAGTATTCTCCTCCTTAAGACATTTCAGCGAAGGGCTCAGTATAGTATACGTTAATGTTGTTAAAAATATTTTCCATAATGTACAACAAGCCTCCGGGTTGTTTGGGAATCAAAACTGACCTATACGTAAGGCTTCCCTGAATGAATTACCACGTCAGAGGTAATAGTCTCATTCGACGTTCCATCCCATGAATGACGAATCGTTTTAAGAATCGTGAATAGAACAGCCGAAGAAATTTAGATGAAACGATGTCGATAACAGTGTGTCCTTCCTCTCTAAACCTCAATGAGCTCATGGGGATCAAACTCTTTCTTCATTGAAAACCATGAACTTGCAAACCGACTTGGCTTTGTTATGGCGCTCGTAGGCGGGCGCTATAATAACGAATAGTGATAATGGGGGAGCGCTCCAACCTCGTGATTTACGCGGTTTCGTGCGCTAATAGGCACTCGGAATAATTTGCCGTAACGGTGTTCAAGTGTTCCCGTAACTGGCGCGATATTTTCTCGTTTACGCGTGACCTTTTGAGGTTCAAGCGAACATTTACTCACTTAGAACCGTTGTGGAGAATGTAAAGATAGTCATAACCAAAAACAGTCGGCGTTCATAATTTTAGCAGTTCAAATGGAATTTAAATTTGTCTCCATCATTCGATTAAGTTACATAACAAGTTAATTTAGTTTTAAATTAAGTTACATTTAAACAGTTATTAGTTGGAACAAGTTAAATTAAGTTACATTACAAGTTAATTTTGTTTCCATCGTTGATTGAGTTACATTACAAGAAGCTGGAACACACAGAAAATTTTGTAATGTATCTTTATTCCTGAATCATCAAATCTACTATAATGCAAATGCCGCCCACGCGAAGGCTGGCTGATTATGATCATAGGTGGTTGTTTATGAGCTATGGGGTTCTCGTGATATCACTATATGACCTAGTGTATAGAGCTACATGAGTATACGGTGCTAGGGTTGACTAATGTAAACTATTGTGGCTGCTTGAGCACGAAATTAAACCTGATAAGTGATTCAAGCAAAATATGTGATGAACTGGTGCTACAGGCGTCTAGCGAGTTGATATCTCTTCTTTATATATAATTCCGAACGGTCTTCGAAATTGTGGAGAACTTCGCGGTCCGATTTTAGTGTTAGACTGCTCATTCGAATCAGCACGGCCCCAAGTTTGTTTCAAAAGTGTCGCCGTTCGTCTCTATACCCGCCTTGATCGTGTTCTAGGCGGTCCTTATCAACGAGAGTTGTTCATTAGGCTGTGGCGGTAACAACAGTTGCCATGAATTCACGGTAAGTAAGAAACGTAGTGTAGTTACTAACATCTAGGAGAGTTATTTCTGAACGAAGAAATTGAAACTGAAGAACTTAGCGGACTTTATATATAATTCCGAACTGACTTTATATAGAAGACACGGACGCGCAGATTCACACGCTTACAAAGAACTACACCATTATCTCACCATGCCCAAATTCGGAATTCCCCAAGTCAACTTGTTGTTTAGTCTCATAGTGGCGAGGACCACCTCAACTGGTGATATTTATTTTGATTTTGATCGGTGTTTCCTCTTTTATCGCCTTAGCTTTGCACCAGGTCACATAACGACGCAAATAGGTAGGACTTACATCGTTACTATAATGTGCTGAGCTCCTGTTACGTACTAGATTAGGGCTTTCCAAGCCCTAACAGGCCTCTAGTAGGTAATATAATGATCGTGCTACTCTTTCATACTTGGAGTCAGCCCAAGTCAGTGACACCGTAGCTTAGGGAACCTAGCCTAACTTGCCGGCGTCTGTGACACCGTGGCCTCAATAATCTAATAGCTGGAATCTGTGACACCGTAGCTCAGTTTATCTAATAGTTGGCGACTGTGACACCGTAGCTCACCTAATGTAATAGCCAGAGTCTGTGAAATTGTGGAACGACTATTCTAATAGCTGGAGTCTGTGACACTGTGGCTTAAGTAAAAACTGAAGGATGGATTGAGAAGATTTGAAAAGGAGAACAAGTTGTTTGGAAAGCTAGAATAGTAGTGTTACCGACCGGGTTGCTACCTTATTTATACGCTAATCTCCACCAGGGACTTCCCTTTTCAGGGTAGGTGTTCTACCCTCTCCACTAGGTGCAGCTTGGACGGGGGAAACTGAAAAATTTACATGTCCAGCACGACCTAGATCTTGTCCCATAGACTGTACTGGGTCACAAATATACGAAAGGAGAGCATATCATCTTCGGTGTAAGCCCACCTGAAAGCTGTGTAGATCTTTTGCCCTTTAGATGTCTTTGCAGGTTAGTGCCACATGGAATGATATAATGGTGGGAAGGAACTTTCCCTCACTGCTATCAATAGTACCATCTCTCTACTTCAATGTAGGTGGTGATGGTAACTTGAGACTCACCTTTGGCACTTTGGTGCAGAAGTGGTTGCTGCAAACATTTCCCGATTAGTCAGTAAGCATTCAATCAAACTATGTACAAAGCATCCGCCTATAATGTTTCGTGAAAGCGCTGGTCGCGTTCTCTGTTGGCAGGCAAGATGGAGAGGGGGGATTCATGGTGCCTAAGCTTTGTTGAGCACTTGCATAAGGTTCAAATGCCAAAAGATGAAGATCACGGATCAGATTAAATGAAACAAAACAGAAAATTTAAAGTAAGACATGACCAGCAGAGAGAAATAGGATTGTTCTGAGTCATAATTCAGAATAGAAGACTAAAATATATAATAAGGTCCACGCAGCCTATGAAAACTGACTAGTTTATTATGGTTGGTTAATAAATGGTAAGTTTCATAATTTCGTTATCTTTATCCGTGTCAACCCTCACAATCCACTGCCAAATTTCTCGGGTCGCTCTTCAATAATCATAATTTCAACTTTCTCCCTCCTGAAAAGCCTCGAGAAGGCAGGCCTTAGCAATTATACAAAGACTCCGCCCCTCTTCTGCGTATAATAATTATCATCACCATCATCATCCCGGTTAGGGCTGAAGAGGGGGGATATAATCATCACGAATCACCGTAATCATCTTTCTTAGCCAGGAACAGAGCGATTACCCTCGGGATAAGCGAGGAAGGGCGCCGTTTTCTCACAAAAGCTTCCGAACGTCATATCCCTTCGCTCCGCCCTCCTCTTTCTCGTTCCTTGAAGGGCAAATAATAAGGAAAAAAAAGAAAGAAAAACCGTTCTTTCATTTTTCTGAGAGCAAAGAAAAGAGCGAAATAACACCCTCTCACGCTCCTCACTGAAATTGATACGTGGAGCCGCTAACCTCCCACTAGCATCCGGGGGTGCGGTTTTGGAGGTTTAGTTGTACGAACTGGGTCATGGGTTTCGTGGTTGACCTTTTTCGATCCTTAACTCCAGTGTAAACATCCTCCTTGTTCTCGAGCCATTCAAGAGTTTCGAAACGATTAGTGTAATTATGTTGTCGGCCATTCGTGGATCATTGGTGAACGTTTTTAACGTATATGGTCGTGTTGGTGGATAATAATAATTATGCGAGAATAGGTTTTGAATTCGTAAATGGCGAAACATACATAATATGAATGAGGTGTTCTGCTTTGGATAGGGATGCATATTATTCCATCCTCCTGGATCATCTATACAATAGAGTTATTAGCTTTACAGATTTTTTTTTTTTTTTTTTTTTTTTTTTCGTGATTTATTTATTGCAACTGAAACATAGTACATTTCATCTAGCAATATTTCATTTCATGTTAAGCTCACTAAGGGGGGAGGTTTACAGCAAAACCTGGCCCATACTTGTATCAAGTACAGTTAAAAAACACTGGATTACACTTGCACTACTTGCACAGCACAATTAGGTCCAGAGGTTTATTTCTCTTGAGTCGCCGAAGTTCTCCTTCGTTGTTTAAAACGTTGAGCATCTCCAGGTTCTCGTGTTTGTGGAGGCGATGTTCGTGCTTCCTTGCATATTTGGCGATAATTTCGGTGACCGTTTCTACCCTCAAGTCTCGATGAATATCATCATTCCGCATGAACCAGGGGGCCTGAACTATACTTCTCAGTATTATATTTTGTCGGGTTTGGATTGTTTTAATATTTGATTTTTTCGCACAACCCCAAAGCTGAATCCCATAGGTCCAGATAGGGCGCAGTATCTGTTTATATATGAGTAATTTATTGTGTAGTGAGAGATGGGAGTTCCTTCCCATCAACCAGTACATCTTTCTGAACTTGATTTTTAGTTCCTGATTCTTTTTTTCAATGTGATATTTCCAGTTAAGTTTGGAGTCAAGGTGCATCCCTAAGTATTTTACAGTGTCAGAGTTTGGAATTTTATTTGAATTGATCTCAACTTCTGGGGCTATGATTTTTCTATTAGTAAAGTTGATATGCACTGACTTTGATTCATTTAGTTTCATTCTCCACATCTTGGTCCAATTGACAACCTTGTTAGTGGACGTCTGTAGATTGCGAGTTGCAGTTTCAGCGTCATCTCCAACAGAGAGGATGGCAGTATCATCTGCAAAAGTAGCTACAGTTGTATTTTCCTGTTGTGGAAGATCTCGTGTGTACAGCAGGTAAAGTACTGGGCCCAGGACACTGCCTTGCGGTACCCCTGCTTTTATAGGCTTCAAGGCAGAGTACTGGTCACCCTGCTTTACCCTGAAGTGTCTGTTCGCTAGGTAGGATTTTAGGAGTAAGTAAAACTGTTTTGGGAGATCCCTGTGCAGTTTATACTCAAGTCCCTTGTGCCAGACCTTGTCAAATGCCTGGGCCACGTCCAGAAAGATACTGGCACATATTTTTTTTACCTTCCAGAGCCTTTTCTATTATGTTAGTGATTCTATGAACTTGATCTAGCGTAGAGTGGCGTTGCCTGAAACCGAATTGGTGGTCTGGTATCAATTTTCTGTCTTCAATAATTGGTTTAAGCCGTTTGAGCAACAATTTTTCGAACAGTTTTGATAAGACAGGGAGGAGGGATATGGGTCGGTACCCCGTCTTCTCATTTGGTGATTTTCCTGGTTTGGAGATCATTATGACTTCCGCTACTTTCCACTGGGAAGGTACATGTCGTAACCTGAACGTGGCGTTGATGATATGAAGTAGTTTTGTTATAGCCTTTTCAGGGAGCTCTTTCACAATTCGACCGGTTATCAAGTCATAGCCAGGGGTCTTTTTAGGATTAATGTTGCTGTTTCGTATAGAGCCCAAGAGCAGGCTATACCGGAGGGTTAAATATGTGGAGAGCGTATCAGTGAAAATAAATTAACTAATGAAGAGGTAAAGAGATTTCAATATGTAAAAAATGGACGTGAAAGGGACTTACGAGAGTGCAGTGTCCAGACTCGATGCGGAAGGGCCCTTCCTGTCGTCCTTTTCTTCAGCTCTGTGATGATGACCGTTCCGATTTTTGGTGCGGAACCGTTTTTTACCCGCTATTAGCAATTTTGAATATTATTGCTCGAGGCACTTGGTTATGATAGTGGAAAACGCACGTAGTTTTGTCAATGGCGGAGACAGCACGACGGCTCAACGGGAACTGCCGCCGAAGCGCACCTGAGTTGAGATGGTGGGGGTAGGGGGGACAATTGAAATCTCTTCACTGTTTGTAAACGCAATGACAAGGTCCAAACATACCTCCCACCTCAAAATGAGAAGGATTTTGACATCAAGTACAATTTTAAATTTTTTTTAATAATGCAAGAAAACAAAGGTAAGTTAAAGGTACATCGATCAGCCAAAGATGCGAGATCCGATACGGCGAAGCGGTATACCGAGCAAAATTGCGCAAGATGCAAGTACGATGAATGGGTTTGGTGACAAGCACGAAAAAACAAGAGCTTGTCAATATGACAAATTTTAAAGTATCTAATAAATAAGACAAAAAAACATGAAAATAGGAGAGGGAAAAAATTCTCTCCGAACAACGATTACATTTATGGTAACTCGGGTTAGTGACTGAAGGGACTAAGGTTCCCGAATTGAATAATAGATATATATAGATATATAACACACAAACGACAAAAAAAAATATGTTGTCATAGACACAACAACGAAATGACGCACAGAAAATAACTGTACATTTCAGTGGCCAAACTCTATTTAAAAAATCAACATTTGGGCAATGCCACAAGTTTGGTGACAGGACGAGTAAGTATACCGCCCGAAGTGCGAACTTTCGCCACACGCACGACCCCATCCATTCCCGGGCAAACCTCGTGAACCCTACCCATTGGCCAGGATAAAGGAGAGCAATTTGGATCGTAGAGGAATACTACATCACCCTGTTCTATATTAGGGGATGAATCTGTCCATTTTCCCTTTTGCAGCAATGTGTGCAGAAACTCATTTTTCCAGCGTTTCCAAAAGGATTGTAGAGATTGTCCAATGCGCTGCCATCGGGAAGAAAGTGGCAAAGATTCGGGTAAGTTCTCTTCAGGTCGTGTCAAGAGGTGCGATCCTGTCAAAAAATGTCCCGGAGTGAGAAAGTCGAGGCTATCACCAACGGAATCAGATAGTGAACAAAGCGGTCTCGAATTAAGTACGGCTTCGATTCGAGCCAGCAAAGTCGTTAGTTCTTCGAAGGTGAATGAATGGGTACCCATCGATCTCTTCAAATGAATCTTCATACTTTTGACTCCAGCTTCAGCCAATCCATTGAAGTTGGGCCCGTAGGGCGGAGAAAACTTCCATTCTACACCCCTCATACCAAAGTGTTCGATGATGGCGTCCCGATTATTCATGAGAATTCGTCCCAGTTCTTTTAGTTCATTAGAACACCCTACGAAATTTCTACCAAGATCCGAATGAATAGTCAAAGGTAATCCACGCCTCGCAATGAATCTATCTAATGCAGCCAGACAAGCTTCGGTGCTAAGAGCTGAAACAAGTTCAAGGTGAACCGCTCTAGTAGCCATGCAAACTATGACAGCCACGTACGCCTTGTTGGATTTGCTATTACGGCGCAAAGACTCCTTTACTAAAATTGGACCAGCATAATCAATGGCAGTATTTATAAAACACCGAGACTGTGCAAATCTGGACGAAGGTAATGATGCCATTTCGGGTTGATTAGGTTGAGATTTAAATTTATGACAAGTGATGCACTTTAGAAGTCGAAAGCGAATTAATCTTTTGATGGACGGAATCCAATATGTACGCCTGATTAAGGCCTGAACGACTGATGGTCCACCATGTAATGAAAATTCATGGAAATGGTCACAAAGTAACGCTGCAAGAGGAGACTCGTAAGGCACCAAGTAGGGATGTTTTGCCTGATGGGAGAGAGGAGACTCATGGAGACGACCCCCCACCATCACAAAACCTTCCGGTGAAAGAAACGGAGTCAACGATTTATATTTTGACGTGCAGGATTCACCCTTTTTTAATTTCACGATGTCCTCATGAAGGAAGTGAAGTTGTGTGACACGTATACAACACAAGATAGAACGTTGGAATTCGGTTGACGTCATAGGTCCTCGAATTCGGCGATCCTTTGGTAAAAACCAATTTTTTATAAAGCGGTGAACGTAAATGACGACTCGTTGAGCTTTAAGAAGTGATGATGAGTTACGAAGAACTTGTAAAATTGGTGAAGTGAATAGTTTGCTGGTAACATGACAAGTCCGCAGTTCAGGGATGGTCAAAGGAACAGCAAAATCTCGAGATGGCCAACAACTTTCATTTTGCAATAAAAAGTCAGGACCTTGCCACCAAAGATGAGAAGCAATCAGTTCAGTAGCAGTTAACCCACGACTGGCTGCGTCTGCAGGGTTAAGTTCTGTTGGGACATATCTCCAGAAGTGTGGCTCCGAATTTTCACAAATTTCAACAACTCTATTGGCCACAAACGTAGCCAATCTGTGTGGGGACGTGCGAATCCAGGAAAGAGTAGTGCTCGAGTCAGTGTACAAGTATGTATCAACAATGTGTAACTCCTCGACTAAAAACTGAACTGATTTAAGTAACTTGGAGAGTAACACCGCTGCACAGAGTTCAAGACGCGGGATGGTAACCGTTTTGAGAGGGGCGACTTTGGTTTTAGCCTTGAGTAAATGACATGAAACGGTACCCTTATCAGAAACCACCCGCAAATACAAAACTGCTCCAATTCCAAGCTGTGAGGCATCGCTGAACCCAATTAATTGAGCGGACCGCCGAGTTGTCGAGTCTCCCATAAAACGTTGAATGCGAAGAGCTTTTAGGTTAAGAAGGTCACCAAGGAGTACGGACCAGCGCTCGCTAATCTCGGGAGGCAAAGGTGCATCCCAATCACAACCAGCCAACCAAATATCCTGCAAAATTCGTTTCTGAGTGAAGACAACCGGAGCCAAATAACCGTTGACATCATAAAGCCGTGCAATTTGAGAAAGAACACCTCGTTTTGTAGGCTCAACTGGCTTGATATCGACTGAATAGCAAAAGGTGTCAGAGGTGGGATCCCACTCTAACCCAAGCAATCTTATGGTGTCAACATCACCAAGGGGTCTAGGTTTTTCTCTAAGTTCTGCGTCGATTTTATCGCACACCTCAGAATGAGAAGATGACCATTTTCTCAGAATAAAGCCACCCGTACCGAGTAAGCTGTTTAGCTCCTCATAGAGCTTTAAAGCCGTTTCAACCGAAGGGGTTGAACAAACAATGTTATCAACGTAGCATGAGTTCTTCAAGACAGCAGCAGCAGTAGGATACTTAGCGCCCTCATCCTCAATTAGCTGGTGCAACACACGCTGAGCTATAAAAGGACTCGAGGTCATGCCAAACGTCACAGTTGTGAGCTCCCACTCTTGAACAGGGTCATTAGGTGAGAATCGGAAAAGAAAATGTTGGTATTTTCTGTCATTTGGTGCTAACTGGATAGCCCTGTACATGGCTTGTACATCGCAGCTAAGTGCTACGGGATTTAATCGCATAGATAAAACAATATTTCCAATATCGGATTGTAACTTGGGTCCCACACAAAGAAAATCATTCAAACTTTGACCCGTGACAGTTCGTTCAGAGGGGTTGAACACCACTCGGAGTGGAGAAGTGGAAGATTCTTTTCTAACGCCATGATGTGTTAGAAGATATTTGGAGGGATTATCTGTCCTAACCATATGTCCTTTACTCACATAGTCCAATAGATTTTCCTTATATAAAATGAAATACGTTGGATCCCTTTCAAAACGTTTTTCTAATTTGAAGAGACGTTGTTCAGCTACGGAACGGTTGGACTCAAGGTTGGGGGAAATACCATTTTTAAAGGGAAGAGCGGCAATATATCTACCCTCTCCATCCCTCCCGATGGTGGAACGAAAATGATTTTCACAGAATAAATCTTCGGAAGAAGGCGGTACTTCATGATTTATTTCCTCAAGTTCCCAAAACTTACGGAGTAAATTATCAAGTGTTGGATACATCCGCTGGGCAATGAAGGAACGTTTGGGAGTGTCAGTTGGAGAATCAACGTTTCCACTCAAAATGTACCCAAAAATAGTACTTGTTGCTGTAGGACTGCCATGCACGATCTCTACAGGCTGTGATAAGATATCCAACGATGACTGAACCCCTAGAAGAATGTCGATCTTGGCTGGAACGTGGAACTGTGGGTCCGCTAATTGCAAATGAGACAAACGCTCAGCGACATGATGAGGCACTCTAACCGAAGGTACGTCCATGGATATGCAAGGAGTTACAAGTGCTTCCACAGAAATTGAGGCATGTGGTCGATACATTGACGTAAGAGTCAACGAGACGATGCCACGAATTTCCAAGGGACCTGTTGCACCTACACCAGTTACTTGGTAGGTACACGATTTTCGGGGAAGACCCAGCATCTGAACTAGTGACTCCGTAACAAATGAAACTTCACTACCACCATCACAGAGAAGTCTACAAACATGATGGACGCCAGAGGTACGCTGCACTCGGACCTGAGCGGTGCCTAGGAGTACTGCGCCTGAAGGAATCGCTGAATCAGTTCTACAAGTCAACGTCTGAGAAGTGGAGGCTAAATTCAAGTTGGAGTGCTGACTAGGAGTGTTATCAGTGGTATTCTGAGTACTAGACGTAGAAGTCGGGTTACTAGTACGAGAGGTTGAATATTTGAATTGATCGCAAATGATACTATTGTGATCTGCCGAAGAACAATATTTACATTTTCCTCGAGCTTTGCATGGTTCACCAGTATGAGCACGTAAACAAATTGTACATAATTTTAGTGATTTTAAATATTCTAAACGTTGTGGTATAGTGCGATTCAATAGTTTATAGCATAGGTGAGCTTTGTGACCTCCTTTTTTACATACAGAACATGAAACTGGAGTTGCAGAAACACTTACAGCATTAGGATTAGATTTATGTGGTGTCGCAGTTGTGGTTTGAGTAGTCATAAAAGATTTTTTAGGGTAAACCTTAGCTAGACTAGTTTTAGATTGGGACTTGTCACCCAAATGTGAATCAACCAATTCATTGGCTATACACTCATGTTGCAAAAAATTGATGAGTTCGTCTATGAGTGGGTATCTATCTGTTTCTTTAAATTCCTTCTCAAACGCTTTTTTTGTAGATCTATCCAAAAGACGATAAAGCCAATAGAAAAATATCACACCACTTAAATCCGTTGTGCGTAACTTTTTTATGGAAGCCATATTAAGCTGAAAGGTCGTGACAATTTCCCGCAGTTTCGAAGGGTTCATGTTTGTAAGTGGCTGTAACTCAAAAATCCTCTCAAAATAATTATTTACCAAAATTCGGGAATTACCATATCTGGCTTTTAATTTATTATAGGCATCTAAATATGAGCTCGCTACAAAGGGAACAGAATCCACAAGTCTACTGGGTTCACCCTCAAGGTAGGATTTCAATAAGCTATATTTTTCTATAGAACTATAATATGTCTTGCTGTGTACAAGAGCTTCAAACATAGAATTAAATGTTGGGAATGCAGTAGGATCTCCCTTAAAAATTGGTAATTTTAATTCAGGTAAATTTACACGAGGATTAAGAGTGCTGATAGAAGGGCTACTCGATGATGTTGATGCAGTAGTAACAGTTACTTGCTTATATTTTTCAAATTGTTCCATGACTTCAAAAAACATCTTGTCAAAGGTTGCTTTATTTTGTACAGTATCGTCACTAAGTGTAGGATTGGAAATCACTAATTCATCAATTTCGCCTAAAAGTGTTTCGTATTGCTCATACAATTCTGGAAAACGCGCACATCTAACTAAAAGTTGATCTTTTCGTGCTGGAAGCTCCTTTAAAAGGTCATAACATTGCTGAAGTTGTAGCCAAAGTCTCTCTCTTCTCTTTGTCAATAGCTTGAGCCTATTTTCTACCTCTATTGCGTCACTCATCCTGACCAAATGGACAGAAAACACAAAAGCCCACCAAAGAAAATCAGGGATTGAACGAGCAAAACGGCGAGAAATTCGGCCAGGCAATTTTCCGAAATTCGACAAGGCAGGAGACGGGGTGAGGTGTTAATGTAAACAAGGGGGAACGCCCGATGTGTAAGTACGAGGAACCCACGTCAAATGAACACCCAGCGCACCCAAGCGGCGCACTTCGAAGCACCTAACAAGGGGGGAAACCGCGCAGGCGCACAAGGTCACCCGTCGACACCTCGCAAATCAATGGCTGATCGATGGAACAGACAAAGGAATTATTTTACTGTTTTAATGTGGACCGTATAAATTGTGCAAATTATGAAATCCGGTTGCGAAAAAGGACCAATTCTTGTTTCGTATAGAGCCCAAGAGCAGGCTATACCGGAGGGTTAAATATGTGGAGAGCGTATCAGTGAAAATAAATTAACTAATGAAGAGGTAAAGAGATTTCAATATGTAAAAAATGGACGTGAAAGGGACTTACGAGAGTGCAGTGTCCAGACTCGATGCGGAAGGGCCCTTCCTGTCGTCCTTTTCTTCAGCTCTGTGATGATGACCGTTCCGATTTTTGGTGCGGAACCGTTTTTTACCCGCTATTAGCAATTTTGAATATTATTGCTCGAGGCACTTGGTTATGATAGTGGAAAACGCACGTAGTTTTGTCAATGGCGGAGACAGCACGACGGCTCAACGGGAACTGCCGCCGAAGCGCACCTGAGTTGAGATGGTGGGGGTAGGGGGGACAATTGAAATCTCTTCACTGTTTGTAAACGCAATGACAAGGTCCAAACAGTTGCCCTTAATTTCATCTTTGAGTTCTTTTAACGTAACGGGCCGAATATCAAGCTCATCCGTTTTTTCTATCAGTGTTGCGTTTTCTTCAGGTGACTGCACTGGAAGAGGTTGAAAAGTTTCATAGAGATGATCTGCAAAAAGTTGAGCTTTCTCTCGGTTACTTCTGGCCCATGTCCCGTCATCCTTTTTGATGGGAGGAGAATGAACTTTAGGTCTATTTATATTTTTGGTTACCTTGTAGAGGGAGTATTCGGTGTCTTTCTCTGCAGTTAGGTTACTCAAAAAATGTTCAACTGATTGGTTATCTATTGATCTAATAAGATATTTAAGTTTGTTACCGAGTCTATTAAGAATAGTTTTGTTTTCAGGGGTTCTGTTATTCTTCCATTTCCTTCTGGCTTTACGTTTGGCGCACAGGAGATCCCTTACTTCTAACGGATATGATTTCGAATTAGTGTCATAGTTACTGTTTTGGTTTATTGGGGTACATAACCAGGCTGCTTGTTGTATGTTATTGATGAATAAGTCAAGTTCGTCTTCCAGTTGTTTAGGGGTTTTCAGAGGAACTTTAAGGTCGATCGATGTTTCCAATTGCTGCCGGAAACAGGACCAGCAAGTATTTCTATTGAATAAACTCGGAGAATTTTCACTAATGATTACTTTTTCACTGATTGTTATTATGACAGGCGAGTGGTCAGAGGGTAGGTCATTGCTGTCCTCTAGATTTATGTAACCACTTGAGATACCTTTGCTTATAAAGAAGTCTATTAGGTCTGGGGTTTTGTTAGCATCCGTGGGCCAGTATGTAGGCCTTCCAGTTGAGAGGAAGTCGCACTTGAAAGAAGCTGCTGCTTCATACAACTCTTTACCTTTAGCCGTGGTTAATCGCGAACCCCAGAAGGTATTTTTGGCATTGTAGTCACCTCCTATTATAAAGTTGTTACCAAGCGATTTAAGAAGGACCGTATAATCATCTTTCTTTAAGTTAAACCTGGGGGGACAGTATATTGCGGCTATACTAAAGCTTTTATTATTGAGTTGTACCTTGACCGAAGTTACCTGCATTTTTTCCTCTTCGATTTTTGGTTCTTCATGGTGAGCGATGTTAGCTTTAATGAGAATTGCCGAACCTCCTCTAGCTTTATTACTTGGGTGTAACGTATGATAACACGTGAATCCTCTTATTTTGATGTATGACGTCCGAGTGAAATGGGTTTCAGAAATAAGTAAGATGTCTATCTTGTTGGAGTGGAGAAATAATTCGACTTCCTTAATGTGATTTAGCAATCCGTTCGCATTCCATGTTGCTATTCTTAAAGTCGGTCCCATTAAATCAGTCCATAGCTAGTAAGTCCTTTTTCTAGCTTAGTTATTCTTTCAAATAACTGTTTATTGGTATGTTTTTGTTCATCCAGTCTTTCCAGTATCTGTGCCAGCATTTTTTCTGTGTTCGACACATTAACCTCTTTTTTAGCAACGGTAGCATATGAAACCTTTGAAGTAGTTGCTCCTGTAATGGTTGTAGTAAGCGATTTCCGCCTATTAAAATTCCTCTCAACTGAAGCATCGCGCTTGGTCTGTTCTTTCAGTTGGGGTTTAGTAATTTTGTTTCTCATTCTTTGTAGCTCCTTAGCTACCTCGCATCCTCGATAACTTGCTGGATGATTTCCTTTGCAGTTGACACATTTGGGGGAATCCGCTTTGTTCAGGGTACATTCAGAAGTTTTATGCTTTCCAGCACATTTCACACAAGCAGATTCCTTCCCGCAGTAGGATTGGGTATGCATGTATGACTGGCAATTCTTACATTGGGGAATGAGTTTAGAAGTTTTTTTCACCGGCTCAATCTCCACAATTATGTTGAGAATGGCCTTAATACTATAGATTTTGTTTACATCCTCATTTTTGTCGAAGGTTAACATAAAGAGAGGAAGAGGTTTATGGATGGTTACAATTTCACCACTATCGTTTTTCCTTTTCTCTTTCTTGAGAATGTTGGTAACATCCAGGATGGCAAGACCTTGCTCCTTAAGGTCTCCAATAATGTCAGTTTTCTCACATGTTTCATGTAATCCTCTAGCCATGACCTTAATAGGTCTGTCTGCTTTATCTTGATATGTGTACCACTGTTTTTTATCTGAACGTAGTTTGTCTGTGATCAGTTTCCAATTAGATCTTGAGTCTACGTTTATTTTCCAAACGTTATTATTGAGAGCAGTGACCTTGAATTGCTCTCTAGGGATATTCAGTAACATATCTTTGAGGGCTGCGTAGCTCTTTAGCCCTACAACATTTATGGGTGGTGGAGGAGGGTCCTTTTTCGGCTTAATCGTTTCCACCTTGGTTACGTCCTTGTCAGTCTTAGGCGTGTTGGTAGGCCATTCAACCTCCGGAGAACGCCGAGCCTTACGCTTCTTGCGGGCCCTTTTTAGGATCCAGTCCGTTTCTCTCGACAATTCATCTTCGTCCGTACTGTAGGATGTAGGGACGTTGGGTTGAGTTAATTCCGATGTCCTTTGTTTTTCCTTTTAATTTTCATTTAATTTAGCAATATGGTCGTTTGCTTGACTGAGGTAATCGCATAAGGCAGTTATAATAGAGTACAAATGATTGAAAGCATCACTTACGTTGGGGTCAGCGATCGGTAAGGCTCTTGTTATTATGCGGTGTTGCAATAACTCTTGCTTTGTTTGATCAACAATGTCCTGGAGCGTCTGCTCGCCAGCAGCGTCGGCCTTGTCGGTCATCCCACTAAATAAACATTCCCAAACGCGAAGCGAAACATCAGTGTAATAAACCTTTATCGCGGGAGGTCGCTCCGATGTTATTCCAACGAGCTCTCGCACAAGACTGTGCTTTACAGATTGAAAGTAAATGCAGAGATTGAGTTGTATCTTTGAACTATCAGTAAGTATTTGGTTCAAGTGAGAGTCTGAGAGTTCTTCAGAAACAGCATAAAAGTGGGGCTTATGAGAAATTAATGGCAAATAAGGATCACGTTTGAAACCAAGGTTGATCAATTACCGACCATGGGACTTCGTTATTCTTTAGATTCAGAATCTTCTGAGATCAGTTTCCTGGCAAACATCAGACAGATTCCACTACTGAAATGCAATAAAAATATTAAGTAATATCCATCAGACAAAACAATTTAGGTGAATAAAACTCCATTCTGTCATCAACACCGTTGACGAAATTCATAACCATACCACTCCCGCCCCCCGCTCCCACCATCTCTCTCGAAAAAATACGTTCCGACTTCAATATTTGTTTACACCACATTCCTTGCCGAATAATGGCTCAACCACCAAAGACAATTTTGGAACTCCTCATGACTCTATGACAGCTCACGAGCTCTAGGCTGCATCTTTCTTAGGTTTCAATTATAGGAAGCGCAACATTCATTGAAACTACAACAATATTAATACCTAACAATCGTACTATAAAAACACCAATACATGTTGAGAGTAGTAGAATGCAACCGCAACTCTCGTACTTACTACAGCGGATCTTCTGTTTACAGAGAAAACTCCTCTTTCTACTATTGAACTAGAAGTTTAAAGATGTGACAGGATAAACCATCCATTCTAAAACATCCACAAATTTGACACGGCTAATGACGCGGCTTTTAGCGTTTTTTCAAGACCGTATCATAATGTAGGGGGGTACTGAAAAGCTGTTCCTTAACTTCTAATATCCACATTTGTGCTGATTTTTTTACTTTTCTTCGGTTTTGGGCGAACGAATATGAGTATGGCAGAACCGATCTTGTGTCCTGCCTAGTGGATTATAATTAGAATTGTATGCAGCACGGTGAGCACCCTCATAATGATTTGGTCACAAGTGCTAACTTAGACACGATTAAAGTCGTTTCTAAACGATACTATACTGAAAAGTTTGCCGTCATAAAAAAAGTTGTAGTAACTGCTATATAGGTAATTCTAAAGAAGATGCATATGCTGTATTTTGGCTTTATAACTAGCTTCAAAGCTGAAAATAATAAAGCACCCCTAAGTAAAGAACTTAGAGCATAATTTTCACTCTTACAAAAACCCTCTCTCGTGGAGACAAAGGAGTTTTTAAGTGGAACTCTGTTGCTTTGGTCGCAAAAGACGAGAATGGCGATGGCCGTGGAAAGCGGGATGGAGGAGGGAATCAAGTTTTTTTTCTTCCTCCATCTGGGGGAAACTCTGGCTAATTGCTCGGGGCGTATATCTTGGCGCCTCCTTATGCCGGTGATATACGGGTTCTAGTATCATTATCAGCCGGAGTGAGGGGCTCCGAGGGATAAGAACAAAAGATGCTGCGAGCGAGCGGCCCTTCCCGAAGGGCTTCCAAGAGACAAATTATTCCGAGTAATTAAGTATTCGCCCCGTCCCAGCCTTCTCCCGTTTTCGTACTCGTGCTGGTTACGATCCACCCCCCTTCTCCCACCACTATTTCCCCTTTTCAAGAATTATATTCAGGGGACGGTAATTAAGGACATTAAAAGTTGGGGCTCCCGGAGGCGCGCGGGTCAATGCAGCAGTCATTAGCACCTTCAGCACAATTACCAACCCCCTTCCCCCTCCCCCACTCTCATTACCATCACCAGTTAAGACGACTCCACCCCCTTCCCCCTTCGCCCTTTTCGACTTTTGGCTATTAAAGTTCCCTCGCGAAATTTTCTTCCTTCAATTTGGAAATGTACCTACCTTAATTTTCCTCAATCGATTCATAAGATTCTTTTTAATTTTCCGTTTGAACTACTGGATTATTTAAGAGAGGGTTTTGGTTTGCTCGTCAGCAACCTTCTTGATTTTTTCGAATGTTTCCACAAGACATTTTGCTCTAGTAATCTGGGGATAACAAACGACTAGACTGATTGGAATTTTAAGAAAAAAGCTATAGAACCACTCCATTTAGGCTTGTCAAATAAACTTGAACTTCTATCATTGAAGAAGAGCTGCTTATCCGTGTTACACGAATGACGAATTACACAGTACCGTAATGGTTCACCATTAAAACACCCTGAAAGTACCTCGTGGTGGTAAATAACCGTACTCATGATAGAATGTAGAAGGAAGAGAACAATCGTGAACAATCTTGAGCTCTGGTATTAGATCCAAAGTGTTATTTCCGCTTTTAGTAATAGTACAATTATCATTTACGTACCTTTCGGAGGAGTCAATAGTCACTAACAAGTACCGAGTACCGGGACGAGCGCTTTCGATGTTAAGACATCATCTTCTGGCAGTCGAAACACTACTGAAATCAGACAGTCGGTCTGTCACTTTATATGGATGGGTCAGTGATGGAGGAAGGATTCACACCACTAAACTGACTAATGAAAAACGCAAAACACCCACAGAAGAACACATTGACGACTGCATAGCTAAATTACCTAGGAACTCATAATTTATAAGAGTCCACAATATTTGGTAAATTTTCATTAGAAGCTCAGATAAACTGATTTGATTATAACCAAATCTCATAGCGCATAATATTAACAAATAAATATAATGTAAATCCCAACTTTGGAAAAAATATAATAAAATAAAATGAAATTAAGAAATAGTTTTATTTCATATCCAAATCTTGAAAGGTTCTAGGCAAAGTATTGTGAGCTGTGTGATGGACCTTGAGTTAGTGATATTTGACAAATATGTTTATCTTGGTAGCAAGTAGATTTCTATCAATAAATCGTTAGAGGTCCAACTATGGCAGTACTGAACTATTAGGAAAGGTGCGGTACCACATCCATTTACTATCTGATTATCACTAGTCCCCCCTTTTAAGAGTAATATTCTTAGGAAAGCAACTGAAAAGGTTTAAAGTTGGGTCTCTCGAAGATTCTCAGTCAGATGTAGAATTCATTGGCACCTGCAGCACGAGTTCCGACTCCACACCCTTTGGGACCTTCATCGTATATTTTGAAAGACTTCGAAAAAAAGGCCTCATGTCCCTGAGCTAGGTTAATCAAACCACCTTGAGAATCACTTCACCTTGAGTTAGATTCCATATGTTTGGAGATCTACAGAATCCAACTGAAAGACAGAAAGGCATATTTTTTGTAAAGTTTCTCACATTTATTCTGTCCAATATGATGAATGATTTCGTATTTTGCCCAATAAAGCTCCAAATCGTAATCGTCTTTCTCCAATTTGGAAATGTACCTAACAAAATTACAAGCTCTGTGCGAACACAAGAAACATGTTTTACATATTACAACTTGATGTAGCTCCACAGTATCAGTAGAAGTGACTTCCAGGATCAGGAGGTCAGTAGTAAGCTGTTTTCTGCCGATCCTTGATACCCAAACAGTGATCTGAATAGCAACGTCTGTTTGATGAATGATTAACTGAAAAAAAGTAATGCCTAATGATGTGAAGGTATAAACGGCGATTCAAGATAAAAAAAGAAAAAAGTTTCTCTTTTTGTGAAGAAAAAATCCTCGATGATAAATGCATCGGAGAAGTCACGACCGTTTCCTCTGATGACGAACGGCACATTAATTTCGAAACGTCAGGACTGAGCGTCAAACCCCTCCGTTCCACCTGTGAGACGGGCATCCGGGATGTAGCAGAGGTGTCATACAGAGGGAGGTGCCATATCAACTCAGGTGATATCACTCATATCGGGAGAAGTGCCGTATCAACTCAGGAGTTGCCACTACTGATCGGGAGATGTGCCATATCAACTGAAGCGTTATCGCAAGCAGACCTGGTTAGCAAGTGAACAGCTCTCGCGTTTTCCTAACCAACTCAGAGCCCGGTTGATAAATCACGTTCTTCTGAGCTTCCCGCGGTCGTAGCGCATTCCACAATAAATGAATCTGACAGGGAGTTTAACGGCGGATTTCCTATACATAAATTAGCTTATTATTATTCATTTCTAGAGATGAATTTCCGTGTTTACTACTCTAAGGCCAGATTTACAGGGGGTTTCAAGTGCGCTGAATCCGAATCTGAGGTCGAAATTTGGACATTTCGACACATGAAAGTTCCCCATTTTCCAGCACCGCACAGTGGGCCATAAACCAAGGTGGACGAAATTACACAAGTTTGAGCTGACCTCTCAATGGGTTGACGTTCTATCTCGACCAGATAAGGTCCAGTCCTGTTGTCGCATCTGAGAGCCGCTGAGTTCTACTACGAACTCTGATATCTGATCTGTGATATATTTTTGTACAATCTAGTCATAGTTTTATTTCGCTTTGGCGATTATATATAGTAACATGTATTTGGTTATTAGCCTATTCTAGATCTAGTATCGGTTGTGCTATTTTGTTTTCGAGGTTTTTTATCTGCTCTAGGTGCTAAACAGTGGTCATCACTATTCCCCTTATTTTATCCTCCTCCGATTTGCCAGTGGAGTCCGTTATGGCACTCCGTTTGGTGGTGGAGGGTAGCATGGCCCCCCTTGGAATCGTGCCACTTGCAGTGTTCCTTTGGACACCTTTTCAATGCCGCTAATGGCCCTTATGGTTGAGGTGCGGCTTAATCCCTAAATAAAATAAAATTAAAAAAGTTTGAGCTGATTACGAATAAACCCCAAGTCCCTATACCTAAAACAGCTTCTTTGACCCAAAAAATAGATTTTTGACTAATTTTCTCACTTTTAGGCCTTTGGAACTGGCCAAAATTTTTTTGTACTGGAAAAAAAAAGTTGTAGAGGAAGAAATTTTGCATTGAATGAGACAACCACTAGCTCTCTAACTCGTATCTTCGGTTTTGAGCGACTTTTCGAAGTTTTTGATGTACCACTCTCTTCTTGAGGATTTCCATAGAAGTGGGTAGTGAGTGGTAGGTCACGAGAACTTTGAAAAATCGCCGCAAATCGAAAGAAAGAGAGATCTGGCAGTGGTCTCATTCGATTCAAAATATCTTCCTTCTACAACTTTTCAAAATTTTCAACTTCTACAAAATAATTTTGTCTCTCAAAACATTTTGCTTTACGAATTTCGAGGTATTTAATGATCTGAACCTATGGGTAGCAATTAGTGGCAGCCAATTGTTATTAAATCGCATCCAATACATATTTGAGAACCATTAGGCACCTAATTCGCCGTGATACCCAGCGAAACACGCTAGTAATTGCTTTTTCAAATCAAATATGAGCATAGTCAAATTGTAATATTTCTAGTTAATTTATTAAAACACACAAAAATTCAGCCAACCTTGCGGAACGTTGGCCATGATGACGATTTCTAGAAAAAAAATCACGAGCTAGCCTGGGCAGCCTCATACCCACTAATAACACTTGTATAAATACACTAAATATCCCATTATCGCAGAATCGCAAGAGATTGTTATTGAGGAAAATCTAGGAGGTAATTCTTATCTCTCAATGCTTGCAATGTATCGCGAAGGATACGATTCATGAATAATTTTGACGCGAGTTCAGGGATGTAATTATTCTTTATCGAATTGAACCGTTAATGGCAACGGCTTAGTAGAAATATCCAAATGGAATACCACTCCCTAACTTCATTTTCTAAAGTTTTGAAGGGTACCGCCACGATTATGGATTATCAACTACGAATTTACACATTCACTTATTTGTTATAAGTCGTACGGGTTAGGCGTTGCATTGTGAAATCTTTGGAACGACATTAATTTTCACATTTTTCAACCAATTTTGATGAAATTGTCAGTGAATGTGTGGGTTAGGTTGTAGATGGTCCCGTACCTATTTCATTGTCCTCAATCTATTAGTTCATTTTGCGCTTACTCAAACTTAAATTACATTATCATTTTTTCATTTCTTAACAATTGACCAATTATAACGTTTCACGTTGAGTCTTGATTAACTCTTTTCCGCTACGAAATTTTTCAAGATCATTCAAACTTTTCAGTGATCTATACATTCATGATACGTAAATGAAGAAGCTATGTGCCACACCCAACTTGGCAGAAGTTTATTTATTTACTTATTTTATTTTTCCTACAGCTGGTAGGATTCTTCGCCAGATTTGTGAGAGTTTGTTCCAAATGCAATGTTATTAACTATTTGTGCCTAGTTGGAGAAAAACCGCGGTGGGGTGTAGGTTTTCCGCCATGTCTGGAAATAATCTCTAGACGCGTTCTATGTACTCACATACGATGACTTCGCAGGAATGCTAACAGCCAAATGACAGAACGTCAATAATTTCCCAGGCTTCACTTATATTGACAGAAACCACGAAGAGAAATGGGAGCGCGGGGAGGAAAGATCCAGTTTTCGGTTAGTGGCGAGTCAAAGCGTGACCGCCCTTGGACAAAATAGATAGGGCGGCCGTCGAGAAGGGGAAAAAATGAATCAAAGATGATTGAAGAAAAACGTAAACAGGGTGGGTGGACTCATAAATCTCTTTTTCGGTTAAACAGCACGAGGATGCAGAAACGGGGGGTGGTAGTGGAGCTATGTGCGTTATTAATTTGTGGAGCAATATCGCTTAGGGTGAGAGAACCTAAACCAGTTGCGATCCTCGAGAGCTTCGAATGATATTGTGACAGCTGGGAGTTTTTTACGAGGGAAGAATCTCCGATTGTAGTGAGTGTTGGTATTATAGATGAGCGAAGGGTCTACGATAACATTTACAAAGCTCATAGTTTAAAGATCGAGGCGTCACAGAAAATTATTGCCAAGTAGTTGGGAGGTGATACCTACTAGGTCTCTTCGGTGGATGATTTCATTGAATAGCCAGCATATTGAAGGTAGGCATCACCCGTGATCACTTATTAAATAAATCTCCCAGCCCATACCATACCCATAAACAGTTCAAAAGGTAAGTAATCTCGGTTATTTACTATTTCTATTTTTCATGTTTGATGGATTCGAATGTTTTTTGATTTTTTACTACGTAGTATATCTATTGGAGACCAGGAAAAATATAGGATTGACCTCAGCTGATCTTAATATTGGTATGAATCGTTAGGTAAACATGTGAACATTCAATTTATTTTACCTCTAGCTGTGTTAATATGCGTAAAAATAGAACTGCTGAACTGTTACAGAATCTCAAAATAGGTGCGATAAAATAAAAAAAAAAAAATTTTATGAACTGTTCTCATAGGAAATTTTGAGTTGATTGGAAATATACGGGTTTTGACCCAAAAATAATAATAAACACGATTTCCAACGTATTTTTTCATTTCACGCCTGTAACCACCGCTCAGAACGTCTATTGTAACGAGAAAAAGTGTAGAAAAATAAACTCTGCGTCGATTGATCACCAGGGATCGTAGAAAGTATGGAAAAATAAGAAAGTTATTGCGTTTTAAACGGCTGGCTTTAAATTTAAAAAATCCAAAAATGTTAGGACTACCGAAATTTCGAAGAGGACCTTTTCGAAGAGGTTCTAGGGAAATTGTTGGATTTTTTCCTGATTGTTTTCTTTTTTTCTTCTTCTAAAAACTTAATATAAGCACTTCAAAAACGCTGACCGAATTTCACTTCGAAATCTCAAAACGTGTGGAAAAAAAGTTAATTTCCATATCATATATTATTTCCATATCATTCTTATTTTCCTAAGAAGTATTCGATATCCAACCCTTTAGAATGTTCAGTTCAGTTCAAAAATACGTATATTTAGTTGAAAAAACAACATGACACTGAGGTTCAGCTCCGAGACCGATACATTTTAATCTTATCATATAAACAATTATTATTATTATTACTTATTTTGTACATATTTTATGTAATTAATATGTGCTTTCGTTATGTGACTAACCATAAATTTCCTTTTTTCTACCAATAATTTCAGGATCAAAAGAACTAATCATAATTCTTGTGATTATAAATCACTCAGGAAAATATTACACCTGATATCCAATTATTATAATTATTATTTAAATGTATTTTTTTTTTTTTTTTTCATCGTTTTAAATTCTTATTCAATAACGTACAGGAAGGAAACTCTACAAGTAATTAAAAGAAATAATACATTTACATTTAAGTATACTTTTTTTTCTCATGATTATTTGTCCTTGTTTATTAGGTAAGTATTCAGAGAAGCCATTATCTCAATTAATATCGCCAATACAATCATCATAACCCCATCAATTTAGGTTATTTCATACTACTTAGTCAGTCTAATAGTAAATTGTCAATAGTAAATTATTAATCATTGGTAGATAAGTTCCTTCACTCGCCTGGTTGTACAATATCTTCAGCAGGTGCTGTTTTCAGGTAGTCTCCCCATCAGTGCAGCAGCCATAAAATAGCATAAGTTATTGGGAATTGTTATTCCCTCTAGATTTCCTAATAACTCCTACAAGGTTGAAGAGACGTCGGACATTCCAATAAAAAATGAAAGAGATCGTCATCTGTCGCCATTGTACATCGAACACACCAACCTTTTAGAATGCAATAAATTTCCAATTTTTCCATATTTTGTACAATTGTTGGTGTTTGCAATTGACGCAAAATTCAACATTGTACGACAAGTGTATGTCCCAAATGAAGTCTGAGCGATGGTTACCTATAGGCGTAAAAAAATTAGGAAAACGTGTTTTTTTTAAATAATTGTTGAAAATCACCAAGTTGTTCATTTTGGGTGAAAAATATAGGATATAGCAGCGGCGCAAAATTACCTATAATAATAGCACAACTAAATGTAATTGTCTTAAATCGGTTTGGGACCACTGCGCAACGCACTCAGTAAACGGGCGGACGGATTTTTTTTTTTTCTTTTTTTTTTTTTTTTTTTTTGTAACACGGAACATGTTTTTGCTGTCAAAATCCGGTCAAAAATGAGACAAAATTACCGTTACAAGACGAAATTATAGTTACGAGACGATATTATCGCTACGAAATATATATATGGTTCAATGCAGGAAGCTGAAATTTGAGACGGAGGCACAAGGGAGACTGCTGAAGACGACCATCTGGGCACCAATTAGCCGAGTGAGCTCCAAAGCTATTTTCTCTCCTCTTCAACGCAGGAAGCTGAAATTTGAGAGGGAGCCTCGAGAATTCTGAAGACGCCTCAGTGATAATTGATCATCTGAGTGAGCTCCGAATCCATTTTATCTCCTATTCAACGCAGGAATCTGACATTTGAGAGGGAGAGTCAAGGGAGAATGTTGATGATGAAGGTACAGAGAAGATAAATGAGGTACTTCTGTGGAATAAAATAAAAACCAATTAAATCACTGCAGTTAACAGTTTTAATGGATGCAAAACCATGTTCCATGTTCTGTCAAGATTCAGTACTAAAGACTATTTTTTTTTTTACCAACCTCAGTCCCCCAAGGCCCATTTATTAGTCTAATTATTTTATTAATGTCCGTCCGGAGCCGCCATTGTTTTCCACGAAACCTCCAGCAACGGCGGGATTTCGCCCTCGAGCCCTTCCAAAGTGCCCTCGCAAGAGCTTCACTCGGGTTTTATGGTTTAATTTTAACACCCGGTAAAGAGCGAATTTATATTCGGGGGAGGGATTACTAGCTCTCCGCCCCTTCCTTTATGACCACTTGGATCTTTTTTCCGACCTTCGGGGTCGACTTTCCCCTTACCCATTCTTGTCTAATATATCTTTGGAAGACTTATCACCGGTGAAATATACGGAAGCTTTCCTTCTTTCCCTCGGTGCGTTTGCTAACAGGAAAAGCGTTTTCTCCCCTAAAAACATAAATGCCTTGTATGTAGATTGTTAAGGGGACGGAAACGGAGTCTCATTTCCGACTCCCCTTGAATGGGCGTAGCTGAGAAATCATGGTTTTAGACCGTTTCCACTGTGAGAGTTTTCATTAATTTTTACATAAAAAATGAATCATTGAAGATTAGAGGGTAAGTTCTTTAAAACTACGTATATTTTATGAACATAGTGAGGTTATCTGGCTTCAACAAGATGAACACGGATCAGAATTATCAATTAATTTTGGAATGGAAATGAAATCTTGAGATTAATTTCTTTCATTACCCGCAATGGTTAAAGTCAACTGGAAAATCTTGTGGACTGAAGAGAAGGACTGACGTATACATATCCACATCCCTGATAAGTTCTGATTCGTGGAAGCTTTACAAACTTGAAAGGCACTCCGATCATCTTTCTGATCCTTGAATTGTGTTGATTTATTATTTTCAATCATGAACCTTTGTAATCAACCAATGAAAACAAAAAAGTTTCAAGATGCAGATAGATATGAAAAATCGAATTTAAAAAACCCTTCCTTCTGCAGTACACCGGCCTTAACGCTCTATTCCGAAACTACTGGACTGAAGTCAATGAAATGCGGCTCAAAAATCATACATCGGCCGGGAACTTGCCAAAAATCTCTCTCGGTATTCGGTTCAATCAACCCCTAGGGGTGACACCAGGGGTTGAAATATTAAAACACTGAGATCTCGAAAACTTTTTAAAAGGGTGGTTTTCTAGTTCGATTTAGATACAACTCAGTTCAATGAATCGAAGGAGACCACTCGAAGTCTAGCACGACCAGCCATTAGCGCTCCAGAAGAGTTAAGGGTTAAAAAAATAAAAATAAAAAATCGTCAACACGGATGTGAATTTCAAAGCAACTTTGGCTAGCCGTACTAGACTGAACTTTTGTTAGCTTAATCGGCTCGATCTCATTCGGTTTTTTAGTGATGACTGACCTATATATTGACCAATGGCCTGTGTAGAAGAGATCTAATACAGAATGCTTGAATTTGAAACGGGACGTTTGTGGAATTGCTTAAAGGAGGGAATTCCCAGCCAAGCTTGGCCCCCTGTTAAAGTTCGTTAAAAAAAAATAAATAAATAAAAATAAAAAGATAATAATAATAATAATAAAATCAAATAAATAAATTTAAAAGTTCCAGTCATGCAGCTTGATCGTATGATGAACAAATTTTCACACAATGTTGTATAATGTTCACGTTACATTGTGTTGGAATCGGAGAACTTTGAGTGCAAAGAAATGCCCGATTACCAAGTTTATGGCAAAGAACCCTCTAAAAATACTCTGCAATTCGAACAAAAATTTTGGAATTTAGCAATTGTTTGCTGGTTTTACCGATCTTTAATACATGTTGATGATATTAAGTTCATTTTTCAGCTTAATTTGGATAATCAATTTTTAATGTTCTACTTCATAATTGAAAAACCTTATTGGAAAATATTGAAAAGAAAAAAAGCTCGCATCTTAAATCACATATAGTGAAGAGCGCAAGACGAGTTGACGATTTTCTGTAGCAACCAATAAACAAAAATCATGTCTGATGTTTTCTCACGTTGCACAGAGTTTCGATCCTGAGGGTTTCGTCGGAAAAAAGTCCAAAACCACGAAAATCGATAATGAATATTAAAGTTCTATTACCCTATCTAATAGCGAAAAATAATTATATATGTCATTTCAGACGATAACTCCCCTTTGGAAAGGGCTAAAAATACCGTTCTTGCATTAAAAAATCAAGCTTTCCAAACGAAAGGATTTGTTTATTGGCCTCATTTAATTGGTAAAATTTTAAAAAATGTGCTGAAAAAATCACTAAAAATGGCAAAAAACGATAAAAATCGTTAAAATTGTATTTTTTTGCAGAATATTTCTCAAATAAAGTTTATTATGTATAAAATAGAACATTCCAAAATTCGTGTAGATAATAATGCCGACAATTGTACTTAAATTTCATTACGATTTGCTAAAAAATCGATAATAACTGCAAAAAAAGCTAAAAACCCAAAACTTTTTTCGAAAAGCAGATTATTATTTTGAATACTTTTTTGCCATAAAATTATTAGTTAACAATTTCCTTGCGCACAAAAAGCTCAAATTTCAAAACAATTTAACAGTATACAACACATTACTTTACGAAAATTCGCTCATACGATCATGTTGCATGACTGGAACTTTTTATTTATTTACGTCGAAATTTTATTTCATTTTGCAAAGGAAGTAACTTTTAATTTTGATTCCAAGGCCAGAAATCGTCTGAGAAGACTCGAACAAACATTTGGGCATGCGATGTATATTTACATAACTACACTCCTCTACTCCATTCACATAAATACGCTATCTCGCAGTTTTTCTTTACAAAATCACACTTATATAATACCGAGCGTGTGAATGCGGTGAGGGTTCAATGCATGCGATGAAATTACATGCATAAAATATTTCCAGGTATACCCAATAACTCTACCACTGAGAGTGAATAGGGAACAACTCATATAATAGATATCCATATGTTCTATTACATTATAGATCGGTTCCTTCGTAATAAATGTCCTCCCTCAATGACAAAGCTAGGTGATAATATTGAAATAAATAAGAAAAGATATAACTATGGCTCTACTCCCCAAATACGCTTAGGAGCCCACAGAAAATGGAGATCACAAGCACTTGAAAGTGATTACAACTTCTTTTACGGTTCAGCTCGCTCAAGTGCGTTAAAATAAATTATATCCTCGCTTTATCTCGGTAACTAAGATCCGCCTATTTTCCTTCTTTAATTTTTTTTTTTCTTTTTTTAAATTTCAATTTCTAACGGAGAATGAGAGATGAATGCAGGTTACTTGAGCCTGGAGGATTCAAGTGGACAAGGCAAAAAACCATTTCAACTGCGAATCAAGACTTCACCGCAATATTCAAGCCTTTACAGCCGCTGCATAGAGGGCGTTCTTGGATAAAATCCATACTAAAGCACCGTAAAAACTCATTTAAAGGAGGCCTTCTTCGTTAAATAAAAGAATCAGAAGTGGCGGGTAGAACCGGCCGGGGGTGGCTCGGGGAAGGAATGGAGAGACGGGGAGAAACATGAAAAAACACCATCATCTCTTGGATAAAAAGAAATAGGATAGTCGAGAGATTCTCGAGAAAGTCTAAAAACTGGGCTGCGCGAGTGCGGTATTATGGAATGCATACAAAGAGCTTTGAATAGTGGACGAGCTACCGCGGCATTTGATTCCTAATGAGGCATATAACAGGAATACCATTGAAGGCATCTCGGAACGGTGAAGTGCCCTTCGGAACAGATCCAAAGAGGATGGGTTGAGGAAGGGCATGGAACACTTTTCTCAAAAAAGAGAAAAATCCTGCTCAACGAACGAGGAAGGAGGGTTAACTTGAGATGAGCAGGATGGAGAGGATGGAGAAATGAGATGGAAAGAGAGAGAAAAAACGCAACATCGAGAGATTATTATTTTTAATGAAGGGTGAGAAACGGCGAAATCGTATTAGCGCATGGTTTTTAATTGGACAAGAGGTGGAATAAGGGTGGGGGTGAAAAAGACTAGGGAAAATGGTTGTGAAGAGCCCGGTTGGATGGTTGAGCGTGGGTGGTGAAGGGGGTGGGGTTGCGATCCGCAGGGCGTAGCGCATCCTTTCTCCCATGAAAAGGCATTCACAGTTACCCCCTCCCCCATTCCATCGGATTTTCTCGTGCCATCCAGTTTTTTTTTTTTTTTTTTTTTTTTTTTTCAATTTTTTACGACCTTCCCCTTAAGGGTGATGCAAGAGAAGGGAGTTAAAAAAAAAAAAAGACTTCCGTCTAAATTCATTAACTCCGCGAGGCCTCATCTCTTGTAAACAGCCTCGGATCATTACTGATGGCAACTCCTTACGTTAACTCCACCACGACCTCCAACAAATTTTTTAGACCTCACGAAAAAAAGGGGAAAAAACGGAAGAGTTTTAATGCAAATGACTCGAATAGGAGGAATTACTTGAAGAATTTCATTATTATCGTATAATGTGATAGGGTGGGAGGTGTTTTTCAATGAACCAGCCGCAATAAAAAGAGAAAAAAAGTGTTTTGGATTCATTGAATCAGGGCAACGTGTGAGAGCCCTCGTTAGAATTTCCAAAAACCGGAAAAACGTGGGTTTTGGTTTCTCTCATCCTCTCTTTTGGCAAAGCCGCCTTAATTTCGGTTTTGACGATCGTACAAAGCGCTAAAGAGGCAGCCCGCAGTTTAATTAGAACGGGTCCGGAAGTGTGGAGTGAGCTTAAGAGGGGTTCAGTTTATGACATGAAAGGAAGCATCGTTTCCTTAATCGTCATTCTACTTTCACATTTTGGAGCTCGTCTACATAAAATTCCGTCCCTATCTCCTGGTGCACAATACGTTAAATGTTTACAAAATTTAGTTTTAATCGTTTGTAGTACTACACGCCACAACTGCAGTTGGAATGTCCTTGGCATAACCTCAAGATATCTGTCTCGATAACCCTCTAGGAGTGGAATTAAAGGTGGAAATCGTACGAAGTGCTTTGCATCCTGGAATGATGAGACATCATTATATTATTGACATTATAATACTATATATAAGATTCGACGAATAATAAATATGCGATATACGATGCAATAAATTCGAGGTGTTAATAAATATGATCCAGTGAAAACTCGAATCCGCCCACACTAGTTATAACTAGTCACAACAGGTTACTAATTTATATGTCCAACTGACCCAAATTTTTTCTTAGGAATTGATTTCTTTTACTTTATTATAATACGTTTTTGGTTTATTATTTTCAATAATACAGCTTTGTCATCGACCAAGAACAACAACAATTTTCACCCCTCCTCCAAATTTTTGGTTTACGTTTCAAGATGCGTAGAATCCAAAAATCAAATTTAAAAAAATCCGACCGTCCGTTGTGCGCCGTCCGAAGCTTTTCTCAAAAAGTATTGGACCAAAGTTTAAGAAATTCAGTTTCAAAATCGTTTCTCGGCCGGGGATGTGCCAGTAACATCGGCATCGCGTTCAATCATCACTAAAGAGTAGAACCTAAGGGCTAAAAAATCGACAAGAAAAAAATACATCAACATGGGAATGAATCGTAACCAGTAAAACAAAATCAAAAATCGCCTTGAAAACTGTGACAATTGTATCAGCTGATAATATGATAATTCCAATGGAATTCTGACTTCCCGAAATCGAGTTTATTATAACTTCTGTATCCTCTAGCGCTTGTGAAGCGTTGGTAGGTAATCAACTACTTCAATTATATCTCCCTCTTTCATCTTGCAATTCAAAATTTTTGAGGTTTTTTGCAGAATTATAATAAAATTGGAATCCGACAAACAAAAAATCTAGGAAATCGGTTGAGTATTGTGGCCTAGGCAGCGTCGACAAAATTTTTCTCACACAAACACACACACACACATGCACCTATCTTTTTTTTTACGGATTCGGTCTTAGAATGGTCTGAAACGGATTTGTATGTGGTTATTTTTTCTCATGCACAACTTTGTTGTCACCCCCCCCCCCCCCCCCCCCGGATCAATTTCAATAGGTCGTTCCTCTTAAATAAGAAGCCTTGCCTTGACCTAGCTTCTGAAGGACGTCCTAAAATCGTTCACAAAATTTCTCTGGAAAATGTACTTAGAAATCATTAAAATATGCTGTACATACATAAGCTTTAAAATCCAGGCATTTTTTCAGATTACCTCAGAACGGATTTCCAAGGAGAAAATTAAACCTAATGTAAATTTTTAGCAGCAAAATCGTCTTTTCTACGAAAATTTGCTAAAACTGAGGAAAATTGATAAAAATCAAAAAAATTATCGAATAGCAGAATATTATTCAATAAACTACTTTTTTTCGTAAAATGCATATTTAACAATTTATGTGCTCAAAAAGTTCTTAATCGAATTCCCGAGAAATTCATCATAACATGCTAATTTACGAAAATTTGCTTACACGATTATGCTACATGACTTGAACTTTTTCTTCAGACAGGACCAGTGCTGTATGTATCCATAGTTGACAGGCACTCAAGTTATGAATGGTGCCAATGAGTTAGTTTCTTTTACACGTGTTTCTAGAATTAGCATTGAAAATAACGATCATCGGGCAAATGGCATATGTAATCATTGGTACAGGAATAAGGACTACCAATATGTAATCAGCTACATAAAACGTTATGTTTCTATGTCGCGAGCAGAAGGCCAAAAGCAAGATCGATTAGAATACGATATTCCCATGAAGATTTAGGTACAACTTCTGTATTGCTATACTGGGTATTTTCAAATCTTCCAAATGTATTTCTTGATGGAAAGTATTACAGCTTATTGGATTACTGGGTAAATAAGGAACAGAATTGCTTTAATCAGCTGAAAGTTTTTGAACACTATGTCCTTTAGAGTCACGATTAAGGAATTAGAAATGAGAGCCTTGTTGGGTACGAATGACGGTCCCCTACCCATCAGCTGACTGATTTGTATGGGTTAATATCATTCCTAATTAACCAAGGTACAATATTCTGGTATTTCAATGGAACCCCATTTGAAATACCAAATATAAAAAGTGATTTCACTTGTGAGATGTTTCAACATGGAACATGTTTTTGCCGTCATAACCCAGCCAAAAATGAGACAAAATAACCGATACGTGACATTTAGCGCGTCACGCTCCTATTTCTGATGATTATTTCTCACAACCAAATCTTGATACGAAACACTATCTTAGGCATTAATCATCCTACAAAAATCGTTCGCCAGTCGTTAAAAAGCTCTCGATTTACCTAACCCTATTACGTTAACCACTGCGCTGTGCGTGGCCAACAATCTGAGGTATGTGCGTGGTTGTCTGAATAACTGTTTACAAACAGGTGATCCTTCTCAGTTAATTTTTTAAACATGATTGCAACCACTATTGGAGTAGAAAGAAACTTGGGAGTTGACTTTTTATTGGGAGATTCTCTGGGACATTAAGAGGCGATTGAAATGATGGGCTCTTTCCTAATCAGCTGAGTGACCTACATTCTCTCCTGTTCTCCCAAGGAACATGTCCCATGTTCTGTCGAGATTTAGTACTTTGGACTACATTTGTTTTTTGATTAACGGAATCCTGATCATGGGAAATGCGCATACTTTAGGAAAATATTTTAAATACATTTTGTGTATAGCTTCTCTTTACAACTTGTGCCTATGCATTTTTGAAAAGGAAGACTTATTTATTAAATTTCACTTGCAATCCCTGTCCATAGGACAGGCTGGCAGGATTGCTAGTACTTTATAAAATCATAATAATATTGATATTCCACCTCCTACTTTAAGGCTAAATTAAAATATGAGTAAGAAGCCGAAACGTCCAAGAAGTCCACCGGTTTTGTCAGTATTGTCCGCCCGTTTTTAGGGTACCACAAATGCAACCCTAACCAGAACCCACCCTCTTCAACCTACGACCTACGGGTTCCATTCAACTGTAAAAAAATGAGGGGTGTGAGAGGTTGACTAGCTTGTGAGATGAACAGGATAGCTGAGAGCGGAGTGGGGGGCAGCTGAGACCAGGGGGAGGGTCATAGCTGAGATCAGGGGTAGGCGGAAAGCTCATAGCTGAGAGAGAAGAGGAACACAATGGCCAGAGGGGATTGAACGCTTTTTTCCCTTCCTCTTTTATCCTGACCAGACTAATATTTCACGCTCAGTTTGGAACGAGGAAATCAGTCAATGGTCATTTTGGAAAGAGCTTTACTTTTGAAATTCGCGCTTTCAAAGGCTGAGAGGGGTAGCAGGTTGTACACAAGAAAATACTTTTGAAGTCGCATTGTGTAGCACGGAGGTGTCGCGTGTCACGGAGTATGAAAACAAGGGGTGGATTTGAATGGGACGTGCTAGTAGATGTCCATTTGAAATCATTTTGTGGCAAAAAGTCCCAAATGTGTAGTATGACTTTATGAGCGAACTTTAGAGCTGTTTCGAGCATTTAAGTACCAACTATTTTTATTCTTATGCCATTATTTTTATTAGTGACGCTCAAACAGTTTTGCTCAATATACAGCAAATAAAATTATAAGATAAATTTTGGTATTCATTGAATTTTACGGCTTATTAACTTTGTAGGTTGTCTCTAACTACATGAAGTATGGCAACAACATTTAATGACAAGAGGTTTGTTCGCAGTGACCATCAAACCGGTAAGAAACGGATGGAAACGCGTTTGAGGCGTTCACAGCTATTTGGGGAAATCTCTGATTGTATAGTATCCATAGTGGTCCGTTCGCAGTGACCCCCAAACCAGTTTGAACCAAGTCGTGGATTGGTTTGACCGGTCAGAGAAATTTCTGCTGACCGATCTGACGGTTTGCCTCCCACCATACCGCTATTAGAAGTAGCCAATCAAATCATCCCACTGTGAGATGTGTGGAATGCGGGAGCTCAGCGAGCTGAGCTCACTGTAGGGATGGTAAGATGAGCCAGCCGAAGGAGATAAGATAGCTGTCGGATATCTGCATGTCGTGCACTGTTGACTAAGTTCTGCCTTGCATTTACCCTCATTTTACTTCTACGGTTGTTTATTAGGTAAGAGTTTCCTAGTCTGAATTGTGTGATATGGAAAATCGTTGAATGGGAATCTTCGTCTGAATAGCAACAAAATACAAAAATATAACCCCTGTCGTCTTAGGGTTTTTAGAAAGCTTAGTATTATAACATCGCGATTCACTAGTAATCAAAATATAAATAAGACATGAAAAATAAATAAGGCAGATGTAAAAATAAAATAAAATAAATAAATAACAAAAATAAATGAATAAATAAAATAACTAAAACCCATCTACTTCTAAAAAGTACTGTTTTATTTAATTATTTTTACCAAATCTGGAGCGCAATCCTCGTTCACTCACCTGGAACAAGTTAGAAAGTATTTATTATTTTCAGAAGTTCAGTCAATTTCTATAGTAAAATGTACAGCATTCCCGAAATTAGTTTAACTTTTTCAATTAGGTTTAGATATTTTCCAATTAGGCATAAACTTTTTCCACTTAGATTTGGACTCAGGAAATTAATGACATAAACATAAATGAAGAAATATCTGATGCGAGGCTTCACACCACTTTCCTTACTTGTATCTATTTTACATGGATGCTATCATGATGGATCACATCCTAGAAGGATGGGGTTGTTAATCGATTGTTTGATTTGTATGTCGTCCCACAAGGTCGCAATCGTGTACACGAGTTACGTGCATACACACCCCCATACACACATACATACTCACCACATACTTACATACTAACATTTTCATGAAACGTACAAAGTGGGTTCAGGTTGAACAAAATACCCATCCTAGCATGAGTTTCAGAAATTGATTTTCAGATTGATCGCAAGACTTTCCCTACACCCTTCGGGTTACCTAAGGAAAGTAAAAAACGTTAACTCAGATTTTACGACTTGTCGACTTCACCCTTCGGAAATGGAACAAAACACTGGTCAGATAAAAGGATAGTTCATTTGCATCACTTAGTGGCCATATTGAAGGAAAGACCAAAAAGGTGCTTAAAAAACTACGTTTTTTAACCTATTTTGGAAGTATTTTGCTAATTACCTCCCTTAGAGTATTTTCCCAAGGGAATAGAGTATTTTCACTCCTGTGAATTTCATCAAATCCCTCAAGCCATTTTGGATAAAAGGCAAAAAAAGTGCTAAAAACGACGTTGTTTCACCTATTCTGATTTTTTTAATCCCATAAAAATGATTATTGTAAGCTAATTTTTCTACAGTAGCTACCTCTTGGGAGTATAAATCCCCCGTAATTGGAATTGGAATTGTGTACACAAGTTACATACATACACACATACATTTTCATGAAACGAATAGATATGGGTTCAGGTTGAGCAAAATAGCATGAGTTTCAGAAATTGATTTTTAGGGAGATTGTAAGACTTTCCCTTCACCCTTCGGGTTAAGTGAGGAAAGTAAAAATCTTTGACAACATTGAAATGACAATACAGACATGAAAATAGCCAGGAATTTTCCTACACGGTAGAACTCGATAGAAGTTTACTGTTGTTCATGGAAAGTTGATGCTGTCTTATTTGTATATTCTTGATATTGTAGTAACTTCCTGATTAACCTAATTTATTGAAGACTAGAGGCCTGTTAGGGCTTGGAAAGCCCTAATCTAGTCCGTATAACAGTAGTGCCTAACATGAACCCAGCACATTATAGTAACGATATAAGTCCTACCTGTTTGCGGCGTTATGTGACCTCGTGCAAAGCTAAGGCGATGTTAACAAATGATTAAAAAAGAAGAAATAACGATCAAAATGTAAGTAATGTAGTAAAATAAATACCACAAGTTGAGGTGGTCCTCGCCACTCAGCTGATCAGAAAAGACCCCATCCTTTCACTCGTCTCTTAATGTCCCAGAGAGTCTCCCTATCAAATTTCAACTTCCTACAGTGAACAGGAAAGAGTTTAGCTAACTCAGCTGATCAGAAAAGACCCCATCACTACGTTTCTTACTTACCGACACTTTTGCAACAAACTTAGGGCCGTGCTGATTCGGAATTATGTATAAAGACCGTTCGGAATTATATATTTACAAGTGGAAAAGCCCGTGTCACCACGGGATGCAAGTACAAAACAAAATATAATAGATCAATCGGAATAATGATTGTTTACAAATTTACAAAAAGTAAATAAAACAATAAACATATGGTTAAATCAAATCACATAACGAATACAAAGTATGAAAAGAACATGTGTTTTGGTTCGTCACTTTGCGCTCCTTCTACCGGCAAATTCTACAACTTTCCCTCGTTTTTGCACTTTTTCTTGTTTTTTAATATGAAGGAATCTGATTTATAACTTGGTAGAAATATCTGCACCAGTTTTCTTCATGCCGGTCAGTTTAAAAAAATTTTGAAGAGAATCGGTGCAGGTGTTCAAGCGTTATCACTTTGTATGTATCCTATTATTATAATAGATAAAGTCTCAGAAATAACTCTCCTAGATGTTAGTAACTACACTACGTTTCTTACTGACCGTGAATTGATGGCAACTGTTGTTACCGCCACAGCCTAATAAACAACTCTCGTTGATAAGGACCGCCTAGAACACGATCAAGGCGGGTATAGAGACGAACAGCGACACTTTTGCAACAAACTTGGGGCCGTGCTGATTCGAATGAGCAGTCTAACACTAAAATCGGACCGCGAAGTTCTTCACAATTTCAAAGACCGTTCGGAATTATATATAAAGAAGATGTGAAAATTAAATCACGCAAGTGATTTTTATCTATAGAAGTTTGACATTCTATGAACTCATAATTCCGTCAAACACAAGCTTTTATCATCGTCAAAGCAAACTAGGCCAAAACTATGTGCATTTCTGCCCGGTGCACACGGAAAAGAGAGGTTCAAAATTGTTGAAAGGCTGAATTGAAGTTTTAATTTCCAAAAGTTCACTAATCACCCGCTAATTTCCTTCAACATTTTACAATAACATAATTGGTAGGAATCCTTATCTCAGGCATGATAATGACAGTTCAACAATCATTAATTATCACCAAAACATGATAAGAAGTTTTAGATGGACAGACGAATAGATTATGCCCACTGACAAGTTTTTTCTATACGGCGGATATTTTGGAAATTCTACCACAAAAAAACATTTTTCATATTTTATTTCACTTTCGATAGGTACGAACTAAATCCCCATCAGCTTTTTGCGAATGTCACCCAATTGACAGATAGCGCGTTACGCTGTCAGAGAACCGAAAGGTGCGGCGAAAAGAGATAAAAAAAAGAAAAAAGAAGCCCTAAAAAATGTTCATCCCGATCCGAAGGGTTTGGGATTCTCCGAGGTGTGTAACCTCACGGTTGACTTGCCCCTGAAATGTATTTGTCAAAACCGTCCGACCTTGTTTGGCGTAATGATTTTGGCGGGAAGGGATGCTGGGGGCCCCGGCAGCAGGTGGGGGCCCGCACCTGGGCACTGCAGCTCCCGGCCGCTGCCAGCTGCTCACGGGGGTTGGTAGGCTCCCCGAGGGTCTACGAAGGGGGTTGTCCCCCGCGTCATCCACGCCCGTCGTCTCCGTTCGTCATCCCCGTCGTTCATCCCTATCCGTCATTCCCGTCCGTCATCGAAGTCCGTTATCCCCGTCCGTAGTCCTCGGCATTCTATGCTTTCTTTAAGGACTTGAACCAGAAGAAACATTGGCAACTCCTAACAACCTAAGGGTAAAAACGCAATGGAACCTGGATGGTAGCCTAGTTGGTCGTTTACTCGTTTACCGTCTTGTAGAACTAATAGAAGGATCCAAAAGGCCCATTTACACTGAGCACGCACCGTTCGCAAACAGGTCTCGCCGCGCAGAACGTATGCAATCGCTAAAAAAAGAGGGTCCGTTTATACTCCCGCGCGAGGCCAACCAAACAGTTGTTCGCGCAAGGAACCTGAGCACTTGCGGAAAAACTGAAGCCGACGGATCGAACCGGCGCACGAACGAACGCTGTTCACAAAAATTGTTCGGCGTGGGTGAGTGCTTACACCGCACGAGCACCGTCATAGTGACCGTTCACAAACCCTGTTTGCGAACGGTGCGCCCTCAGTGTAAATGGGCCTTTACCTGCATGCACACAGAGGTAGGTACCAGAGTTGGTTTGCGTTCTGGGGGCGCCCCCTACGTTGATCTACTTGCTGAGACAACCTTTCAGTGACAGCCTTGATGGGAAAATTAACTGAGAAGTGATCGAAAGGAAATTTCACGTTTGAGTGTTGGATACCCTGCATCATGGAAGGAAGAAAAATTGTTTATTCAGGCAAGGCGTACGCCATTGAGGCGCATATTTTTAAAGTGTTGGCAGCCTCCAAGTAGGTAACTCATAGCGATGATCCGTTCAGGAAAGGGAGCTTGCCTCACCATTGGGCTTGGGAGGGGAAGAGATGATGTTCGTGCTTCGTGCCCAGCAGTTTATTGTGTTTTAAATATTTACGAGTACGCGAGATTACCTATTTCAGTTCAATGAATTAGGTATGAAAACATTTTTGTTTCTACAATTTTTTAAGAAATTGATGATTGGCGTATCAACTGTAGGTACCTATGCGGTTTTTTTTTCTAACTTCCCATATGAGAAGACCGTATGAAAAACTCTGAACTTGGAATATAATCATGAAGTACATTTTCGGTCAGGTGTTACTAATACAAAAAGTAGGCATTTAAAAAGGTAAGGAATATATGAAGGTGGGAATCGAACGAAAAAGGTAAAGAAGTAGAAATGTAATTCGCATATTGTTACATTTGAAGATAGGTGTTTAAAAAAGGTACCTAATGAAATAGGAAATCAATTTACATAATTATTTCATTACAAAATATCAGTTATGATATACTTCGTTGATAACGAAGAGTTTGAAGGCTTGTAGGGGAACGCAAAGAAATACAGAAACCTGTGCAGGGGAAAATTACGAAAAAATATCATAGGCACACACGAAAATTTTAAATGATAAGTAGATCAATTTTATCCAGCAGTCATCGCCCTCGGGACGCAAACCATCTCTGTTCGTAGGACCCAATCGTTTCGTTCAAAAAACCTATCCTATTTTCATAATTATTTTTGCAAGTTGGACCGGTCACGGGAAACTGAGGTTCCCCTAAAAATGTATATATATATAACATATTCGAGGACCGGTCACAGAGAACCTCAGTTCCCCGATTTCTAAAATGGTCAAATTTAAAAAAATTTCACATTTGTTTGCAAAAACAGTTTAATTGGAAGCCTTTAAGAAAGAAAAACGAAGACACAAAATCGTTCCCCAAGTAATTCAGTTTCTGACCGATTAAGGGTTTTAGATAAAATTTTTCATTAATGGAAATATTATACTAAAATTTTTAGATCAGTGCTCACGAAGTGAGTCACATGATAGCGCATTTTCTTGTAAGGAGATCTGCGTGAAATAGAAGCTTCCTGCGTTGAATAGGAGACAAAATTGCTTCAAAGCTCACTCAGCTTATTGATGAATTCTCATGCGTCTTCAGTATATTCTCCCTTGAGCCTCCGTCTCAAATTTCAGCTTCCTGCGCTGAATAATAGAAAACATGGCTTTGGAGCTCACTCAGCTGATTTATTTATTTATTAACGGGCAAGCCCAATTCACAACAGCATAACAAAAGTTGCAATTCAGTGTACATAAGAATTTTCAAATTTGAGAAAAACAACATGAAAAAGAACAATTACCAGAAACAGCAATAATATAACAGTAATAATATAACATAATAATATAATATAACAGTAATAACGTGACAGTAACTTATGAAGTCAAATAGAGCAATTTGGATATAATGGTCAAAACAAAGCGGGAGAGGAGAGCACTAAAGTTTTCAGAGATGACAGGGGACTATTGAAAAAGTCAAAATTAGGGTACAAATTTAAGAAGTGGATGGCAGAACGAGGGATGCGGTGCAGTGGTCGATTTCGAAGATAGTTTGTCGGAGAGAAAGGGATGTGGAAAATTTCAGGCTGACGACTTGAGAAACGAGGGATGGAGAGTCGAATCTCCGCAACGGAGGACAGTCCATACCGCCATTTACGAGCTTGTGGAGAAATGACAGGTCAGCCATGCCACGCCGCACTTCCAGGGGTTGGAGTCTGCAGGTCCTGAGGAGTGATGGATAGTCCACGTTTTCAGAAGATATTCCAAGCTTAAATGCAATATACCGCAAGAATTTATTTTGTACTCGCTCAATTTGATATTTGTGGACCGCATAGTAAGGAGACCATACCGTTGAGGCGTACTCCAGCTTAGGAAGGACAAGCGCCTTATAAAGCGTAACGATGGCATGAACGTGGTTAAAGTCGCGGGTCGATGATCGATGATCTCTAATGAGTCAGCGGCCCCTGATACATCTTTATCCTCACCCTGTTACAGAGTGCATCCATACCAAGTTTCATCAAAACTGGACGTCGGGAATTCGCGTACATACATACATACATCAACGGAAAAAGTGAACAAAATAGCTCATTTTTCCTTTTGTCAAAGAAAATGCGCTAAAAATGCACACCATACAGCGTAGGCATAATTGAAGATGTGCCTTCGCTTCCTAGTACATTTCACGTCCTGCACAACATAACAATGAAGGCACAGTATAGAAATAAGGTAGTGATAATTCCCTACCCCGATCGATACTAAATTAACTCTGCTCAAGGGGTTTTACGCCTCTACAAATCTATTGAGGAGGACGACAGTCGCACCCGGGTTCCCGACAATGATCGGATTCTCACATTATTGGATACTTCGAAGCCCTCTCGACTTTTCCACCGCCTTTGAAGCCAATTTGAAAGGTCGAAGACCTTTTGACAAGTTCCTTCTTCCAAAAGGAGTTTTTTCGTTGTCGCCGAATCAAATATAAGTCCGCCGTCGAATATTAATAAAAAGGAGGTTGCGGAAGGTGTTTGAGGGCATAATAGGACTATGACAGGTATCCCCTCCCCCTCCCGTTTCTTCCTTACAAAACTTCAAAGTGAACTTTGAAGAATAGAACACTTCGCCGAGGGGGTCAGAGTCACTTCTTTGTCACCCTTCCCTCCACCTTTTTTTTTTTTTTTTTTTTTTTAACGCCTTTCACCTATTGTTCACTTTTTTTAAAAACCAAAATACAATATTAAAGATTCAAGTTGAAGAGGATGCAAATTAAAGGCGTCTTTCATTAGTTATTGGACATCTCTATTCTGTCCGTCAAGTCCTATTCAGTAACGCATTCATCTTTTAATGAGCTCATGTGATTTGAATCTTCCAAGTAGGTACATGATTATGATGCGTAATTTGGATTTCGAAACTTTCTACAATCGTACGAAATTGACGAATTTATTATAAACGAGAAACTTTGAAAAGGAGAAACCTGGGTATAGTGAAAAGATGGTGGATACCTGACTGAGATGTGTTGCATCAATTCATAGAACAATATATTATTATCAAGAGGAAGGAGTGGTGGCTGAAAACATAATCTGCTCCTGAGTAAAATGCCAATTATTGGCATGGTCCAGCGATGAGTATGTTTGGAACTCTTAGACGGTTACCTATACTGTGCGTCACCTAGCTTCAGGAGCAGCAGATCTACTATTTATAAAGATAGAACGATTCAAAAATATCCAACTAACATTGCTAACAATCCCATCCAGCGCTGTCATAGTAATATTACCACCACCAGTGCCGTTGTCCGAATTCAAACTATCACAGCTCCCACAGCGCCCCGTTTTTCGGTACCTATTTAAGAAGGAATAATGGCTTTTGGGGGCTCTTGTAATGTTCAGTTGACTTTTTGAGTCAAACAGTAGAATCCCGCACTAGATATACTAAACCCGAATAAGGTCTGAGAAGTGCAGCTATAGTATTTTCGGTATTCCCGATATATTTTTCTTTAGTAAGGCGGGCGTGAAGTAATCAGCTGAGGAATCAATAGATGATTTATTTTCAAATAGCCTACAATGCTGAAATTTCAATTGCGGTGATTTTGGGGCATATAAAATGAAATCAGCAATGTGCAGATTATGATTACATTATATGTATATAATAACATTAGGTAATAGAATAGAACAGAATATAATGTTTATTTACAATCAATATCGGATACATAGAATATTTCACAATACGCATAAAAAACAAATTTACGTTCGAATGGTACTCATCTGCTATCGCGAGACTTTTTAGTAAAATAGAGACTATAGAGACTAAATAGTTTCGTGGTCTGGATTGTCAAAAGCTAGCATCTCAAAAATAAACAAAAAAGTTCCAGTCATGCAGCATGATCGTATGAGCGAATTTTCTAAAATTACACGCTGTATTGTAATATGTTAAATTGTATTAGAATTTTAGCAATTTTAGTACAAAGAATTGTTAAAAACCAATTTTATGGCAAAGAAAAAACTCAAAATAAATAAAATTCGGCAAATCAAAAAAGATTTTGGATTTTTCTCGATTTTTCCGCGAATATTGATGAAATTTGAGTACGTTTTTCAGAACAATTTCGTTTAAAAAAATTTTTAATTACCTAGGTAGTTGATCTTCAAAAATTTTGTTTTGACTAAAGATCTACGATAAACTTCAAATTTAACGATTTTTGGCCGTTTTTAGCCGTTTTTAGTGATTATTTGAGTCCTTATTTTTTAAATTTGAACGACTTAAGGCGCTCAAAAAGCCTACGAATTTATCCTTTTATTTGGAAAGCTTGATTTTTTGGCTTGATATATATATATATATATATATATATATATATATATATATACATGAAAAAGTGTTAAACTCTAGAATTCATTTCAGAATATCTCAAAACGGATTTCAATGGAGGATTATTTCGAAAATTTTGATTTTAAAATTTTCGGAGCCATTGCAATAGCTTCACTTTCTACAAAAATTCGCCAATATCTTGAATCAATACTTTTTGTAAAATATAGATCAGTTGGACAAATAGATCAATATAAACGAGTTTCCTCTCGTTAACCAATAAGTAGCGATTACATTCGTTGTACTATACAATAATCTAAGCCTTTATCTATACCTACGAGAGATTCTATGAATATATACCGTCTAAACATAAACATCATCCTAGAAACTCACTCCTTTCTTTACCATCCACGATAGACCAAGTTTCTTGAAAATGTTTCAGAAATAAATCTGAGATTTTTGTTTTAATTTGCTTTCCAGCTCTTTGAATATTGCAGGAGACCAAAAGTGGACTACGGGTAGTTAAATTTTATATAATTCAAGGAGGATTTATATTCCATGCTACAGCGTTCAAAATTCGATAAAATGGTTTACACAATCAGCTTTGGGTGCTTTTGATAGTCAAAGTGGTGATTTTTTACGTACAGCTGCCTTACAGGAATAACTGTGGCTAGATCAATAGCTGATTGGATGCTCTTCTGCTAGAGAGGGTAACTATTATATTGTGTCGCACAGGTTCATATTAATACCAAATCTCCTATTTTTACCAATGAATTGCAAAATTTTCGTTTGTTTTAAAAGTCGACGGAATTGACTAACAAACGAAGAGCCTCTCTGAGTGTACACTACAAATGATCAAAACCTATCAGAATCTCCAACGATAGCATACCCAATCGTTCAGACCAAACCATTAATCCCGAGCCTACCTGTACCCAACGATCAATCCGAAATTAGGTTTGACTCATTCGATCGGTCTCATCGAAAGTTTGGTTAATGGTTCCCAAGTTCACCGGCCGGCGGCAGGGTTAAGACAAGAGGGGGTGGTAGCCGTGTAAAATCGGGCATCATTAACACCTGAAACAATCATTCTTCACACCCCCGCGGCGCCACCTAATAACTAACTCGGATCGTTAAAAACGAAAAAGAAATTGAGGTTTGCCGCTGTTCCCATGATATCACCTTTTTTCGGAGCGGTCTCGTGAGAATAAATTAGCGAAAGGGGATAAAAAGACGGGAACAGTCAACGGGAGAGGGGAAAAGGTGTTATGTCCAAGAGGGAGTTTTTCGAGCGAGAATCATTAACTATCTTCTCCTTGGGAAGATTCCCTTGTGGGGTAGAGTGTGAGGTGATTAATGTTTCGGGAGGCAGTTGGTAAGAGATTTTTCGCAAATGGCTGGTGAGGGGACATCACGTGGGCGCCGGCCGGCGACGTTTTCAGGGGCTATTACGGCCCGATTTTCCGGCTTGGGGGACAACGAAATGCCAGCGTATCGACGAAGAAAGTTAGCATAAACTCCACATATTCAACACCCTATTATTATTTGGAAGCTTGTATGGAGAAAAACCGGTATATGAGAACTACAGCAGATATGCCAAAATCATGTGATGGATTGCATTATGTTGTAAAACTGGCGGCTTGGTTACTCGAAGGCATAATGAAGTGCGAGATGTGCTGGGTGCGAGATTATGTCGATTACCTGGGGGAACTGCTATAAGGAACCTATAATAATTGAGTCTTCATCAACCGAGCCTGGCCTAAGGGTAGATCTTGTGTGCCGCGGAATTTGGAAGCCTCAAAGAGATTCGTTGTTTGATGTCCGTATCGTAGATAAAGACGCATCTTCTTACGACTCTCGCTCTGTCAGTACAGTTCTTATTGTGTCAGAAGCAGAAAAAAACGAGAATTCCTCCAGGCATGCGAACAGAGACACTGCTCATTTACTCCAGTGGTGTGCTTAGTAGATGCTGTGATGGCTCCACAGATGAGTTCATTCCTGAATGTAGGTACATATGCAGTGAGACAATGGAGAAGGCCACTGGCGACTGTGCAGGGTTGGCTAAGGACTAGGATTGCATTTTTAATAATCCGAGCTACCCCCATTTGCATACGAGGAACAAGAATGAAGTGGTGGTGAAGTGGGGAGCTGCTGGGTTTTGGATGGTCCATCTCATCAGTTGGGACTCTGAGCAGCCCGCTCATACTCTTACCATTATCTTACACTCCCGTATTACACAACAGAAGGAATCCCAGCATTCGTGGGACAATGAGGTGATAATAAATTCTTATCAATGTGTGGAAAGTCCTGTATGCACGTATTTGGTCGTGAAAATAAAATTGTTGTTACCTTTGAAGGAAACACATTGTTGAGTCGTGCCTGCATTACTATTTTAACGGATCAGCGCTTAGTATATCACGGGAGTCAAAATTTGAAAACCACGTATTTTCCATAAAATTTAAGTACAACTTGTTTGATAATGTAACATAGTCTTTTTTAATGCTGAATATCAAACGCAGTGTTGTGCTCAACTAGGTATTTTTTTCGGCTCGAACGAAAAAATCCTCAAGATAGTTTAACAATATTAAAGTCAGGACAGTGAGCAGAATAGCTTACACATAAACTGCCTTATTTTTGCAAATTTTCGTAGAAAATGAAGCTATTCATTGCAAAGGCTCCAAAATTTTTAAAATCAAAATTTTCAACAAAAAAATCATTAAAAATAAAGTTTGATTACTATGAAAATCGATTAAACATTCCATAATAAATTTAACGATAACAAATTATGTAAAAATTGTTAGGGGTTGGATGATTTTGTTGGGTTGAATCATCCACAGTATTAAGTGAGTTACGTTATCTACACTGTCGTAACAGTAATTTGTTTTCCACAATCAACAATACCAACCATAATTGTTATTCTTTTAAGGGTGAGTTGAAAAAGATAGTTATTTATGTATAAAGACTTATTCACTATTGTGAAAGGTATGGCCCCCTTTGTGTATTTTATTCTCTTCAATCGTGCCGATTTCCACTCAGGAATTATGAAGATGGCCTGCAGTTGACGAAATCCATCATCGTTGGATTCCAAAGAATTCGAGAAAAAATTAATTGTGATAACGAGTGGTTCGATGGTACCAAAAGAAACAGGTAAATATTTACTTGAGCGTTTCAAGATACGAACTTGGATTCATAAATAGGGCCTGGCATCATCGGAGATGCAGCTGTTCTCAGGAGACCGACCCCAATGATCGTGGGGGTTGAGAAATCGGGGTGTTCAATCCCTACGACGACCCCTAGGGGTGGGGTTTGCATCACAATGGCCCAGGTGCCCCCCTCCCCTCTCCTCAATTCCTTCTTTTCCGCCCTTCCAGCTTCCGCTTAACGGTTTCAGGTGAGTGCACTGATTCATTCTGATTTTTAATCCCCGACAGCAAAAAATCGAGTTTGAAGCAAGGGAGAAAGCATGATGACCACCAGCAGTGACCGCTATCATTTTGTGGACAGGGAAACAATGATAAAATTTATGGCTGATTGATTTATTGTATCAATACAATGATTCACACATTTTCAAACAAACTGAAAAATGATGCAACCAACAAGAAATTCTTATAGGCTTTTTTTTGTACTATTGGGTGGTGAAATCGGATTTTAAACAGGTGTCACGTGTCATAGTGGCGCTACGACTCTTATCTCTCGTTTTTCAAATGGGAACCCCCATTTTTATTGCCGAATCTGAATTTACATGAAATGTCATGGAATAATAACCCATCGCTCGAACTTTTTTAGTTTTAATAATCAATTGCAACATGTGGTACATGATTTTGAGACATCGCGATACCATCTTGGAGAAACACCTAAAATATATGATGAAAATCAGGCATCGTGTGTCAAACCTCCCTCTCGTTATTCCGTAATCGTTATGATGACTACAACCAAGCTCAAAGTTTAAGGAGCAGCTCAACGCAGATGATCTTGATGAAAATAGCTTTTTCTGACCTAGAAGAACACTTCTTGACCATGGCCAGAATATACGTTTTCGTCCATTTTTTTCAAACTCAATGGGAAGTTGGTATTTCATGTTTTTCCATGAGTCCTTGAATGTTCAACTTGAAATGCCACATTTCTTGAGAATTTCGGACTTCATTTTTCTTGTCTATCTAATAGTAATGTTAAGAACTACTGAAAGTTTCTTGACCGTATTATAAATTTTCTCTATGAAATAATACGTTTCTGAAATTTATCAAACGAAACGGTTAATAAAATGATGCTCATTAAATATCTCTATTTTTTCCTATCTTTCTACATACCTCAAAAACTTTTTTGCCCAAATAAATTATGGGTAAACGGGCTCCATGATGTTGGGAACGAACCTAGATGCATCGCATGGTGTTTGGTTTTTCAATTAAATTTACATTTTTGTGATTTTGGTTCAATGTACACCGTCCGAAGCTTATCTCGAAGACTACTGGACCAAAGTTTACGAAGGTAGCTAGGAAACAAAAAACTTCAAATAATGTTGACCAAATTAACGTAAAGTAAACGGTCATTGTTGTGAAGTTCGCGAACTTTCTATTGGCCATTAGAAACGACTCTGAAATTACCAGGATGCAAGACAACTTTTACTTACCCTCCGTCCGGTTTTCGCCCCAACGGATAATAGCTACAGTGCGATCATGTTGGATCATGCTTCCTCACCTCTCCGATTCCTTGACAGCCTATCAGGCCAAGGTTTCTCTCCCCGATGCGGAATTCCCGAAGAGGCGCGCCGGCTAAAATACGTACGATGGGTTCTTCCCCTCATCTCAGGGCATCGGACCAAATGAGTTTCGGATTCGTTCCACGCGTCCCGCGGAGGCCCTGAGCGGTGAAAACATTTTCTGATTATCAACGGTCATGTAACAATTACCCACAAGTCGGCGACAACTTATTACCCCGCGACCTCTCTGCTCCACACCTGCTGGCTCTCAGCATCATGTCTGAGGCAACAGAAGATGCGAAGGACAATGAAATAAGGTGGAAACCCTGAAAACTAACTAATGGACGGTGAGTAGCCGTAATCGTTTGGATTCAATTGAAAACCAACGATCAATTAATAAAGGGGAAATTTATTTAATGTGAAGTCGAACCAATGTAACGCAAAATCAGGTTAATGCGAAAAATGTTGTTTTAGTTATTGTGGTTTATTGAGCAGTGGTGGGATACATGGGGAAGCTGACCTGGTTCCCCAGCAAGAATTCACATGATACCGGTACAAAAACTTACTCCATGAATTACAACTTATAACTTAATGCCACGTAACAGGGTAGTGATGAGGAAATTTAATTTTGTCCAGCTATATTGGGTTTTTGAACCACATTGCGTCGTTGTCTCGATGGGGTTTAGGTAAGTTTAGAGGATTGTAATATAGCCAGGGTTTTATTCCAGAACTTGCTCATCAATTTGCACCCACCGCCATGGAAATGTGTGCAACCGTTTGAACTAACAAAATTCTCTTTTATAACATGTACATATATATATATATATGTACATATTGTGTGTGTGTGTGTATTAGGGATTCCACGATAATCTATCACGAACTAATCTGAAACAAGTTAGTACGTACGTTATATCGCATGAGATCTGCGCTTATTTTATAGTAATTTCACGATGTAATAGGTACCATTATGGTTGTATAGTCGCGCTGGTACCAATAAATTCAATTTAAAAGCTGATAAAGAATAAATATAAATGAAGAATAAATTTTCATTTACTTCGGGTTTCTTTAATGGAATGGATTTCCTTCGCAAGTCCATCGCGAGTGGTTTGGTTTGTGTCAATTGGTATTATAATGATTACTTGATTGCTTTACAGGAATACATATATATATATATATATATATATATATATATAATGCACCCTAGCCTAATATGCTTATTGAAAGGTCGTTCAATATTCGCTCACATGCACTGATCCTTCTCCGTCGGACCACGTGTAGCCGCGAAAGGTCGATGCCTCTCCAATCATTAGCCCGATTGTCCCACCGGAGCAGCATCTTTTAATTAAAACCCCCGCGTCACGCCCATAATGAACTGCCCCAGGTCAATCACTCAGTCAATAGATTCTCCGTCGCCACAATCTAATTGATATTCTTAATTAAACTTTGTCTTCCGGCGCCAATACTCGTCGCCTCTAATATATAAATGATTCTAGGGGTTTTTTTTCTTCTTTTTAATCTCAATTTCGTGATTGCAGCAAGGTCAAAACGATTTCGGTGGGTTTGAAAGTCCGTTATTCATAATTCGCGCTTATCTTTCAGATATCTTATCTAGGTAGGTAAGAGTAGGTCATAAGCGTAGCTATAGGCCGAGAAATCCATTGAACCTCAGAAACTTTCGTCGCTTAGAACAGAAAATATGAAAAATTTATTCCAATAGCAACAATATAAAACAGTAAACAGGTGGATTCAATTCACACTAATTTTCACAAGGCTAGTAATCAGGTGAATATAAGTTTGTTGATCAGGAAGCTTGGGCTTTTGGTGTTTGTGGGCCAGTGCTGCTGTGGTTAACGTCGTACTTGTAGAACAGAATACTGGCTGTATCCATTAAAAATGTAAGTTTATCCTTCTGATTTCGTCCTTCGTCGAGAGTTCCGAAAGGATCTCATTTGGGACTCTTACTATTGTTATTTTAAAGTGATATTGGTCACGTTTTCCTGAATTTAAGGTTCTTACCGTTCGCTGATGATTTAAAGATTTTCAGATCTGTGAAAACGGAAATCAGATGTGAGCATTTCGCAGACAAATTTAAACTCCCATCAGCAGTATTGCAACCAGAATGGACTGTCGATAAATTTTTCTGAAGTGAGATCTCCACTTGTATCAAAACTCCCGAACCGATCACCAGCCGCGATCGGTTCCGGAAGCGTTTCCAAAGAAACGCCCGATCATCACCACGCCCGAACACCGCATCGTGTTTCAATCCTGGGGGTTTTGGTGGACAAATTCCGAAACCATGAAAATCGAAAGAAATTAATATTGCAATTCTTTTACCCTAACGAATCGCAAAAGCTAATAGAAATGAGATAAATAGAGAAACAAAAAAATAAGTTTGAAGCCCGATCGTTTTATTGATGAAGTTAACTAAAAATAAAAATAAGGTGATTTTGGTCTAATGGATGGTAATTTTTCATCAATTTTATTAAACCTAGATTACAAGCCTCTGTCTGAACGACGGGGCAGAAGTAAAGTTTTTGGCGCCACGCGATAGTGTCGCGCTCTATCATGTTTTCACTCAAGGTATGCTTCAAACAGTTAGTACAGAGTGAGACCCACTTCGCTCTTTAGACCAGCAGATGATTACTGTACGATTATTTCGAACTCACGGTGTCGTTTTGACGGAGCAGTTGTAATAAGTCAAATTTTGTATCCGTTCTTCTGACGGTTAAGTAGTTGTAATATTGGTTATTCGATTCCGTAGTCATTCTGACAGGGGATTGTAACAGAAAATATATATTCTTTTTGTATCAATCATTTGGCCTCATCAAAATTTGTGGTAGAATTCTTCGTAGCAGATTAAGTAGGTTCCTAGGTATCTAGGTTTGTTTCTCATTGTCGGATTTTGCATGAAATTCGGAGAGTAGTTAGGGCCTCTCAATGGTCCCACACGAAGTTCTTCGTGATAAACACACTTCAAAAATTCGTCTGGCTCTGCTAGAAAAAGGGTTATAAATTTGCTGGGTTCGCATCAATCCCATTGAATCATTACAATTAAAAAAAACCATCTTATGGACACGAAAAAGCTATGTGCCATTCGCATTCCAACTCGACAGAGTATTTTTGTTATTTTTTATTATTTTTTTTAATTTATTTTATTTTATTTATTTATTTTTTTTTTTTTCTTAGAAAATAAAGCTATTGCAATGGCTTCGAAAATTTTAAAACAAAAATTTTCTTCTCAGAAATCTGTTTTGAGGCATTCTGAAATGATGTCATTCCAGACAATAAAATGTGCTTAAAAAATGACTAAAAATTGTTAAATGAATATTTTTAAGAAGAATTTTAGTCAAATGTTCAACAGCGATGAACTACACCACCAAAAAATTTATGCACAAAATTGTGCTGAAAAATGTACTTACATTCATTAATATTTGCTGAAAAACCGATAAAAATACAAAAAAGAAAAATCCAAAGTTTAACTTGAATATTATGTAGAACGAGTAGTTTTGAGATAAAATTAGAAATTAAGAATTTCTTCGCACTTGAAGTACTCAAATTTCAAAACAATGTAACATAATATACAGGTAGGTACCTAATACAATATTTTACGAAAATTCGCTCATAAGATCATGCTGCATGACTGGAACTTTATTCTATTGAAATACTGAGGATATTTTGTGTTTCACAGAACCTCGCACTGTTTATACATCATATCAATAAAAAGAATGGTTCCCTCCTTACTCAAGTCCATTTTTTAAAGTAAGAGGAAAAGTGCACAGAAAAAAGCACGAGAGTTTAACTACAGTGAGTAGGTGTCGTCATTCATGCGGTGTTGCGCTGATACGGTATTGCTTAGTGAAAGCTACGAATTAATCACAATGTTGTTAATAGATCCAAGTGTTTCATTCAAGATACCATCATTTAAACAAACTCAACGAATGCTACTGAACAATAGAACAACAGCTTACTGAAATCTTGTTGATGAGAAGAAACTCGGAACAAGAATTTGTGAGCGCAGCGAAATATAACTATGATGCGACAAGGCGAGCGATCCTGCAATTACATAAGAGAATCTCTCATTTCTTGTAATGGCAGACATCGACTGGTCTGCCAAACGTAATGAAGTTTGACTCAAGAATGGCCATTTTGGTGATGGACATTGCAGTCCTGTTGTCATTGCTAAGAAACATGCAAGTTGAAAGAGAGATTAAGGAGTCGGATGATCCATCTAAAAAACGTTAGATACCTACTCCAAATTATGTAGACTGTAGCGTACACTACGACATAACCCGATTAGAATTTAGTGAATGAAATATAAAAATCAAATTACTTGAATATATTTGTATAGGTATAAGTAGAAGGAGTACCAATATTATTAGTGCTAAAAAAATCACTATATCTCCGATGGACATATTATTTAATTATGTTTAACCACTTGTTGGAGTGTCCATATAGGTCATTGCGGTATGTTTCCACTACTCCTGTCGTGTATTGAAATCTTCCAGAACCCTTGGTTCCCTTCACCAATAGATTTCGATCCATGCAAGGGTTTTTTTTTTGTTTTGCTGGCCAATAATATTTAATTTATATTACACAATGAATTAGTTCCACACTATGGTAATTTATTAAATGAGTGCAGCGATACGCAATACTTATAATAAATTTCCCCTTCTCTAGTCAGTCTAGTACAGTATCTCCTAAACTCATTGACTCCACAGACCCCACCAAGCCGTCCTCACGGAACCTCTTATCCCCCCCCCCCTTATATACAAAACCCACCCTCCATCGATCACCTCATCCCAACCAAAAGATCCATCCAAAATTATGAGCCAATCACATACAAACTAACACACACACACGCTCGCATGCACGCAAGCACGCACACACACACACACACACACACACACAACCACCACCTTGAGCCCACACCACCACCATTTAACATATTTGTTTTATTTGGAAACTGTCAGTCTTTAATCAGTTATTAGGAAACTAAATTTTAGCTAATTTCCAAAGAACACTCACTTGATTTCCTCAATCTTTTATCTACTCGTAGTTAACCGTTTTTTTCTTGGCTTTAGACATTGTTAGTCGTTAGTTAATCGTTAACATTTGTTAGTTATCGTAATTGTTAGTAATTCCAAAATTTTAGTTTTTATTTCTCAGGCTGGTCCGCGGACCCCCTGGAATAGACTCGCGAGCCCTGGGGCTCCTTGGAATGCTAGTCTTGTCGAGTGTAGATTGATGAGATCCATACAAAACAAAGCGGACCTTTCATAAAGATTTCCGTTTTATTCCTCAAATTAACTGGAGTATTCCTTTTCCTGATGGGTAGCCCTTTTGTGAAGATGATCGATTTGTTTCCATCATTGCCCCAAAAGAGCTTTGGGGTAAAGCAAAAGTCAGAGCAAAAGGCCAAAATTAGACAATCGGACGGTCCTCCTACAATCGCCTCTGAATCGGACTATCTCTGAAGGGTGGTACTCCTCCAATCAACCGGAATCGTCTCTACAGGTTCCTAAGCATCTCTGGAAGCCCCTAATTATATTTTCCTAATGTTTAAACGAATCCAAAAAGACATCAACCGAACCGAACCCACAGCCTTACCTTTCCCAATACAGGTGATAGCACAAACGTTATTAAATTTAGCCCCTTCAGCCATCCAAAAGATCGATTACAACTGGGATTCGAACCCAGGATAATAAATTAAAGTCAAGCGTACTAACTGCACGATTCATACCAGTGAAGATCACTTGTGTCGCTACCCAACGTTACCGATCTCGTCCGGTTTTAGCACAAACGGATAGGCATACAAAATACAAATATATTATTGAATGGATAAAGTCTTCAGGCCGTGCCACGCCCCTCAGGACCCATAGTTGGTAGGTACAATACCACCTCTTAATTTAGTATGGAACACCCAAGTATGGAAGCTACCGTGTTGTGCTTCATGCATATATACAGTTATGTTCACCAAAGTGGCTAAACTGGGTTGTAACCCATGTCCCTCCGCTTAGCCAGCGGTTCCATTTTCTGCTCCATGATTCGCCCCGTATAGTCGTAGCTCTCCTTAAAATCAACTTTATATTATTATATTTCATTATAAACTATCCCGCTTTATTGCTGTTAGTTTACTTGAATAAACCTCTCGGTTCTTATAGTTCACGTGTTGGAATATTGCAAACCTACGAGTATGTTCTCTTTCTCCCCTCTTTCGAAAAGGTGAGTTTGTCAAAACTACATAATTCTCTGGAGTTGATATATTGCTTTGACACATATAAATATATGGATTATTTTTTATCATTATTCTTTCATTTTTTATTTTATTTTATTAAATTTCTTTATTTAGGTATTTAATTTTTTTTTTTTTTTTTTTTTTTTTTTTTTTTTTTTTTTTTTTTTGGCGCGCAGGTATTTAAATGTCGAGCTGTGGTTTCAAAAATAGATCAAATACAAGATTTAAATGTGCAGAGGGATTTAAGAAGTTTACTTATTGACTGACGTTATGAAAATGTTTGCAGCTTTTTACTTAGGGTGAAGTAATAACAACTATAGTTCCCAAAAAACTTCTTAAGTTTCATCGAGCACCCGAGCTTAAAACTCTCTGAAAAGCCACATTAAAACTTTGCATCTTTTGTTCGAAAAATCAGAAAGGCGTGGCTGAGGGTTAATTTCTGCAGCGGCAACCCCTTTCCCAAAGCAAACCTGCTAAATAGGAAAAAAGGGGAGGAAGAATGGAAAGCTTAAAGCAGACAAGGATGGAAAAAAATCTGAGCTGAGCGAGTTTTCCACGAACTAAGTGAAGCGGGAAGCTGACGCATTGTTCCAAGGTTAATGGCCAGGAATTGACTTCCCGTGTATCAAGGTGAGGGGGAAAAGGCATCCCATTAAACTAAAATAACACTTTAAGGCGGGGGAGAAATTTTTCAAATTTTTTTCTCCTGTATTCAACAACACGTGATTGTGAAAATTTGAGAGTTTAAATAAGGAAGAAAAATGAGGGGTGTGACAAGAGTGCAGGAAAAGTGAAGGTGGGCTTAGGAGGTTGATGGATCATGCAATAATGCGACGACAAAGTCTCGGCCCCATTTGGATTTTCCACGTTCCACTCAATCATTCGATAATGAAACGAAAGCAACGTTCCGGCGCCTCCTTCTTCTTGGGAGAATAATCCATAGCTAATTTTCTATAGAAGACGAAGGTGTGAAGTCCCCTTCTAACCGAGGGAAGGGTATTTATTACATTTAATGGTTGGGCAAGTTTTGAGTTTAAAGTAGGTATGCACTACGTATGTATAATGTACATTTACACTACATACGTTTTTGAATGTTCATTCTAAACAGGGTGTTCACACTTGAGATTGTTAACCTCCTAATGGTCGATTCTACAACTAATTTCCAACAAAAAGTTTCCCATTGTAATTTTTTTCAAGCCCTTGATTTTGGAGTTTTTTCACTTCCAAGTTTTTTTTATTTTTTTCGTGTTTTCGACCTTACACCACTAAAATGGTCATATCTCCTGTAATTTACAATGTAAACTTAAAAATAGATAACTAACTATTTTTACACTTTAACTATCTAGTTTTACACTTTAACTAACTAGTTTTACCCTTGAAACCACATTAAATTGAGCATAACAAATAAACTAAAAACTAGTTAGTTAAAGTGCAAAACTCGGTTATAACGGAGTTGGGGAGATCTGCACGACCATTCGATCCCGCGTGAAAAAATAGGTAAAAACCGGCCCCAAACTGGAATTTTTTTTTAGAGGGTCATCTTTCACAAAAAAATTAAAAAAAAAAAAATTTTAAAAAAAACATTAATTTTTGAAAAGTGAGAAATTCTCGTGTTTAGTGGATTTTTTCGCCTACGTGACGTACTGTAAAAATAGTGAGGTGAAATTTAACGCTCTTCCCAACGATATATCCGTTTTTAAGTTTACATTATAAGTTAGAGGAGAAATGGCCATTTTAGTGATGTAGGGTTGAAAACACGAAGAAAAAATTAAAAGTGGGAAAACTCCAAGAATCAAGGGTTCAAAAAATTGAAACGGAACTTTTTGTTGGAAATTAGTTGTAGAACCGATCCCTAGGAGGTTATCAATCTTAAGTGTGAACACCATGTACACTAAGTTACATTCTAGGCTCGAAGTTTCGTGTAATATTTAATGGAAACATGCAGGTTTCTGATTATTTTATAAAACACTTTGCCACTTAAAAAATAAATATATCCATGATTCAATGTTTTCAATTATTTATTCAAGAAAACAGGGTATAGCAGCTTTAAACCATTCAGAGTGAAGAATAGATATCTGTTTCTGTGTGACCGCGTCCTCCTTCCCAATAGTATTGCAACCAACATACTTCCAACACATACTTTTTTTTCCATGGGAATTCGGATGAAGACGCCAACTCATTCCAGTAGCTGCTCGAGAAACCAAACAATTTAGTGAGGAGTGTAGATAGATGTTTCAGTATGAGGTTGGCAGGGATGAGGTTGTAAACAGTTATTACAAGTATAAACTCATGTATCGCAATCTACTGGTGGTTATAGATTGTAAGGTGTTCAGGTAGTATCTACTGATGCGTACTAATCTGAGTTCACTATTTTCAATAGATCATTAGGTGAATGGTTTCAGATTAAAAAATCATTTGCGTTGGGGACTGCATTGTATACATGATTTTGGACATGATATGAAAATTACAGTAGTTCCCAGTTCTTGTTCGTTGGAGTTCATTCAAACGAGTGAAAGCAAAGGTATTCCACAAACGCATTCTACTTGAGGTCCAAATATGAGAAATTGTTGAACCCTGGGATTCAGTGATGTCTCAGTTCCAGGAATTGTTACTCGGAACGTTCTCAAAAGGACGCCGGATAGTGCTTGCTTTAAAGTAAGAACTCTCTCTCATGTGCGTATAGCAATTAACTATTTTTTACGCCCCATTGATTTATGTCTGTAACCCAATTGCTATCCTCACCTACCCTCATCCCTGTGAGGAATCATTGAATTGCATTCAATATTTCTCGACATCATAAAGTCAAGGAATCCTAGCGAACAAGTGATTAATTTCGTCTCTCACTTAATAATCTCTTAACCTCAATAAATATATAGATTTATATTGTACAGAATAAGATATTTGACCACAACAATCACATAGATTGTAACATGGTAGCGATCTAAACATCCTATAACGGCCGCCCCACCATCCTCAAACTACAACCAAACAAAAAATCAACTAGGTACTTCTCATATTTAAAAGAAAAAAAAAACCAAAATTAAACATGCAAGTCGATTTTTTTGAACAAGGGCCAAACAGAACTCCACCCAGAAGAGTCAATAAGCCATTGCCAAGCAAAACAGATGGAGCACGAAACAGCCACCAAACTAGGCACACCCGGCAGCCATCAAATGCATTCCCCCCAAAATGATCAGGCCTTCAGTCGTGATCATTCAAAAATCATATATCCCCAGGATCACCTAAAGCCAAGATAGAAAAAACGTCTATATACAACCCCCTCACACAAAACCACCACCCCTAAAAATAAAATTCAAACAAGTAATAACAAAAACAATGCAAACAAAAATCCTAAATCGCAAAAATAAATTAAACCTACTTACACACCAATGACCAGCATTCAGTAGTTAGTGACTAACCTTGAAGCAATTAAGACAGCTTCAAACAACACATCATAATAATGAAGTATATACTACCGATGCTTGTGATAATACAGGGTTAACCCCCCCTTCCTTCTGTTAGGACCGCACATCCATCACCCTTCATCTACCACCGCTCTCACCTACCCTTACTAACGCGCATAGTTCCTGTGGAAGGAACTGTTATTTGGAACGTTCTCAAGAGAACACCGAGTTGTCAACTCCCCCACTCATCCCAGATCGTGCTTGCTTTAAGGTAAGAACTCTCTTTCTCTCATGTGCGTGTAACAATTAATTATTATTCACGCCCCATTGATTTTAATCTATGACCCAATTGCTATTCTCACCTAACCTCACTCCTGAGCGGTATCTTCTTACCTATCATTGAATTTTATTCAATACATCTCGACATCTTATACTAGTCAGAGGATCCTCCCTCAAAATCTCTTCATTGGAGCGCGATTTAAAGAAATTGGCATTAAAAGATTTCAAGTCATTAATTTCGTATCTCATATAATAATCCCTTAACCTCAATAAATGTATAGATTTATAATGTTGAGAATAAGAAATTTAATCACGACAATCACTTAGATTGTCACAGTGACCGGATATTAAAATGAAAAAAAAAAAAAAAATGGTATTAGAACCGGAGGGTTATTTCCGCTAGTAAGTATTAATAGTAAAATTATCATTTTCGTACCTTTCGGAGGAGTCTATTTTCACTAGAAGTCGAGTACCGGGGGGGGGGGGGGGGGGGGGGGGGGGGGGCGGGAGCTTTCGATGTAAATACATCATCGCCAGTAGGTACACTGGACCATGATACTGTTTCGACAGCCTGATGATGATGTCTTTACATTGAAAGCGCTCGCCCCCGGTACTCGACTTGCCAGAGACGACAGACTCATCCGAATAGTTCGTAAATGATAAGAAAAAAGTCTATTTGCCAGCTTGCCAGTAAGTAAAACGACCATCCCTTATGTACCCGGAGAAGTTCCAAGCACTGAAATATTTATAAATAATTTTTAGTAAACCTGAATACATTGAATATTTTCATGTTGGAAAGATGTACTGACCTATGAATAATGTATTCCATTCAGAATGGATCAATTTATTTTCTAAAAATTCACAGAGCTGAAACATTTACTGGAACTTGGTGGCGAACCCGCTCAAATGAAAATTGACAAGTGGTACGCATTACACCAAACCTCAGCTTCCGAAAAAAACTGTAATCACCGTCGAAAGACCCCAAAGTAACTTGAAACCACGGATCACGTAGGCTCAGCCGCAAAAAGCGGAGACCGAAAATCAGTTAAGGAACTAAACACAAACAAATCAGCTATTCCCGCTCGATGTTATTGTTTGCGTGGCACATAGGGCCACTTACTCTCCGGGTAAACAGCCGAGGCGGGGAAGGCCCTCAAAACACAAGTCCGACCTAATGGGGTGAAAAGGCTGTTTTTGGAGGGGTAACTCTATCATCCCTTTCCCGCTAGAATAACTGTTTATTTACTTCCGATTTCTCTCATTCCTTTCCCCTCCTCAGCCTTCGTCGTGACGTAGTCGCTCTCTCCGTTAATTTGTCCGTTTTGATAACGTGAAATAACTGTCAAACTTGAGCTCAGTGACTAATGGTAATGCCAATTTCCTGAAAATGGGACTTTATAATCGGCTATGCCGAATATTAATTATTACAGGTTATAGAAATTTTAGAAGTAATTAAACTTTGAAAATTTTGTCCTGTATGGAATTTTAAAAACGTCAAATTTTGAGCTTCAATATTTTGAAACTAGTTTCTAACTTCAAACACCTCACTCACTTCCCAAAAGAAATCATCATAAAGATCCCAAACTCGTAAGATGTAAAGGCATTACATTCAATAAGTAAGATACGTTAAGGTAAATCAAATGTTCCCACGCAAGAACTGTTCATCAGTCATTTTCGTTCTAAATGTCTAATATGGTTCGAAATTGTGATCATGTTTGCCTTTACATAGCTGCTGTCAGATTTTGAACTAATAAAACATAATGAACTGTTTCTACGGTTCCGAGCAGTGGATTATTTTTTTGGAATGCCAGAAAGCAAGAAATAGCTGCAGGGCAGGTTTTCAAAGGTCACTTAGGAGAAGACAGTTCACCAAGTTAAGCTCTGAGGTAAAGTTCTTAACAATTAAATCCAACATTCTGTAGCATTATATGGAGCAGAAGTGAGAATTCAGACAGAAAACTGATTTTTAACGCTTTATAAGTAACGTGTAATGTCCAGCTAAACAATATATCACGCTACAAAAAACATAACGTTTTTAGGTTGTAACTGTATCTGTTAATCGGTTGTTTGGTCTTGAAATGGCTTGGTCTTGAAAAGTCTTAAGTTGGGGATTGAGATAAATTTTAGCTAGAAACAAGCTTTTACCCATGCCTATTGCTAAAAAAAGAGACCGATTTCTCTCTAATCATAAAGGGAACTAAATTATCTTTTTTTGACCCTAGGAAGTTGGGATTTTATAAGGAAACTCTCTGGGACATGAATGATATTACGAATGAAATGTCGGGCTCCATCCTGATGAGCTGAATTTGCCAGATTATCTCCTGCTTACCCTAGGAACTTGAAATTTGAAAGGGAACCTCTCTGTAACGTAAAGAGACGAATAAAATGCAAGGACGTTTCCTAGTCAGCTAAGTGAGCTTGATACTCCAATCCTCTGTCCACCCTTGGACATTTAAATTCAATGCGCAGCCTCTCTGAACAAAAAGAATCAAATGATACGACTGACTCCATCCTGATCTGAAGAGAGAGCTAAATTCACAAACATACCCATAGCCTCGAGAAAACAGCTTTTACTTTTAAATTTCATATATAAATTACTAATATCGTTCTAATTAAACTTAAGGTGCCGAACTTTGGAGCGGGACCACTACAATCAGCGGAGTGAGCACTATAGCTATTTAACACAAGATGCTAAACTTCCGAACCCCTTTTGGGTCCCTCCTGGTGCGTGTAGTATAAATCACAAATTGTGAATGACTACAATCAACTGAGTGAGTTCTCTAACTAATTGGACTCGCAATGCAATCAAATGTGCCACAACCAATCGTGGCAGGGTTTAGCTAATATATTAAACAAATGTAAACAATTATATAATAGTTTTATTATAATTGATCACCCGCTGTTATCAACGATTTATATGTAAGCTACCCTAACGTCAACTCATCTCGGTCATTAATATCTTTGCAGACTCACATCAAACCTCCCCTCCATTCGGCCTTCCTTACAAAATGGGATAAAAAATTACCCTTACTTATTTAACGCACTACCACCTACTTTTCCGAGCGTATATTGATTGATAGTACACGTGTATTTTCCCGGATAAAAGAGGACTGCTCCGTTTTTCGGGGTGATAGATTAATTACACAAGAGAAAAAGAGCGAAGTCTACGCGGGAGGGGTAGAGGGGGAAGAGAGAAAGCTGTCCCGCGGGACACAATTTATGGCCTGTCCCCGGAGCTCCGATCAATTAAGGTCAACATTTCTCCCCTCCACCACCGCCACCTATCGGGAAAAAATCGAGGGGGTGGGGGAAAAGGGACAAGTGAAACTGAAAAATAACGTCCATTGGCTTCAAGCTCTTCGTTTCAACATTTATTTGGCAGCGGGGAACGGTGGCGGACACATATTCACACTCAGAGGGCGGACTGCGGCCCATGATGCTTTCCCTAGTGGAACGCATATCAATCAACCTCAACTCGTTTCCCGTACAAGTCCTCCCCCATCGCGCTCTTTCGCTTTCTTCCAAAGTCCTTGGGACCGCCCTCGTGATATCCATTTTCCAGGCTCTTTTCAAGAACTTTTCACAGTCGAGTTTTGTTTACATACAGACCTTTTCTGGCCACACATAAAAATGAAATTTCGTGTCATATTTTCATAATAAGAATATATAGAGGATTTGACACCTCTAACAGTAGCTAGGTACCCTAAGTTCCTAACGTTACCATATTTATGGTAACAGCTTAAATCTTGAAAACTATGAACAGGATCGTTGAACCATCGTAATTTTATGTACATTTAATGTAAAGTGAGCACAAACATAAACCAATTAAAATATTACAAAAAAAAAAAAAAATAAATAAATAAATAAAATAAAATACACCCTGTGGCTAATCGCTAACGAGTAATGAGCTTAGAATACGTTTTTCACCTCCTTTACAAATTTCAGCTTCATAAGTTGAATCGCAAAAGTAGCTCCGAAAATCACAAGGCTAGTATTACTAGCGTTCTTGTGTCTGTCGTTGTTACATGTCATTGCTTTTTGTCGTTGTTACGTTGTAAGATGAAAATTTCCGGCAAAAGGTTTCGATAGAAACCTAATTTACGTTAAAAGTAATAAAGGAGAACATGGTATAGCTTGTTTGCTTTGATCCGTAGTAATAGCAGTACCCAATAGCTCCATCAAGGTGGATGAAATTTTGTTTAATTTCACAGCATAAGAGTGATACTAAAATGATTATAAATTAGCTGTTTGAAAACGTTGAATGAAACGGGTTCGTCCAACTCATTTTTACGCTGGTCGCAAAAGAAGCGCTCCAGCCACGCTTTTACCTGTATCCCATCCCAAAAGGCTAGACAAGCGGACACATTACCATCATTTGTCATGTTGAACACAAGAGGGAGAAGGACATCGCGCTAGTTTAGGTCCTGAAAGAACGCGGCGACGGGAAGGTGTTTGCTTACGGAGCTGCTACCTACCTGAGGATGAACATCTGGTGATACAAAGGAACGAAACTCCGCCGATCTTTACGGCAAACACGCATCTTCTTCTTCGACCAGGTGTTCCCTGGGGTTTTCAAGGCACGCAGGTTATTTTTTAGGACGCCAAATTGTTTTCCGTCCGCAGTATAAGGCGATGATCGAAACTAAAGGCGGTTGAAACAAGAGCAGTCGATATCCGGCGATTAGGGTAAAATTTCGTTTATTGTATTGGAAATGGAAAACAGAGCAGGGACCCTCTAAAAGTAGGTGGCATTAGGGAGATTATTGGAAATGTTTATTACAGGGCGGTTGTTTTAATCTCACTAGAAACATTAGGCATGAGAAGTCATCAGTACATCTGTTACATTGTACCGACTTCGAATAATATGTAAATTTCTTCAGAAACCCCGAGGCCTGGGGATTCAATTGAAAAAATTTGAGCCTTTAGTTTTGAGTCCTATTTCTGTGTCATCCGTTGTTATACTCAGCCTCAACTGCAACCAATTCTTATTTTGTTATGACACTGAAATGAAGATCCATGACCGTGTCCTATATTTTGACACCATAGAAGATCCTTGAGCCCTGATGATGGTTTTATATAAACTAAAAGCTCGGCAATGAGAACATTTATTCGTTTTGACCCTTATCCTGATAATTTTGACAACATACGTATTGTGGGTCGATCATTTCTTTCTATAATTATGGTTTAGTGTGGAACAAACATGTGATAAATCAGCAAAGCGTTTTCAAGCTTTAGTTTAGAAATCTCCGCAGCATAACTTGGAACTAATGAGACAACAAATTGGCTAATTTTCTCTGAGCTCCTACAGACCTAGCAAGCCAGAAATCAAAGTTCGTCATTTTTGACATTTAAACTTTGATTTGGGCTAATTGAAAATTTAGCCTGAAAAACGTATAAAATATGAAAAACTAATGAAAAACAAAAACAAACTAAAAATTATTTTTTTTTTCCTTTTTTTTCCCCCAGATATAGGTAGGTACCTACCTAAGAAGCCTAACCCATCGAAAAAGTGTGGAACCATAGCAACCATCGACCGGGTATAGCTGTTTCTTCTCCCTAGATTTAGATAAATATTTTAAAATAAATAAACAGAAAATTAAGATGAACGTATTGGTAAGTATTGCATCCATTACAGAGATGTCTCCATATCTGGTTTGCAGTCGGTATTTAAACTATTCTAGTTTGGAAGATTCGTTGGCTTTAATTGGATGCGACATGGCTGGACATTGACTGGACTGCTTTACCTAATCTAAAACCAGAAAAAAGTAAGAATCATAAAATCGGGCGAAACTAGCTTATAATATTAAAGTGACTGCTTTGCTTGACCGTGTGTTCTTGCATGCTGCTTTATCGGTCGTTGCTGGGACTGACTCAAGGAAGCTTTATGGTTATTCATCCTTAAAGTCAGTCCCAGCAACGATCGATAAAGCTGCATGCAAGAACACATGGTCAAGCAGTCACTTTCGACGAATGCTACGGTGTCAAGGTGATGAAGAAGATGCCTGAAAAAACGAATGATATGCTACTTCAACAGGCCGAACCATCGGTTCAAATCAGCCTCTTGGGCTCAAATTCATTGATTGAGTAAATCCAATATAGCTACCATGAAACGTTGGATGCAAGCTTAGTTCCAGGGAATATTTAAAAACACTCTTTCTTCTTTTAATTTTGACAAAGACTAATTCAAAATTCAAAAACCTTTTCCTCTTTATTTCTGTAAAATTTCATTAATTTTAAATTATACAGTGCATATATATATAGTGCAGTAGCACATTTTCCACATTTTTTTCAAGTGTATATATACATGTCCTTCCAAACGATTAATCTCATTCCGGACGATAACTCTGCTTAGGATTGAGATAAAAGTTCTTTTCTTGTGCTTGAAAAACTAAGCTGTCCAAGCGAAAGGACGAGTTCGTTGGCCAGCATATTTTGAGCACATTAAATCGATCAAATTTCAAAAAACGTGTTGAAAAAGTCACTAAAGAAAGGAAACAACGGCTAAATTGAATTTTCATTTTTTAGCAGAATATTGCTCAAATAATGCATATCAACAATAAAATGCAATATAATCCTTCCGACGTTTGCAATTAATCTGTGAGATGAAGCAACGTGTTTTTTTTTTAGCCTTTGGTGGTGGATCGAGTGATAGTTAGTTGGGGCCTCCAGTTGCTTCCGCATTCCGCATCACTCACCAACGGGTGTCTCGGTTTTTCTCCACCACGTCTCTGATCACCATCAGGAGTGCAGTGCGTTAACCCCTCAGATGAATTGCGACCGATCATGTGAGTATTTTTCACTTTAAGAAGTTCAAGATGTTTTTCGATGCCTATTTCTCTTTATCTGACTTGCAATATTAATATAACTCTCTTTATCTCAGATGTGATAATAAAATATCTAATTTCCTACCCTAGTTTAATGGTATTTACCCTTATCGCAGTATATCATCTAGCAGATGAATTGCGTCTGATCGTGTACTTCAACGAACAACCTGCCAGACTTGTCTGAAAAGTTTGATGTAATTTTTAATTTTTACGAAAAGCCCCAACCTGCAATGGTTGTTTACTTTCCTTACTTTTACTTAAGTACTAACAATAATTTACGAAAATTCACTCATAAGATCATGCTACATGATTGGAACTTTTCTTTTGACAAGCAGTCAGATAACATGTGTATAATGTACTCTATAAAAAATTCAATGATTGTTTCAAGCCGTGGTTTTATAATAATGAAATAAAAACAAATCTCTAAGCTACGTACAACATGAATAAACTGCACCGAATCATGTAAATCACGAAACATGTGGGAAGACAAGCAGCGATATTTACAAAACAGTTTTTTTCCCCCGTTCCCAAGAATGGAGTCGGATCTCCCTTCAGCTGATTTGAATCATAAGAGCCGCCCCGACATTCATATTCATCTCTGGCCGCCGTATATTTCCCACACCCGCGCCATTTCATATGCACGCACGGAAAGAGGTGCCAGTTTTCTAGTTAAGGCAAACGGAGGCGAGGGAGTGAGAACCAGAGCAACTAAGAGAAAAAAAATGTAATCAACGTTAATGAGAAGACCTTTTTTTTCGTCTCAATTACAGTCTTTTGTCTTACAAAATACGGCTATATTTCTCGTGAAAATATCTCGCCGACTGAGGTTTCTTTTTTCCAGTCGCTCTATCATGCCTGCTACTTTTACTTCGTGGAGGAATATTCTGTTGGAACTTTATTATACTGTTTAACCTTTTCGCCAGTACAACTTTGAATTTAGATAGTGAAGCGTAATACATTTTTACTGAACCGTTCATTTATTAATACTTTTTATATTGTAAGTGATCCTTTGTTAAGGAATATTCATTACCTACTTGATCAATTGAAAAACTGCTTTTTTGATGTATTCAGTATGTTGCTATATTGATCAGAGGGTTTACGTATCTTGAGGACGAGGACAGATATAGCATATTTGTGATCTACTCAACTCGAAATGCAAAAATACAAAGTTTGAGAAAAGATCAAATAAATAATTTAATTATTAGATAAAAATTTATAATAATAGTACAATGTGTATCCGAACACACAGGTGTGTTATTAAGAAAATAACACCCATGCCACCTGACCACTACGTTTTGGACCCGCTGCAATAGATAGTCACATAGTTTTCTTTGAAAATTTGAATGTAAAGCAAAGCGAAACGAATTAACTTAAATTCAAAAGCATGACTATATCGGTGGCTTTGAAAACAGTTCCCCGTTTCCGCTAGCACCTTTCCCCAAAATGTTTTAATGAATCCCTACCAAGAAATTAAAGTTTACATACATAGGTAGGTACAGATATAACTGCAATTATACGTCTTTATTAAATATTTATAAAATACTTGTGAGAAAACGTTTCACAAGCAATAATTGGCAATGTTACAATTGATCACACATCAATTGATACATTGACAATGTTAACAAGAATTAATTAATAAATTCATAAGCAATTTCACTCATGTACTGAGCCACAAGTTAAGCACATTATCTTGTAAGTAGATCAGTGTTCACAAGGAATGACGAAATAAGAATTCCGGGGGGATGTCCTTCGCTTGAGCGGAACAGTGTTATTATTACAATAACTATGCAAATTCACAGATTAAAACGAAAGAAAAGAAATGCATCATGTAAACAGTTAAAAGTCATTTAAAAAATCATTGGAAAATAATCTGAGATAGAGTACAGTTCGGCGTCAATTAAAGCATTTGCAGACCTAATACAACCTCTTCCAAACCAAATTAAACTTTTTTCAAACCAAATTAGGTTTGGAAAAAGTTTAATTTGGTTTAGAAAAAGCTTAATTTGGTTTGGAAAAGGTTTAATTTGGTCTGGAAAAGGTTGTATTTGGTCTGAAAACGCTATAAAAATGATTTTCTCTGACTTAGAAATGTTTTCTCGACAAACGACGATTACATTCGGGAAGGAAATTGAAAAAAACGGACCCCACCCTGGATGGGATTAAGTAACTATATATATGTAAGTTACTGTAGTATTTCATTATATTGACCATAATTATAAGTGATAGAGACGGTATATAGAACCTCAGCTTGATGCACACCTTTCGCAAAAATCGCTGTTATTCCCTGTCCTATTTCTTTGTACTACTAATAACTTTCAGGATGGGCCCCTTTTACTTAATTTTACGTGGCTTTCCTGAAACTTAATTTCTACCAATTGCTTGGGATTTGAACGTACTATGAAATTAAACTGCATTTCTTTACGTTCCAGAGTTCCTTAAGAGTTATCCATAACTTATAGATTGCGCACTCGAATACAAGAGCATCAAAATATAATTATATAGGTACTACAGATACTACTAGTCTGAAATTTCGTATGGTTTAGCATGTATTGATTTCAATTGCTATTGAACTTGATTTATATCTGAGGTCATGGGACCTTATGATTGTACTAATCGACAACAGGATAGGGCAAAAATATACGAAAACAATGAACACAATGATAAAAATATTTGTGATAGATGTTATGCGCAAAAGCTGTCAGTGCTGGGAGGGGAGCGATAAATTCTATAAACCGTTGAATTGCTGAAAATTTCAATAGAAATTTTAACAGACGAAAACTGTAGAAGTATCATTTGTTACAAGCATTTTAGGTTCTCGCATGAGCAGCAGCATCTAATACGATTGTGATGAAACTCACTACGCGCGCTATTTAAAGATGGATTCGGAAGCAATAACAATCCCAAGACAAAAATACTGATGTAGTATACTTTTGATGTCCGTATGAAGTGTTGTCTGCAGCATGTTTAGGTATCGTCCACAAGAATTGCAGTAGAACCAGTTTCTTTAGCCAACACGATAACATTCAGGTTGGATGTGACAAACATTCTGAAAACGTTTGAATACGAGTCTGCAACACATCGGGACATTTTATGTCTTTAGTCCCCCCCCCCTCAACCCCCCCCCCCATTTGAACAAATAATTTTGCCGAATAATGTAACAGTTTCAATGATTTCAATAAACTCTTGTAATAAAGCAATTATCTCTACCCACGCCTTCATTTTGGCGTTTTCTTGAAGTGATTTCTAACGTGGAAACTATTAACAACAAAACAAGCAGCATTGTTTACTATATCCATTAATAACATTAATAAATATAAAATTGCGACATAAATACCAAAAACAAGTACGAAAGAAATGCGTGATAAATCGAAAGCTTTAAATCGAATGGTGAACGATTTCTGTCCGTTGAAAACTTAAGAAGTTTCGTTTCCCCAGAAGCGGCTTGGTTGTACGTTAACATCATTGGAAATCAACTGTAACGCTTTTTTATAACGCAACGCTTTTCGAGTCCATGTGCCAAAGTAAAGACATAAAATTAATGTCAAAAAGGCCAATTGAAACCGGACACAATCTTTGTGTAATGTATGAATTAATATTCTGATATTTAGTTGGGCCACTGAATCTGCGCATAATTGAACCCTTAAAAAAAGATCATTAATAGTTGTTAGGAGTGCTGAATTAATTGAATATTAACTGAATTTAATAAATATTAATATTATATTAATTGGATATTAACTGAATTTAATAAGTAATTGAATTAATAGTGTTAGGAGGCCTGTCGCTGGACAGTACCCTCCGTACATGTTCCACTACTGTAATTGAGTAGAAAATGCCATTATATTAGCAAAACGCAAAGTGTACTTATAACACAAGGAGTTGACAATAAATTTACCAAAAAAAAAAAAATAATAATAATAATAAAATAAATAAATAAATAAAAAATGATAATAGTTGTACCGACCCGTTGATCATATTTTAACTCTAGAATCAGCGAGGTACAATTTATTACTGTTCAAGAGTTGCAACGCAATTCAACCGACAGAAGCAGTACTAATGCTGACCCAAGAGAGCTGTCGTGATGGAAACAGGTGGAGTTGTTTGAAATGCTTAGCCCCGCCTGATGCTCCGCTTTCCTTGCTATTTGCCGTACAGAACAAAAGGGCTCTCCCGGAGCTTTCGCTTCCCTCACCCTTTTCGCAACTCTATCCCCCTCCTTCACCGGCACCGTCGTCTCCCTTCATAACGCAAATATTTGCCGAAGAAACTGGGCGGTGTTTACCTGGCCATTGTCCAAACAAATTAGTCAGACTACTTGGGCCTAGGTTTGTTTCTAAGGGTAACGCAGCTTCTGCTCGTTTTGAAGCAAACAAACTAAAAAACTAATGGTCTGTTTGGATATTGATAGCTCTGTCCTCCGGCGATAAAAGAGAACCTCCAAACTTTGAAGCAATTTCGCGACCATGTTGTATGAATGAACATTATACATATTTATGTGACATATGTTCATGAATGGCAGGTTTGACATAGAACATCGACCTCATTCAACTATTATTCAAAGTAACAGCTATACGAATTACAGATTAAATTTCATGCTAAGCAATAATGTATGTACCTTAATTAAAATTTTGATAAAAAATATCGAAGCTCCTTAAAGATATAAAAAAGCTTACGTAGTTTTGTTTTTTGAGCCGATACGTGCACATGAAATAAATAGGCATGGAATACAAATCACCAAGCTTGACTCGATAAACGATCAAGAATGAGGTTAAATTTTTTAAAATTTATTTATAAAAATACAACCACACATTACATATCAATCCCCCCCCCCCTTTTTTTCACCCACTTGCATAAAGTTTGGTGTTGAACTTGTGGTAGCCGGAAAAGTTGATTAATAGCAAAGAGAATGAAGTCACTAACTTATAAATTGGTGCCAATAATTACATTAAATATACAATATGAGAGAGTGATAAATTGTACATTTTACTTATTCACATTACATTGCATTTTATATAAGAAGTATACCACTGGCTAACGCCCAAAAGTTGAAATAATTTTCTTTTCTACAACGAAGATCTTGGGAACGTGCTAAAATTCAGCTTATTTTCATAGACGAATTCAATCGCTCTATTATAGGGATTTCTTTTGAAGAATTCCGTCCTACAGACCGATATCCTGCCACTGGATTCCTGGACTTAGAATGGACTGACCAAAGTCTTAAAGACATGTTAACAGGAACTCAATATCAGAATTTGTTTAACGTTGAGCACATTGAATTCCCTGTACAAGGCCGCAGTGGAGAACCTAAAATGTGTATTCTAAATTATCTTTAATAGTGTATTCTGAACTACCTGGATTCTAGCAATATGCGACTTATTCGCAACACCCCAGCCAACCCACCATATTTTGTCAAAGAATTTGACAAGCAATATTATATGGACCTTAATTGAGATTCCGATTAAAAAAATATATCGAAGCTCCTTAAAGATATAAAGAAGTTTCCGTTGTTTTGTTATAAGATCCGTTATGTGCGAATGAAACAAACAGGTATGGGATAGAAATCACCAAGCTTGACTCGATAAAATATTAGGTATAAGATTCAATTTTAAAAGTGATTCAAATTCAAAGAATTCAATTTTAGTGATTAAAAAAAAAATTAAGACCTAATAACAATAACAATTTTCGCTAAGGTTAACTTAAGGTTAATTTAAGAGCACTGCTACTGGATGATACGATGAAGAAGAATATAATGTCGGATGGTATTGAATAATAAACTCGTCTTAGTCTACGGACAGAGCGGAACTATAATACGAGAGACGATGCAAGCTGCGAGCAACAATGAAAACAAACATTGATAGGCAGATTGATAGGGGAAGCCTTAGTGGCGCGGCGGACGGCCTGTAACCGCAGCGATGAGAGCAGAATTTCAAGCAGCGATGAGAGCAAAGGAATCAAACCAGTTTGTGAATGATTCCATTAGAGCCCTATTTAAAAAATCCATTATGGATTAGATGGGTGAAATTCATCATCGGTAATCAAAATTGCCGATAATAATTTTTTAAAAACTTTGGCGAGATCTTCTCAATGTTGATTATAGAAATGATGAGAATCCTTGCGATTGGTTTGTGAGATGTATTGTAGTTTCCCATACCACATTATTAACTACGGGGTTTCCAAAAAGATTTAAATGTCATCAATATTATGTAAACCGGCTTTAGATCTGGACTGACAAGATGTGGCTTTGCTCGCCACTCCGAACTCGCCATACTTTGCTCTGTGGTGCTCTTGGCAATTTTCAAAACAATGTAGGTACCTACCAAGGTACCTACCATAATATACGTAGTACTATAATTCACGAAAATTCGCATGACTGCATGACTGGAACTTTTTGGTATACCTATCCTCACTAATGCATACATTAGTCAATCAAATCAAACTTTCGGCTGTTACAAAACATCATTATTACGTCATAATTATTATGTCATATCATAACATGTTTTGTCGAGAAGTATCTTCATGGATAGTCCCGATTTGTTTAAATCCGTCCTTCAGCCTTACCTGTTTTATCAATCTATGATAAATGTTGAAAATAAAGATTTCATGTACCCTTATAGATTACATAAGAAATAGTCTGTACTGAATCGCCAGGGTATTTTTGGAGAATTTTCACTTCGATTGAGGAGACATAATAGGAAATGTCGGAGGAAGCTGTTTTATATTAGGGAAACCAACCGTATGTGAAATGGTAAACAGGTTGGATGAAGAGGTTTTATTCGCTTTTTCTCCTTGGAGAATTCACCGTTGACGTCAAAGTGATTTCTTGTATGAGATGAAGGCGAGAGGAGGAGTTTACGCAACATGGGAAGTGACGCAATGGAAGGCACTTTGGAGGGGTAACAAGGGACTGAAGTAACGAAGGATACACGAAACTCGGGGATACACGAGACTAATAAATATTCAAGGGGGTGTGAGGGGTGGTTTATGGGGGTTGGAGTGTCGTGATTATGGGGGAACGGGATGTGATGATGGGGATGGGGACTCGGAAGGGGTAATTCGTGCCTGGAGGCGTCTTGTCCTGGGTGATGTAGACTCCTTCTTAAGTCCCAGGGAGATTTAAGGCTCACGTATGCTACTTGTGTTTTACCACCTTGACATGGAGCTCACCCTCCCAGGCTTTGGCTTCTTGTAAATCCACATCTGCTCTCAGCTCGTAGCAACTGTAAGAGCATATCTTTCCCAATAACTTCCTCCAAACTGTTCCTCTCAGCTCCTTGACTTACGTGTAGGCAAATTAGCAACTTCATATCGAGTAAGTTCCCTACCAAACCTTTCAAACACCAATCAGAAAACTACGAAATGATATCGTGCAAAACTGTGCACACTTATTCCCTGACATTAATTTGAAATGAGTTTGAAACGTTTAATACATTCAACATCACTGATAGGATGTTTGAAGAGCCAATCGGAAGGTCGTTTATTTCCATCAAGCCACCTGAATTTATAAAACCTGAAGTACTCTGACACAAGTACGCTCTTAGGTCAACCCTACGCGTTTTGTATACAGCTGCTGTACAGTCTTGAATCCAGCTGTTGACTTACCTTCAACATCTGTTGCTTACTGACTCAACATTATCTTATTTGGCGAGTTTCAACGTTGTGTTATTAAAATTACGAGTATTTATACATCCATATATCATGCATAATAAATTCATTCAATGATATATTGAATCATTTTGTAATTGATCAATAACGCACTCACGATTCAGATGACATTTTCAGATATTGAAAGGTTTAGACTGTATATGGTTCTCAATAAACCCCATTGATTCCGAATCATTGGTAGTTTCAACCATGCGCAAACGTATACTTTATTCAGGTACGAATATTTTTGTTTCTTGCTTCCTCACTACCAAAGGTAGGGAAGCTCTGGGTTCCCAAAGAAAAAATTAGAAAAAATTTGTTTCCTCCAAAATCAAAATTTCCAGTTGCTTTTAGCGTTTCGGAGCTTGCTGATCAATTTTGGTTCCGTGTGTCTGTCTGTGGTAAATCCTGGTCGCGCCCTAAAAAATACCAAGTTTCAGTTCGATTCCGGTGAAATTTTCAGGAATTTTGCAGGTTAGCTCTTAGACGGTTTACCATAATTTTTAATGCCGTGAAACCAACAGCAGCCTGTGGACATGCGCAAACGTGAATCTCTCATAACGTCGATTTCTCATTATCTATTGTTCGGATTTGGTTCAAACTTGGTAGGCAATTGAGTACATTTTCTAGAAAAATGTCCTATAAGTTATGTTGCAATTAGTTGAGTCATAACCGTTGCACATGCGAAAAACTAATATTGATTGACAGAGGCATAACTCCGATTCTAATGGAACGGTTTTAATGAAATTCTCAGAGATAGTGTGGGATAGCTTCTAGACGGTCCCCTATAACTTTCAGTACCGTCATAAATGGTAGTTTGTGCGCATGCGCAAACTTGAATCTCTCATAACGTCGATTTCGTATCATCTATTCGTCCGATTTCGTTCAAACTCGGGGAGTAGATGGGTATATGTTAAAAAAAAAAAAAAAAATCCCTGTGAACTATATCGCGATTGATGGAGTAATAACTATAGCGCATGCGCAAAACTAAAATCGATCGAGACAGACGAAACTCCTAGACTAATGGACTGATTTTCGTTGACAATCGTTGAAAATTTCGTTGAAATTTTTTTTGTGCGGTTTAGCTCCTGGACGCCCCCCTATAAATTTCAATGCCGTGGGATAAGTTGTAGTAGAAGTTAGCATGTGCAAACATTGATTTCTTATAACGTGGACCTGTCAATCAGTTCGATTCGTACTTTTTTCTTTAATTAATTCTATACGTCCATGTTACAATATGTGAGGAAGCTATACTGCCCACCCAACTTTGCGGACATTTTATTTAATGAATAATGGCGCACCTCAACCAGAAAGGTTATTAGCGGCAAGGTTCGAATAAATTCGAATAATACGTACTAATAACTCATATATAGCATCATAAGCTTTATGTGAATGGCCTTGAACAGTTCAACCGGTGATAACAGCGTAGTAAGAATTATCAGTGCTTGAAAATGTAGCTTGAAGAAGTACATAAATATACGGGAAGTGGGCAGAGCGCGATACGTACGGCGAGGTGGTGTACCGGTATTTTCACGTAGAGGAAGTAAAGGGGTGGAATAGAACGAGTGGTGGTAGTGGGGGAAAAGGGTATGATGTGGAATTGGAGGGAAACGGTGGCGAGGAGGGGAGAGGACCCCTGCGTGAGACATTTCCAATTACTGGGAGAAGCTCAAGGCAAGAGTGTAGGTGTGACCCATACAAGCAACATCCCCCCCCCCCCCTCCTGCTATTCACCATCACATCACCGCCACAAACTCACAATCCTCTTCGTCTATGTTCCTTCGTTACAACCCCCCCCCCCCTCTCCCCTGTTTCTCTCCTGCGTTTCTACTTCAGTCACATCTCTTTTTCGTTACCACGCCAAGCCACTTCCTTTTGATTTCCGCTTAGAAACGGCTTTTCACCTTCGCGAAACCTTCAACCCAGATATTCGGCGTAACGGAAAAAAAATCGCAAGAGAAAATACAAAAAAATAATAACAGAATATTGGCTGCTACCCCCATTTCTCCGATGCCACGTTAGAAATACTATTTTGAGAGGAAATAATCACGTCAGCTACGGGAGGGTCACGATAAATGATGTACGCGATAGGAGATGAAACAGGAAATATATATTCTTGAGACACCTCAGTGAAGACACGCCTCGACAACAGTGGTAAGTCAGCACCATTAAATTTGTCAATGAAAAGCCAATTCGAACCTAGTAACATTCTTATTCTGAAGGTAATCCAAATTGTAATATTCCTCATCTCGATTCTGAGGTTATAGGAGGAATCCTTTTGCGTTCCATCTGCTTTGGAAGGCAATGTTCACAGATTATGGCAGATAGAATCGTTACCGATTGCAAGTGAGCTTCAATTGATTCGCTGGTCGCCTATAACATTCGAAATGCTATATCGTGATGCGATAGTAGAAAAATACAATTACAATGTTCACATATTTCACGAAATAAAATACGTTTCCCAATACGGGACGGTTGGTGCATGATATGCACCAGTTCATTTAAGTGTATGGTGGTCGTAAAAGTCCCTTCAGCAGACTCCATTATTTACTTATCATTTACAACCATCAGCAAAGCCCGTGCTATTATAACGGACTGTAGATATGGCAGTCAAATTCTTGTCACAATAATTATCAGCTTAGTTTTCAGAGCTGCTAATCCAAGATCTCTATTTTATTTATTTATTTTCTTCTTTCAATTTATTCAGAATGTCCAATTTTACTCTACTGAAATTCGTGCATGATTCTGCTTATGGTGCAGCCTAATTTTTAATTCTACTGGTCCGTGATGTGAGCGAAACATCTTTGCCAACGCGGATCCAAAAGTTCAATTTCCAAGACTTCCCAATTTTGATATATCAACTGAGTCTACTCTCATCTTGTCTTACGGGTCTTAAGCCTTTAAGCAAGCAATATTATAGGTAGAGAACCGGCTTATTCATAATGGGGTGAGATTCATCAAGATTCAAGAACGTGATTCACCAATTAATTTGGATAAAACATAACTGAAATGGGAACCTCACACCACTTACTTCCTTACTGGTACATCTGATTTATCAGTAGGAACAGTAGATTCCGGATATAACGGTAGGCTGGATGTAACGATGGAAACTGCATCAGAAATTTGAATTCGTAAGCTACAATGCAATCAATATTCTGGGTACAGTGACGCCTATTATACCTGCATTACGCATATAACATGGATATGAAGGCCCTTCCTCTTTTTTCGTTTCGCATAAAGTGATGTCATGAAATTTCACGCACCTCATGCCAGTGTCCGGAACGTGCTATCCCTGAGTTGGTTTCTGGGCAGAAGCAGGGGTATAAAAACAGTCATGCAGCATGATTGTACGACCGAATTTTCGTAAATTATCGTATATTATATTCATGTCGAATTGTTATGAAATTTGAGCATATTGAGTGCTATGAAATTCGTTAACTATCAGGTTTATGACAATAAATTTTATCTAAACATAATTCTGCAATTCAAACAAGATTCTGAATTATTATCAATTTTGTGCATATATACATGCTACCGTTAATGTGTTTAATTCAGTTAATATATGAAATAACTAATTAGTATTATGCCTTAGTAAAAATGCAGATTACGGGACATATAGGTCAGAGTGATGTGTACAGTTCGGAGGTCTGAATGCTCGCAAGCTCGCATCCCAAAAGTACGGAACATCAAGTAGTCAATCTCTTAGTAAAAATGCAGATTAGTTGGAAATATATGTAGGTCAGAATGATGTGTATAGTTTGGTGGCCTGTGAGCCCCTCGGTAGTTATTGTACTGAATATACATATACTTGAATCTTCTGTATATATATTTTATGTGAATTACACGAAACAGTGTATGCTGTAAATCGAATGATACACTGTCCCGCCCAAATGATGAAATTTGGTCACCTGACCTCTGCTTATTATTAGGGTGGCCTAGTCACAGATTCAATAACATCCAACTCGGAACTAATATTGCAATATTGTTCACCGTTATGAGACGGGTGGAAGCTGTCATCCTCCCCCCGCGACAAGGGGCAGACAATATTTTAAAGTCGACCAACTGCCGCGGGAAGTCCCCGAACTCCGAGGGGAGTCTGAGATACGACGCAGGGACGAACCGCAATATTCATTAGACGTTATTAATGTAGGGAATGTTTATATTAAAGGTTTCGGTAGCGGGAGGGGTCGAGAAAAGTTGCGCGGTCACAGACGATATGAGGGCGACACCCGAACGAGGGATGTAATGATTAAGTGTCACCCTTCGCTCAGGGGCGAATAATCCTCACCCCTGGGACTTGCTCACTTGGTGGGATGGTCCAGTTTGAAAGGAAAAAGCATCCAATATGAGATATTCTCGTAAGTTGAATTCAGTTAGAACGAATCGATGAAGAAGTTCTTCAAAAATCAATTTTTCGCACAAAATCAATATTACAGTGGCTCAAAAATGTTTTATGATTACATGAATCGGTAAGTATGCAGTCAATTTTTGAGATTAAATGAATAAAAGTCTGCCTGGCCACTCCCATGCTCTGAAAACCCATAATCAGGGAACACACTCATTCTTTAAGCAATTTTGACATTCAAAAGCTGTTTCTGCTGTTGGCTACAGTTGGAGTGCACCACTAATTACATTATTACACTAATGAGAAGGAGAAAATTACATTATTTAAGGAGAAAAGTTAGATGAAAAGAATGAAAATGATTGATGAGTGAGTGATGAAATTTTCGAAAAATCAAAGGATGAGAAATGTCAATTAAAAATGGATGTATAAAATGAAGTAAGTGATAAATTAGATAATATTCTAAAAAAAAATAAAAAATAATAAAAAAATACAAATAAAGTTACCAAATAATCTCTTTTTCCCTTTTAGCCATTCCTCAGAAATGTTCCGACAAATAATCCAACTATTCTCATATCTTCATCAGGTATTGCGTAAATGATTCGAATTTTTAGAAATTCTAGACGTTGCTGAGACGTCCCTATTAGCAACCATAATAACAAAAGTTCAGGAAATTAACAAATCGGTTGCAAAGCGTAACGCCGTTTATGAAGTAGAAGGATGGATATGGAGGTTCAGACGAACTGGTCATCGGATCCACTTGTTTGCGAAAATGGGCAAATATAGACCCTTTCCATTTAGAGAAAACTGGAACTCTCTAGGTGGCCAGGGGGCCAAGATCTCGAATGGGGCGGAAAGACGGAAAGATGTGCGTATCAGCGTAAGTTTGATTACGCTAAAAAATTTAAAAAGTCGGAAACTACTAAAAATCTACTATCAAATTAATAGAAAAGAGCAAAACTATACTCTTGACAAATCACTTCAGAGATATCTGATGTTGCCTTTCCGCCATTTTGGCTCATTTTGATTCGGCCATAAAAATCCATAACGAGTATCACCACAGAGTCAATTTTTCGAAGGTAGTTGTCAAAGTTTGGCGTTACGTCTAGACCACGAACAACCCTCATTTGAATTTGATTGTTCTTCTATTCACCTATTTGATAAGTTGTTTACCCGAACGATCGTTACGGATGGAACCGAAAACAAATTATCCCTAAGTAGAGGTTGGGCTCATTTGGTGTTTCAATCAGCTTTTGTCGAAGTTTCGGAGAAATTCGTGAGGTCTTTTGCAAGATATACCAGTATAACTCCCACCCTCCCAAAAAACGGATAGTATTTGTCAGCCTTTTTTTCAGCAACCGGTGCTCCAATTAACTCATTATTTTTTCAAATTTGTTTATGTTTAATGTTATTTTAGAATGATGAATCGGAATCACATATAAATGTCTTGTTCTTAATTGACTTGCGAATAAATTCCATGGTTTTTAGGCCGTTCGTCAGCATGGCCTCAACACATATATCGTGCATTTCATCGAAATATCGTTCCAACAGAATTACCCTCTTACAACAACGAAATTTTGAAGATCGGCTCGAAATTTTGTTTAAAAAAGATAGAAAAGTGGTTGGAATTGCTTGAAAAGGGGAGGGGATGTAATTTTACGGAGTTGCAGTTTAAAGTTACCCATAGTGACCTAATACGCAACACATTCTATGAATGTATGCCTTCCGATTCCAGGACATTTAGAAACTTTTTTTTCTGACCTATTTGCATGATTGTTTTACTAATGTAATTCATTCAAGATATGATTTGTTGTGCATAATGTTTTATAACCTGCCTCTTCTCTTAGTTATTCCTAGTTTTCAAGTCGGGGGGAGGTTGGATCTATTTCTTAACTTCTATCAACATCAGGTGCACAGCAATAGTTCAGGAAATAAAAGAGATACGATATTCTGCAAACGCTTTCAGACCCAATACGTTTTCAAACAGTGTTCAACCCCCCATCACGTCACCAATTTTTTCGAAACAACAATGTACATCACATAGGTACTGTAAATGTTATGTGTGCATTAATGAAAGATCCAGTCATGCAGCATGATCGTATGAGCGAATTTTCGTAAATAATCGTAAGGTATTGTATGAAAAAACATATTATTTTAGAATACATTGTTTTGAAATTCGTTGTACTGTTTTGAAATTCGAGCATTTTGAGTTCATAGAAATAGTTGACTATTGATTTTATGGCAGAAAAATTCGTTTAAAATAATATTCTGCAATTCAAATAATATTCGGAAATTTTAGCTCTTTTTGGGTATTTTTATAGATTTTTCAGCAAATATTGATGGAATTTGATTTCATGTTTCTATAAAATTTTGCGCGTAAATTTCATAATGTTCTAGTTCGTTGTTGATCACCTTTTTAAGGCTAAAATTCTGCAGAAAAAATATTAATTTGACAATTTTTAGCTGTTTTTAGCCATTTGTAGTGATTTTGCTGGTATAGTTTTTGAAATCTGACCAAAAAGTCAATGTGCTCAAAAAGCGTTGGCCAACGAACTCATCCTTTCATTTAGAATACTTATTTTATTGGCGTAAAAACGGAATTTTTATCTCAATCCTAAGGAGAGTAAAGGTCGGGAATGACACACACACACATACGCACACACACACGCGCGCGCACACACACACATATAATATACATATACATGTGTGTGTGTATACACACATATGAAAAGGCGTTAAACTCTAGAATTCGTTTCAGAATGACCCAAAACGGATTTCAATGAAAACCTTTTTCAACAATTTTGATTTTAAAATGTTTGGAGCCATTGCATTAGCCTCATTTTCCACAAAAATTCGCTAAGAGGAATCATTGTGCCATAGAGAAATAGAACCCTTCTGTACCTGTTCGAGAGGGAAAATCCTTGGCTTTTCACTCTAATCTCAAAGTAGCCAGTTCTAAAGCATCCATCTTTGGAAATTACTCAACCCCGCAATATCCATTACTAGTTGATACAGCCATTCTGACATCGAGGACGTCTTGTAGTTTTTTTCCTGTGGTTTTTCTTTCAAAGTGTGCGGATATGTGTTTTTCATGTTCTTGTTCGTAAAGGTGGAAAGGTCTGTTGAATGAGGGTTAAGAGGGGAGGGTGGGGGGGGGGGGGGGAGACACCTTGAAGTGTTTTGCCAGGATCCCTTCACACAAGTCCCTCCTCCTTCATCGTCTAACATGCCCTTTCTCAACCCCGCCCTCCTTAATACGGGAGGGGGAGGGGGTTTGATTGATACACCCCGCCTTTTGTTTCACGCTGTCACCAGCAGGGTTATCAGGCTCACGGCTCATTACGCCGCGGCCAAGACGGATGTGACGTCACCGGGCCACAATAGGGCACCCCCTCTTCGCCCACACCGCCTTCGCGGCACCTCCGAGTCCCTAATCCTCCTTCGCCGCCCCCTAGTCCCTAATCACTCCCTATTACCCGGCTCCGCCACATTGAGCTTGAAGCTTATTTGACTAGCACACGACGGCGGATTCCGCCCTTCCCACGAAACTCTTATCGACCTCCGCTTGTTTCAATCTCATTAACCATTTCACTTACACCCAAAACCATTTCTGATTGATTCGAACATTCGTCTTGTGATTCTGCCACTCCGATACACTTTCATCCATAGAAGGGAGAAGGCTAAATACCGTGACTGACCTGTGCATGCTGTTAATGTTAAGCATGATGGTCAATGCACTAAATACCTGTTTTTTGACATTTTATGTCTTTACTTTGGCACATAAATGAAAAAAGCGTTAACAAAAAGGGTTAAGAAAAAGCACTGAAAAAACGCGTTACGGTCGGTTTTCTTATGATTTCCGCATACAACCGAGTCGTTACTGGGGAATTGTACTTCGTCTTTTTTATCCCGAAAAATTCGTTGACCATTCGTTCGAAAGCTCTCGATTAATCCAACTGCGATGTTAATTACTGTGAAGTGCGTGGCCAACAAGCTGGATTATGAGCATAGTTATTTGAATAATTGTGTACACTCAGGTGATCATTCTCAATAATTGATATTGTGAACATGATTGCAACCGCTTGTTAATTTCTGATGATTTCATTGATCTGGTGATTTGATGATTTGATTCATAGCAGGTGATCCGAATATTGCGAGAACGGTTTGATTTGTGAAGCGGTGGTTAAATCATTTGAATAGGTAATTTCTATACTTGACACTCTAGCAAGAGTGTACTATAGTGCACTATAATTCCGTATGTAGCCTCTTTAGGACATTTACTTGACGATGCCTAGGGTCCGGATCAGATGGGTGGCTCTTAAAGCTAATTTCTATGCTTTACACTCTAAGAAGCTGTAATTTCGTATGTAGCCTCTTTAGGACATACGAGTATACTTGACGATGCCCAGGGTCCGGATCAGCTGAGTGGCTCTTAGAGCTTGCATACGAGTCCGCAACACATACGAGTCTGCAACTAAAGGCATAAAATGTCCCATTGTGTTGCAGACTCGTATGCAAGCGTTTCTTATAAAAGAACATTACCTAAGTTTAGTTTAGGGTTTTGTGAATAGAATTGAAATTACTTTGTATATGTTTATACACAAGGGTTGTGATCAGTAACTTTTTTTTTTTTTTTTTTTCGTTGAAGCACATTATAGCACGTAAACATATGATTTCAGTTTGGAAATTCAAGAGAAAGATATATTTTTCAAGCTCATTAAATAAATTGGATGCCACAGTTAGTTGGCAGTTGGACGAAAAATCGATGAACCTAAAATTGTTGTTTACCTTATTTGTTTACATGTTACTTTACGCCGTTAGTAAAAAGAAAGAAACTCGTAAACGAGTTCCACTATCTGCTTTACAAGCAGATACCATGTTACATGGATATGTCTTCGATTGGGGATTTCATAACGGTTCTCCTCGATTTGTCCTCGACTGTTGTCAAGAGGATGAAAATGTTTCCTATGGAGTGGAGTAAATGATGCTATTGCTTTACGTTAAGAATATTGTAACCGGCTTATTAAAATTGTTTATAGTCCAATCAACTTAGTTTTGGAATGTAGCCAGGTGCGTAAGGAGGGGGAAATTGGTAGCTTGAGATGCGAACATTTATCACATAAATCAAGCGCTTTCCAACAAGTGGCGAACGATTTTTGTGCGATGAAAACTGCGGAAGTTCCATTCCCCTAGCAACGGCTGGGTTGTACGTGAAAAACACTGAAATTGTGACACAAATTTTGCGTCACGGAAATTTTTGGTTGACCCCCCAGAGCAAAGACATATCCATGTAAAAAATATGCTGTAGAATTTTGAATACGATGTACACGGTACTTGTTGATTGGGAATCAGATGAAGACGTGGATTGCCCTCCAGGCTAATTTGGGCCCCTCTATCAGCCCCCCCCCCCCCACAGTTTCATTTCTAGCAAATAAATACTGAACTCTGCGCATGCGCAAACGTAACATCTATCAAGCTTCATTTTATCGTTACATAAAATTGACCGATTTTGACGTTTTACGCTAGGTACATCAGGGCTTACTATTTCTCCAAACCGTAGGAATCTGCTGGGGAATACTTTAAAGTTGTTTAAAACATTACGATGATCTATACACTAGTGCCACGGATACAGGGAAGCCAAGTGCAAAAACCCACCTTGACAGACGTTTTATCTTATTTAGGGCCCGTTTATCAATCACAGCGGTAACTTCTAGACAAACCCCAGGTAGTTACCTAGAGGTTACCGCAACCTATCGAACAAATTTCGTAGGGCGTTTATCAATCAACTTTATCCCCTCAGGTAGCTACCTACAGATAGCTAACTGCTCAGATAGCTTCGTCTGAGGGAAAAAGGGGTACCACTACTACAACAATGATTTCTCCACAAAACAGCCTTACAACACTGGCATTTTTAGTTCTACGCGACGTCTATCGGTAAAAAGTAGATAGGTATAGTACAATACAACAACACTCCTGTCCTTTCGGTTTCATCTCCCATGTGTGATCGCGGTTACAACGCTTTAAAATTTTCCTTTGTGAATTTCATATTTAAATTCATATGTTTTTTTTTGTTAAATTAAGATTTCGAATTATTTTTAAGAAAATTATGTTAGGAAATAAAAAGTTAATTGTGGAAGTGGTGAACGGAGCGGGTAATAGTGATAAATATACCGTAATGTTTCCATATTCTGATTTGATTTCCTTCACTGGTTTTTGTTCGATCCCGATTTCAGTCTAGTTATGCAATAAACCTTGGAAGTTTCAAATTTACTATTGATGGAGGTGTAAAGAGGGGGTAATCCCGATAAATCATGCTTCGTTTGGATGTGCTACAAAATTTCATTTTGTGGACGGATTTTTGAGAGGAGGAATGATGGAGGGGGGAATGAACTGTAGTATTTACGCTATTTTCAACCGATTGTTTCTAAATGTATTTTATTCTTTCCCCCACTTTGTTTTATATAATATTTTGCTCGATATAATTTGGTCTTTGTAGAAATCATTCTCAGTAAACAAAAATTTCATCACGGTGGGTTAGGGAGCGGGTAATATAAATATATTTTAGACCAATTTGTAAAAGCAGTTCATTTATATTTTATTACGGTTGTGATGATGGTTTTGTGATAGGCGATATTATAGAGTTGTTCCTATCACTGTGGGATTCTATTTTACCTTCTATCAACCGCAGCACAAACATAGTAGTTTCTTTCGACAACCGGAAACGTGTGTAAAAATCCACATCGTCAAGTTCATTAAAATAATCCGGGCGTGGCCGAACCGTGTACGGTCTCCGTTCATATTCCAAAATTGAATGATCTCCTCATCCGAAAAGTCCGAATCCATCAATTCAACTTCGTTGTTATACATCATGACTATCTTATATGACTTTAATTTATTGTTATAAAGATTATATAATGATTTGGATATAGATTTAGAAATGATTGTTATTTAGTGCAAGCTATATATAACCTCTCCACATAACTTTACCCACAAGATAAATCGCTCAACTGAGGGAGGTGAGTCTCAGGTAAGGATACCAAGCAGATAGCGGTATCTTGCGGATAAATGTGAGTTGATAAACAGCCAACGAGAAGTTATCTGAGGCTGCTAGTTACCTAGAGTTTGCCTGGGCTTTATCTGTGATTGATAAACGGTCCCTTAGTAATTTATTTATTTTGCTTCCTCACAGGAAGTCCAAGTCGAAAAAATTGTTGACCTTTAAATTTTCACTTACTTTTTATGATTCAAAGCTTGCTGAACAATATTGATTCTATTTCTGTTTGTCTGTCTGAGGTAAATCCTTGTCGCGCCCAAAACTATACCAAGTTTCTGTCAGATAAGAATGAAGTTTTAAGGGATTGTACGAGTTTGCTCTTCGATGGTTCCCCATAATTTCCAATGCCGTCGAATCAACAATAATCTGTGCGCACTGCATTCTAGCAGTTGGGGAGGGGGGGGGCAGTTTTGGTATAAAAAGTATTTCAGTGTTATATATTTTTTGAATATTCAGTGTAATATATAGCAGTTTTTGTGATATTTGCCGGTAAGTTCTCTAAGAATAATTTTGAGGCTAATTTTTAAACATTTTTTTAAAATTTCCAATTTCTTAAAAAATTAACGTTTGTATTTTAAAAGTTAATGAGTTTGAATGGTTTCAAAGGAATATGAAAATCATCTGTTCTTGAAAACAATTTAATGCTGGTTCCGAAAATGTGTTAAAAAATCAAGAACAGTTTATTTGATGAGTATAAATGTGGATTTTTATGTCAAAAAGCGTGGTATTTCCGAAAAAAAACCTTTAAAAAATCATATCTTGGCACCGGATTGAGGTAATAAGTTGCAGTTGCTGGTATACTACCCCATTTTCGGTCTAGTTTTATGATTTTAAGTTACGAGGGAATCAATCTATACGATCTGTAGTGTAGTATAAATCGTTTTTGGTTTATTGACATTTTCATGTCTTTGCTTTGGCACATAAACTAAAAAAACGTCACGGAAAATAATTGCTCACGAAAATTGCTCACGAAAATTGCTCACGAAAATTGTCCCAAGTGGCCACAACGATGATTATGACCATCAGAAATGACGTTTTTACCTAATGATCCCACGATTCTGAGATTTGGTATGTGGGCCCTTGAGGGACTTCTGAACACAACTGACCGATCCCAAGTCAGCTGAGTGGCTCTAGAAACCAGTTTTTTCCCTAATGATCCCACGATTCTGAGATTTGGTATGTAGCCCCTTGAGGGACTTCTGAACACAACTGACCGATCCAAGATCAGCTGAGTGGCTCTAGAATCCATTTTTTTCCCTAATGATCCCACGATTCTGAGATTTGGTATGTGGGCCCTTGAGGGACTTCTGAACACAACTGACCGATCCAAGATCAGCTGAGTGGCTCTAGAAACCAGTTTTTTCCCTAATGATCCCACGATTCTGAGATTTGGTATGTAGCCCCTTGAGGGACTTCTGAACACAACTGACCGATCCAAGATCAGCTGAGTGGCTCTAGAAACCAGTTTTTTCCCTAATGATCCCACGATTCTGAGATTTGGTATGTAGCCCCTTGAGGGACTTCTGAACACAACTGACCGATCCAAGATCAGCTGAGTGGCTCTAGAATCCAGTTTTTTCCCTAATGATCCCACGATTCTGAGATTCGGTATGTGGGCCCTTGAGGGACTTCTGAACACAACTGACCGATCCCAGATCAGCTGAGTGGCTCTAGAAACCAGTTTTTTCCCTAATGATCCCACGATTCTGAGATTTCTTATGTGGGCCCTTGAGGGACTTCTGAACACAACTGACCGATCCCAGATCAGCTGAGTGGCTCTAGAATCCAGTTTTTTCCCTAATGATCCCACGATTCTGAGATTCGGTATGTAGCCCCTTGAGGGACTTCTGAACGCAACTGACTTATCCCAGATCAGCTGAGTGGCTCTAGAAACCAGTTTTTTCCCTAATGATCCCACGATTCTGAGATTTGGTATGTGGGCCCTTGAGGGACTTCTGAACACAACTGACCGATCCCAAATCAGCTGAGTGGCTCTAGAAACCAGTTTTTTCCCTAATGATCCCACGATTCTGAGATTTGGTATGTAGCCCCTTGAGGGACTTCTGAACACAACTGACCGATCCAAGATCAGCTGAGTGGCTCTAGAATCCATTTTTTTCCCTAATGATCCCACGATTCTGAGATTTGGTATGTGGGCCCTTGAGGGACTTCTGAACACAACTGACCGATCCAAGATCAGCTGAGTGGCTCTAGAAACCAGTTTTTTCCCTAATGATCCCACGATTCTGAGATTTGGTATGTAGCCCCTTGAGGGACTTCTGAACACAACTGACCGATCCAAGATCAGCTGAGTGGCTCTAGAAACCAGTTTTTTCCCTAATGATCCCACGATTCTGAGATTTGGTATGTAGCCCCTTGAGGGACTTCTGAACACAACTGACCGATCCAAGATCAGCTGAGTGGCTCTAGAATCCAGTTTTTTCCCTAATGATCCCACGATTCTGAGATTCGGTATGTGGCCCCTTGAGGGACTTCTGAACACAACTGACCGATCCCAGATCAGCTGAGTGGCTCTAGAAACCAGTTTTTTCCCTAATGATCCCACGATTCTGAGATTTCTTATGTGGGCCCTTGAGGGACTTCTGAACACAACTGACCGATCCCAGATCAGCTGAGTGGCTCTAGAATCCAGTTTTTTCCCTAATGATCCCACGATTCTGAGATTCGGTATGTAGCCCCTTGAGGGACTTCTGAACGCAACTGACTTATCCCAGATCAGCTGAGTGGCTCTAGAAACCAGTTTTTTCCCTAATGATCCCACGATTCTGAGATTTGGTATGTAGCCCCTTGAGGGACTTCTGAACACAACTGACCGATCCAAGATCAGCTGAGTGGCTCTAGAATCCAGTTTTTTCCCTAATGATCCCACGATTCTGAGATTTGGTATGTGGGCCCTTGAGGGACTTCTGAACACAACTGACCGATCCCAGATCAGCTGAGTGGCTCTAGAAACCAGTTTTTTCCCTAATGATCCCACGATTCTGAGATTTGGTATGTAGCCCCTTGAGGGACTTCTGAACACAACTGACCGATCCCACATCAGCTGAGTGGCTCTTGAATCCAGTTTTTTCCCTAATGATCCCACGATTCTGAGATTTGGTATGTAGCCCCTTGAGGGACTTCTGAACGCAACTGACCGATCCCAGATCAGCTGAGTGGCTCTAGAATCCAGTTTTTTCCCTAATGATCCCACGAATCTGAGATTTGGTATGTAGCCCCTTGAGGGACTTCTGAACACAACTGACCGATTACAGATCAGCTGAGTGGCTCTAGAATCCAGTTTTTTCCCTAATGATCCCACGAATCTGAGATTTGGTATGTAGCCCCTTGAGGGACTTCTGAACACAACTGACCGATTACAGATCAGCTGAGTGGCTCTAGAATCCAGTTTTTTCCCTAATGATAAGGAAATAATAAGAAAACACACATGAAAATGTCCCAATGTGTTGCAGACTCGTATGCAAGCATTTCTGATGATTTCCGCTTACTTTACTAAGTTTACATCAAAATTATGGTTTTTTCAATTATAAACCTTTGATTTTTGCTTCCTCACTATCGAAGGTAGAGAAGCTTGTGTTCGAGATTGAGTAGAAAATGTTTGTCCTCCAAAATCAAAATTTTTACGTTTTTTTCGAAAGCTTTTTACGTTTCAAAGCTTGCTGATCAATTTTGGTTCCGTGTCTGTCTGTCTGATGTCTGTCTGCCTGTCTGTGATAAATCCTAGTTACGCCCAGAACTATAACAAGTGTCATTGCGATTCCGATGGAATTTTCAGGGATGGTGCGAGTTAGCTTCTAGACTGTCTCCTATAGTTATCAAAGCCCAACAGTTGCCTGTACGCATGCGGAAACGTAAAAAACTCACAACGTCCATTTTTAGTTTATTATTTCCAATAATAAGCCTATGTGATCGTGTAGCAAAAAATTTTTATAACCCCCCCTCAAACTTTGTCACTTTACGTTTCAAGGTGCGTAGATTCCAAATTTGAAATGTCCGTCCGCCGTCCGCCGTTCGCCGTCCGCCGTCCGGGCCATAAAAGGCCTAAGAATTTACTTGAAAAACCCGTTCTTTCGCACATAGACTCCATTTGGGGTCTAGTTGGTCCTAACGTTTAACCATCCCGATCGCTTAACTCGCATAGATGCTATGAGCCAAAAACGGGCGAAAAAGTGTCGTTTTCGAGACTTCAAGTGTTAGACGTATTAGACGCACGCCTGGCACGCTTGGCAGGGGGTCACGGTGGGTGGTGAGGGGGGCGAGCGGGGGGTGGAGTGAGAGGAGGCGCCGCGGCACCATGTGGTGGGTACAGCGTTCCTTCGAGGCATGAATATATGTTTTTTCTAGGTCATATTTGTGTGTTAATACCAATGCTTTTCCTACGCATATTTAATAACATATCTTCTCGACTTTTCATATGTACTTAGATAATGATATTATTAAGGCAATAACTATTTGAATAGATAGGAGCTCAAATCGAGAAATATAAACATGCGTATATAATTATAGAAGTATAGGTTGTGGCAACTCGAAATAGGACACGCCGAGGAGTCTGGACGGGCCTTATGACGTACGCAAGCCAACTAAAACTACTTACGATCAAACTAAATTGAAAAAATAATAAACCTTTGTGAAATAATTTGCAGCGTTTTTTATCATCTATCGGTCTGATTTCATTCAAGTTCACAGAGAGAAGGATATATGTTCCAGAAAAATTCCCTATGAATTATATCACAATTGGTGGAGTAATAACTATAGCGCATGCGCAAAACTAAAATTGATCGACACAGGAAAAACTCCGAGACTGATAGACTACGAACTAAATCACTCGCGACGAAGTTGTGGAAACCCATTCCAAAACGGAAGTTAGTGAAAAACGTTGTCTATTTCCTCGAAAAATAAAGAGTTACAATGTTAAATCGATTTCGACGGTTAGGCCATCATCAGTAACAAACAATAACTTATTTTTTATTAATGATATTGTTTGTTACTGATGGTAGCCTAACTCTGATGATTGTAACTCTTTATTTTTCGTGGAAATAGACAATGTTTTTCACTAACTTCCGTTTTTTTTTACTGATAGACTGATTTTTATGAAATGATCAAGGATTGTAGTAGTAGTAGTAGTAGTAGTAGTAAGTTGTTTATTGTATTAAATCAATGATTATTACAAAAAGTTCAGGTCCACTTACACATCATCATTAGAAAAGTAGGTATAAGGTAAGAAATAAGTCAAATATCTTCTTCCTAATCTAGTTAACAGGGCATTACAGCTGAAGTTCATGCAAAATAAACGAGGTCATCGATATGAAATTAATATAAAGAATAATAATCCGTTATGAATCCATAACATCCACGCTATACCTGTGGTACTCGTACAATATCCACAACAAGCCTATCCTGTTGTACACTATACAATGCTAAAGCTGTACATATCAGACACCTATTAGGTGAGCGCAATTGATCGAAGTGTTAGTGCACTAGTAACAAAATGAAATAAATTTAACATTTCCTCCCTATCATCACCAAAATCGAGCAAATTAGCCAGACGATCTTCATCCACAACCACTGGGAGCCCACAGATGTATTTCGCAATGAATTGCCTTCGGTACGGTTCTAAGATCGGGCAACGTAGACAAAAATGGCAGAGGGTGTCAGCTTCTTTCATATTGCATATAGTGCATAAGCCCTCGCTTCTAAACTTTTGAGAAGTACCTCTATAATAAACAGTTACGAAAAACTTTGAAGACAGACGCAACTGGCACAACACCCTCTCAATCTGGACATTTTGAATGAGTCCCAAGTACTTCTGCCTACCTGAATAGTCCGCTATGATCAAGGATTGTACGGTTTAGCTCCTAGATGTTCCCCAATAAATTTCATTGTTTTTGGATTAATAGTACCTAGTTTTCGCGCATGCGCAAACATTTATTTCTTATAACGTCGACTTAACAATAATTTCGACTCCTACTTTATTTTTCAACTACTATAAGTCCGTGATACAATATGTGAGGAAGCTTTTCTGCCCACCCAACTTGGCAGAAGTCTTTTTACTGATAGTGATCACAGGATTCCTAGACCTCAATCTTCGTTGACTCTGGAAGAAAATTGTCCAGGCATCGCTACAGACTAAATTCACGACGCTCCGCAGCTTAGTTTACTTTCGTAAACTCGAGGCGCAGAGAAAATACATGCGAACTGAGATAATGAGGTGATAACTTATTCATTGACACATGAGGAGGACGTTACGAGGGGCCCCCAAGAGGAGAAAAACACCTCGAAAGCCATATCCTGCCGCTCCGCCGCCAATTATGCCGGGTCACACGCTTCGATCGGGTAATTCGCGGTGGAGGTCCGGAGTCACGGGCGTTTCCACGAGGCTCCCAGACGGAGCGTTTTGAGCGACATTCGGCGACACTCAGGAGCGTCGACGGAGTTACGGCCTCCGCCCTGTCAACTCTCACTGCGTGAAATCCGTTTCCGGCCTTTACACAGTTCATAATACGTAGCTAGGTGAATGTTATGCTTTCACACATCAGCAAACAAAGCACAGTCACTTTTAAAACTACATAATAAATAGAAGAAGAAAATCGTGGAAAATTATGCCATCGCAATGACTCCAAAAATTTACAAGTATGTAGTGTAGGTGTTTTCCTTTTAGGAATGACGGTAGACAGCCAGTTATATGGTTTGTTTATTGAAGCAACGTTTCTGCCTCCAACATTGGTGAGGCCCTAATCACACAAGTAACACTAATGACCGATGTATTATGTAACTTAGTTGAGAATTAAGTTACTTGTACTGTACTTCTCCGTTATACCCCCCCCCCCCCCCAGTCAATTTGTCTTCAACACGCCCGCCCGATGTTTCTAGGCATTACTTAGAATTATGTATGTTATGTTATGAATTTTTGAGATGCGAGCTTACGAGTACACTGCCAAAGTATACACATCATTGTGTGTATACAGTTGTATACTGCCAAAGTATACATCATTCTGACCTACATGTCCAGCTACCAATCTGTATTTTTACTAAGGGATTGACTACTTGATGTTATGTAATTTTGAGATGCGAACATCCAGACTACCAACCTATACACAGCATTCCGATCTACTTGTGCGAATTCATGTGGAGGAAATCAAACCACAACCACGCCAACCAACAAATCCTCACCGACATCGGCAACTTCTGAAAACGGTAATTCTTTTTTTCCTTCTTTTTTAAAAATAATATAATTTCTTCCCACAGCTTGAAATTGTCAACAATTCTACGTAAACCTGTAATCTAAGTAAGAAGGAATGCCTAGAAGTTCCTCCCTGTATCACTCTCTACAATTTAAGCATGACTAGGTAATCACCAATGTTGGAGAAAGAAACGTTGCTTCAATGAACAAATCATATAACTGGCTGTCTACCGTCTTTCCTAAAAGGAAAACACCTACACTACTTCATTTAACTACTCAGCCATAAGGTGGAAACTCACCTTAACCACGTCAATTTACAAGTATATTGTTATAAACTTAACTGTTATGCGCAACTATACACATTCCAATCCAAACTCGATCTATTTATTGATAATAACAGGTATCTGGGTAACAATGGAGTTTCTATAACTCCTAACACTACCCCTTCCCTTTTTTCTCAATAATGTTCTTGTAACTGTTTTCCCTCCACAGTAGGTATACCCTCAACTCGTTTTCTTCGAAAACTGACATCACACCTCCCTCCACCGGAAAAGATTTTATAACAAGCATTTGGCATCTAAATTATTCAAGTACCTACTAACATTTCAATAACTCAACACTATTATACCACATGGCAAAAATTAGACCCAAAGTTAGTTTGCTGGTGTTGTCAAGAGTTGTCAGTCAAGAATTTACGAAACCAAGAGTGAAGAGTTTGAAGTTGTGAAAAACTAAATATAAAAGATAGAAAAGCAAACCGAATTCCTATTATCTGTATAGGTACAGTTATCCTACACCTCTACAGGGAAGCTGTGTACGATTGACAAATTGAGGGACCACCCAGATCATCTGAATGAACTTCTCTCTCAATAGACCTAATAGACTATTTATAGGCCTACTGTGTACGAGTGACAGAGCGAGGAACCACCAAGATCAGCTGAGTGAGTTCGGAAGGTCATTTCTTTCTAAATTAACTTACGAGGCTTAAATTCGGATGGGGTCTCTATAAGCATGCTACGTACGGGTGACCAAGTGAGGAACCTTGTTCCATAGGCCTGCTGCAGGGCAGCCACAAGGGGGGGGGGGGGGGGGGGGGGGGGGGGGGGGGGGGGGGGGGGGGGGGGCAAGTGGGTACTGTTGCCCCGGGCCCGGGCCCAGGGGGGGCCCGGGCCTAGGGTGTGCTCGGTCCGGTCCTGTATTTAGTAAATAAAGTATTTTAGAATTTTTAGGCTTACATAAAACAGAGTGTATTACACTTGACGGGCCCTGATCAGATTATACTTGATTTACTACGCCAGACTGTTTCTCTTAAACAGTTGCGATGATTGCGATGGCCCAAAATATTTCTCTTTACCCTTTACCGTCTTTACCAGTAGGCACTCGACTAAAGACTTGGGAGAGAGCATCCATGGGCCAAGAAAGGTTGAATTCCCTTGCCATTCTCAGCATTAAGCACAGGTTAGCATCCCAACTTGACTTTTCTAAGGTTATTAAAGAATTTTCACGTAAAAAGGCACGAAAGTTTTAAGTGTTTTGTCTTGTATTTTTCAAATGCAAATACACTTTTCTTCAGTTCACTTTATTAGTTTTAAAATGTTTCATTTTATAAAACATGAAATTATAGCCTATTACAGTTTTCTATTTTTAAAAAGTTTTCCACAATTATAATTACAATTACAGAATGCTATTATAACTCATCAAAACAAATTTCTCATTTTACTAATTCATATTTTTGATAGTTTTTCACTAAATAATTTTTGTATCTTTTGTTGTTATAAATCTAATTCTTTACTGCATAGCTTCATTACAAGTAGATAAACTGTAATAAAACAATTATATTTTTGTATATTTTTTTTCTTCCAAAATTAATAGATGTAGGTATTCTTTCAAACATATTCATTGTTTCAATTAATTCCTTCAGCCATCTTGTATACAGAGACTTTCCTTTTTAATCCGTCCATAACATTAAAATAAAGTTAATTGTATGTGCTGATTAATGATATATGAAATTCAGTCAATCATAATTTCTGCCGCAATCGTCCAATTGAGGAATGAGTAAATTGGAACTTCTCCGAATACGCCCTCTATTCACAAACAATTGTATTTAAAGTAGGTAGTTAAAATAAAAATCCTATGACTGATTGGATATAGAATTTTTGTTTCAAGGTAATTTATGGCATTTTTATGGGTTTGTAATTGGTTGGTAATTACTAGAGTATGAATACTTGAATTTTCAATTTTTAAGTTACACTTTACTTTTGATTAAATGTTGAATAAAACGTAGTGAAGTAGTAAGAGTTCAGCCCCTCAAGTGTTCTTATTCGAACAGTAAACCTTGGTAGGAAGTATAAATGATTTTTTGTTTGGTTAGAGAAGGTTTAATAGTTTTTTTTTTTTTTTTTTTTTTTTTTTTTTTTTTACAATTATTATAGCCATCTCTAGTAAAAGTGGAGCGACAAAAAAGGGGGGGGGGGGGGCGTGGCCAGAATCTGGTCCTTGGAGATGTGGCGGCCCTGGCCTGCTGTGTACGATTGATAAATTGAGAGACACCCAGATCAGCTGAGTGATCTCGAGAGATCGCTTCTCTCCTAATTGACTTAAGAGACTGAAATTAATAATAATATTTAATTAATAAGTAATATTTAGCAACATTACTAAAAGAGAAAACATGATACTTGATTTTTATTCATTGATTGCTACAGAAAATTGACAATATTTAATTTGTTGTCTACACTGTTCGCTAAAAACTACAAAATATGATTATAAAATAAAAGTCTTTGTTTGAATTGCGGATTATTATTTAGACCGTGTTTTTGCTGGCAAATTAATTAACAAATCTTTCCGCTCAAAGTGCTAAAATCGCTAATCCATTTAACATAAATAAATACGATAATTTTAGAAAATTCGCTCATATGCGGCGGATCATGACGGCATTCTATCAGAATGTCCGTGGTCTAAATACCAAGCTTTCTGGTCTACGACAAATGGCTCCCACACTGGATTTTGATTTTATACTCCTTTCCGAAACATGGCTGCGTGGAGATGTTGATTCTTGTGAGCTCGGACTGGCTTCTTATAACATATATAGAAATGACAGAAGTGCTTCTAACTCATCCAAGTTGGTAGGCGGAGGTGTTCTCATCGGTGTGTCCTCTGAACTCAGGTCTTCTTTATGGCACTGTACAACTGACAGCGTTGAGCAGGTTTTCGTCGTGATTCCGGACTACAGATTGGTATTAGGTTGTGTTTACTTGCCAGAATATTGTTCACCAATCTTCTTCGAGAATCATTTGGATGAACTGGACAAAATTACCGATTGTTTCCCCGACTACTCAATTCTTATAGCTGGTGATTACAACTTACATGGTGTGAATTGGGAAGCGTCAGATGGCGGGTTGTCATCCCTTCTATCAGGGCCTCCTAAGCGGGTTTTCCTGCGTGAAATGATGAGTTTATTCAATCTCGTCCAGCATAACCTATTAAGAAATCCTTCGAATAATACTCTAGATTTGTGCTTGTCAAGCTTGCCTGACCTCTCCCTTCGATCGTCTGACCCTTTGGTACCCTTGGATATCCATCACCCTTCTTTCGAATGTAAGTTCTCAGTTGAGCACGCGGAATCAAGAATTTATGCAACATGTGCATTCTGGGAGTCTGGATCTGGGAGACCTTTTTTATAACCATCTCAGTTTTTCTGTCCATATTGAGAACATATGATCGCGGGACATGAAAGTGCTCGGTTTTATAAAAAGAAGTACCAGGGATTTCTCAGATCCTGCTGCCTTATCGATGCTGTATACTTCGTTGGTCCGCCCATTACTTGAGAATGCATCTGTGGTATGGTCTCCATACTACCTAAATTCAATGGAGATGATCGAACGAGTACAGCGCCGGTTCCTAAGATATCTCTCTTTCAAAATGGGCAATAAATGGGAAGAGTTTGATCCCTTGGAAATGCTGAGAGTAATGGGCCTCGAGACTCTTAGGAGGCGACGTGAGCGAGCAGACGTAATTTTCGTACATAGATTGGCCAACGGTGGAATTGATTGTCCTTCTCTGCTCTCACACTTAAACTTTTATGTGCCGCCCTATCCAACTCGCCACATGCAAATTTTTTTTCTCCCAACTGTGACGACCAGCTATTTGCATGGTGGGCCCCTGATTAGATGCCAGAGGGAGTTCAACCGATTGGTTGGTTTATCGTCGGATGTCGACCTTCTTTGTTTAAGTGAGCTGGCGTTCAAGGGACATTGTAAATTATTGTTATAGTCAAGAATTTCTTAAATTATTTATGTAAACCCATTCTTATAATTGTTTTGTTGTGCGTGTTGTACTTATTTATTTATTGTTGAGAATTTGTGATCTCTATTTTTTTTGCCATATAAAGCTTGTTTTGTTTGTTGTGAGTTTAATGTTATTGAATTTAACGTAGCATTGTTATTAAATCTAGATACAAATTATTATTATTACCATACTTAAACTGTAAATTGGGCAATTTTGCCCGTAAATAAAATTAAATAAATAAATAAATAAATAAATATGACCATGCTACATGACAGTAACTTTTATACTGAAATTTTTTAATAATAACAAGAATTCGAGAATTCGCTATTTTGGACGAGTATTTTAAAGGTTACAAGGTTACTCTTCCGTTGCTGGAATCCATTCTAGGAAGCGCAAGAAGCTCTCAGTGTGTCGTGAACAATTTTTACATTTTGATACAGAAAAACGCTACATATATTGCTACAATAACAAATTTGTGTGAAATTTGTGAGAGGCCTCCCACCGTTCTTAGTTTATGTAATATAAGGATGACCCCCTACCTCCACGCCGTATGTTTTAACGAAGTGCAAATGCTTTGCGGTCTCTTTCAACACGCTTGATACCACTCTTAAGGCTGATTAGATAACCATGGCAACAGAAATTAATTATAAACCTCCCCTTCGAAACCGCGCTCTGAGTCAAAAAGTCCTTTTTCTCTCTTTGAGAAAAAAATCCCCAGAGAGGATTTCACTTCCTTTTTGATGTGGTCTTACTAAAGATTGATGCGGAGGGATGTGGAAAAGAGGGCATATTCAATTACCACACGAAAGCAGTGGGCGAGTGTTGGGCCATGTGCACGTGATCATGGGCGACCCCCGCAGCGCACTTAGCAGCTCCGCAAATCACCTACGACCTCACACCCACTCAGACCTCGACAGGGGATTACCTTCATCAACTTGTTGTGGGTTTTCGCCCTTCTTTTGAATTAGCTTCTGCCAGAAGGAGATGATAACAGCCTTTGAAGAAGATCCCCTTGTTTTTTCGCTGGTAGGGACGACAGAATTTGCATCACAATTTTGTTCGTTGATGGAGAAAGTTACCTTCAAGTGTGAATTGCAGGATGCGACTGTGAATCAGTCGTGTGAATAAATCGGCTAAGTTAAAGTTCAATTTAATTGAAACAGGTTGTCGATTTTATCGGTACTTTTCATAGCACCTTCGGTGAAGTTTGTACATTTTGTGGTAGATGATTTGGTAAAAATTACTAAAATATTTCTGGCAGTTCGCTATGCAAGTACTCAAACATGTTTGGATTTACGGTGCTCAATTGTGGAGGTGCATCGCAGCATTATTGCGTCGTCGCATACCGATTCGTTAAAAACGGCAGATTACACAATGAGCTGCAAGTTGATTCTCAATGAGGGTATCCTCAAACAAGCTGTCAACCATCTTTAGAGGCACCGTGATCATGTCTACAAGGGTGCTGTCCTGCTCCTTAACACCGAAAATCTGCTCGGAAAACTTTAATGAACCAAACTATATGAACTAACTCAAATCGTGTGATCATCAAGTAGTATACAAACATCCTAACGAAAAATACTAAGCATAGTTATGTAACGAAAGATTGTTGCTTATAAGTAAATATACCTACTAGACGCAATAAAACTTGAAACAAAAATTAATAATCTCAACAGTCGTGTAGTGAGATATTGTCAAATAGATTGTAATGCTCCAGAGATATTGTTTACTTCGTGGTAACTTTATTTCTTCAAAAGAAAGTAATTTACTAATAAGTAGGTACCAATATTATTATACTATGCATGGGGTATACAGTCTAAATCTTGAGTTCAACTTTTCACAAATCGAGATCCGTCCGTCGTGGTTTCGATAATATTTTCCTGATTCACAACCTAAGTAACCGTATGTCTTACTCAAGACGAAGAAAACGGAAAAATAAACCTGCGAATTATGATGGGGTTGTTAAGATTACAAGTTTAGTCGATGATGGTGAAATTGAATTGGACTCCAGAGAAAAATCCGAAAACATGTTCTACAGTTGTTCACTGCAAAGAAGGGAAGTAAAAGCTAGATAAGGAAATCACGTCTGCATCAGCTAATAAATAGAGTTAAAGCGAAAAGGCGAGGGGAAGTGGGAAGACGCAGTAAGTGCTTTAAGGTTTCCTCGACAAAAGGCAATTTAATTCGGCCCTAAAGCTATTACTAACTCCCTTCCCTGCCGCCGGCATCTTCCGGAATTACCGTCGTATGTGCGCTTTCAGAATCCTTTTACTGATCCGATCTGGTGACAGTAAGAAAAGCGGTAGCGGGGGCAAACGGTATAGCTGTAGTAATGTTATACGTAAATAAAGACAATGGAAGACCAAATCGTACTACGGGTAATATACGTATTTTGACTCTTCCAACAAACATGAAGCGTCAAAGGAAGGACTAAAAAGAAAATACAATGGTGACATTGATGTGTGAAATACAGTAAAGGACGTTGATGTAACCAGAATGAAATCGTATTCTCTGTATTGCCTCCATCTTTCTCTGATTAGGTATTTCTCATAACGGCCTCCGACAACCCCTTATTGGGCCGTTTCTTTCCCCAAATATCTTGTCATAACTGACTGTGTTTAACTACGTTGAATAATTTGTACCCAAATGTTTGTAACTCCTTCCCTGTTGAGGAATGAGCTGTGGTCTCTCTGAAACCATAGAGCTCTGATCTGTATGGCGTCGTGATTGCTTTGGCTGTACTGTGATCTATTGGGGATCATAACACTCCGCTCTATATAGAATCATATTGAAATCGCTTTGGCTGTGCTATGATCTATCTGGGACCATAAAACTCTAATCTATATGTGATCATTATGCGATTGCGCTTTTGCTGTGATCGATCAGACAACGCTCTGATTTTATGAGATCATGATGTCCTCAAAACGGAAGTAATAGAGAAAACGTTGTTTATTTCCATGAAAAATGTTGTATATTTCCACAAAAAATGGAAATAGACAACAGACGATTGTTAGTGGAAATAGACAACGTTTTTCACTACCTTCCGTTTTGAAATGGGTTTCCATAGCTTCGTCGCGAGTGATTTAGTTCGCATGATGTCCTCTTTGGATAGCGTACCATGGACGGACGATTTCTTTTTTTCCTTTCTAATTCGATTTTTGGATTCGACGCATGTTGAAACGTAAATCAACAAGAGAGGGTTAATTTTAACCTCGTTCGATTACAAAGGTTTATGGTTGAAAATAATAAACCAAACCAAACTCAAATAATATAGTATATCCGTCCATCCTTCTTACACAGTCAAGAGCTTTCCCCGAAACAACTGAACTAAGTTTATGAAACTTGGGTCGAAAATCACATATGGGGTCTAGTTGGCCCTTAAAGCTCGGCATCAATTTCGATCAACTCTAGGAGCAAAATTTAAGGGCTGAATTATTAAAATATCGACCCCCCCCCCCCCACCCCCTATTAAATTATTTTAATTGTGCAACACTTATTTTAAAACGACTTCCTGTTTTGTACGAAAGGCAATGAATTTGTATGAAGGCTGTTTTTAAACGCACCATCATCACCGCATATTGTCTCCTTCACACAACTCCAACACACATTAGTAATCGAAATTGGCTGAATGTGAACTCTAGTGTACACCATTATCAATTCGAATGAATTTTCGGTTTTCCAAAATTATCTCGGATTTCAACATCTGTGATATCCCAAAATGCAACTGTGACATCCATCATTCTGTCTACTCATGAAGACGATATACAGGGCGTAGATGGATTGACAGATAGTTTACAAAGTGCAGCAATAGAAAGAACACAGCAAACAACAACAATGGCAGCACGCAGCATTAGACATGACAGGATTTAAAGGCAAACAGACAAAACAACTTAAACAATTACAGAAAAAAAACCAACAAATAGACTGGACCATCAGAGAAACAGAATAACAAGCATCAGGGTAATCAGGCAATCAGATTCATTGGGTCAAAAAGAACTGAGAAAAGTTCCTGTCAAGCTGCAAGATCGTAAGAGCGAATTTTCGTGAATTACTGTATTAATTATATTACGTTGCATTGTTATGAAATTTGAGCACGTTTTGTCCAAATAAATTGTTAGCAAGCAGTTATATGTCAAAAACGCTGCAAATTATTTCACAAAGGTTTATTATTTTTTCAATTGAGTATGATCATAGTTTTAGTTGGCTAGCGTACGTCATAAGGCCCGTCCAGACTCCTCGGCGTGTCCTATTTCGAGTTTCCACAACCTATACTTCTATAATTATATACGCATGTTTATATTTCTCGATTTGAGCTCCTATCTATTCAAATAGTTATTGCCTTAATAATATCATTATCTAAGTACGTACGAAAAGTCGAGAGGAGAGGTTTTTCGTCGGACTTTTCGAGGAAACACGGTCCGTACTCTCGCATTTTTTTTACGCATTTCCCGATACTTTTTTCGTGATCCGAACGCGCCGTCGTCTTCCTCGTTCAAAAACCTACGAAACCGGTATTTTTCCGGAATTTTCGACGGCCGTTTAGAGGGGTAGGGGAAGCGGAGAAGTGGAAAAAGCGCACATTAATTCTTACTTCGACCCCCCTCCCGCCCTGCGGCCCATGGTTCGGGTGGGATTAGACGATTTTAAATTCGCTCGTTCCCACTTTTGGAAAATCCCAAGAAGATCCCCCCACTCGTAGACTCCCCCCACTCAGCCGTTTGGCCGTGCATAGCATGGACAGACAGACGGAGTTTCATTCTTATAAATAGTATAGATAGAGATAGATAGATAGATAGCCACTCCAGCTCGCTACGCTCGCCTCCACGTCCAGCCGGGGGGCAAGCCCCCCGGACCCCCCATTAATTTGCTCGCTTTGCTCGCAAAGTGTGGCATATAGGGAATATTGCTCGCTTCGCTCGCAAAGTGTGGCTGTATGTACATGCGATGTATTTCAATTGAAACATGTAGGGGATGTTGCTCGCTTCGCTCGCAAACGGTAGATCTCTAAGGATAGGTTTAACTTCTGTAGGGGATGATGCTCGCTTCGCTCGCTTGAGGAAGTTATACTGCCCACCCAACTCGGCAGACGTTTTTTTCTGTTGGAAATGACTATCAAACGCGGCACATTATGTGGAACCACGAAAAGTATAGTTATAAGAACACTTCAGTACTAACAGTACAGTCAGATGTTGAATGTTTGTAAGTATTTATTTTCCAGTTCTATTTTTCTAAAGGTAGGCCATTATTTTATGAGGTACCTATGTGTACCTGCTCGCAACCCGTTCCCGTCAGGTGCAAGCCCCGCCTCATCGAACCCCTTGACGTCTTCGTAGAGCCTTCTCGCGTCCGGGGCACAATTAATTTCTCACAATAAACGCCTCCCTCGCTTCCGCTCGCAATTTGACCGAGTTCCCGTCACTTTTTTCGATATCCGATTTCGGATTCAGATTCGGCTGGATCAAAGCTGTATTTCGCCCGCGAAAACCGTTCCGAAAAACGTACCTTTATGGGGTATATTTTAATGGGAAAAAACGTAGTTTTTCGTCGGACTTTTCGAGAAAACACGGTCCGTACTCTCGCATTTTTTTAACGCATTTCCCGATACTTTTTTCGCGATCCGATCTCACCGTCGTCTTCCTCGTTCAAAAACCTACGAAACCGGTATTTTTCCGGAATTTTCGACAGCCGTTTAGAGGGTTAGAGGAAGCGGGGAAATGGAAAAAGCGCACATTAATTCTTACTTCGACCCCCCTCCCGCCATACGGCCCATGGTTTTGGTGGGATTAGAAAATTTTAAATTCGCTCGCTCCCCCTTTCGGAAAATCCCAAGAAGATCCCCCCACTCGTAGACCCCCGCCACTCAGCCGTTCGGCCGTGCATAGACACGACAAACAAACAGACAGACAGAGTTTCATTCTTATAAATAGTATAGATAGATCCTGATTCTGATACATTAATTTTATGATCTTTTTCAGTTGATAGGACAGGCTTTCAAGTTAATAGAGAGTTCCTTGTAGATTTGTAAAACACAGTACGTCGTGCGGTATCGACAAACCGGCGCCGTAACTCTGACGCAATGAGTTACGGTGACGCATCTTTCCGTACAGATACGTTTACGGATCGCAATCCGGAAAAAACAATCGTCTAAAATAACCTCCTTCCGTGGAGTCAAATAAACTCCTAGGGATAATTTCCTCCTTCCATGGATTTAGCATTACAACTAGATCCGTTAAAAATTGACGTTACTTTAAGGTGCGGTAGATGTTTCTCGTTACCCCACGCCGTATTGAGACCGGCGGATCTACTAGGAACTTTCTAATGACCGAGCATCGGTTCTCATTACTCTACCAGAAAACCATCGGGAGGAATCTGTCAGTGACTGCCGCCTCTCGCACCGCCACACATCACCACACGCCGCCCACTCACGGACGAGGGGGAAGTAGTTTTGATTCCCGTGGAAAGCGAACTTCGTCCGAAGGTCCTCCCGACCCCGCTGAATGAATACGAAATCGGTTGGGCGTGTCCCTCGACGCACGGCTTGACGTATTCAAATGTACGACGTATTCAATAGAACGGGAAAGGGGGGGCGATAATGGGACGGCCACGCGACCTTTCCACTTCCCTTCCCAACTTTTCACCCTTAAAACTAAATTTAAAGTGGCGGGGTGCGGTCCCCCCCTCGCCCTTTTACCGCCCCCTTGAGCCACGTTCTCCCTGCTACTCTTGTCCCGGGGACCACCGACACATCAATTCCAGAAACCATATTGGCCGAGATTTCATTACGATTAATGGAGTTCTCCCTCCTGCGGGGGCGGCTGACTATCTGGGAGGGTTAGCCGTCTCCCCTCTGACTCTCAAACACAGATTAAACTAACTGTCAATATACACTCGTGGCAAAATAATTGATTCGATTCTCACGGCACATTAAAATGACTACTTGTCTTTACCATACATGAATGTTCCTGCGTCCTCATCTGTTTTCGCTATTGGATAATATTGGTTAGGGTTGATTGACCATAACATTTAGGACCATTGACACTGAGCGTGTATCATTCGCAAACAGTGTTTGTCAATCAATCAATCAATAATTTTTATTCCCAAAAAACATGATAAAGGGTTTACGATTCGCCTTAAATTTGGATAAAGTATACCTTATAAAATTATCATTCCCAGATTTGAAGATACTAAGAGATATAAATATCATTACTTATAATTTATAATTTCATTCAAATATCTATTCACAGAGTTCATAGTGACTGTGGGAACACACTGGAAAGCCGAAGCTGTGGCCTAGTGTGGAGTTGTTTAATGCCTATTGCGATCTCGAGAAATCTAAAAAAATCTAAAATTATTGTAATCACAGTAATGATTACATACCTAATACATTACAATAATTTCATAATTATTGTGAATCTAGCGTAGAACATATTTCAACAGAGTTCCTCTCTTCTAAAGAAAATTTACATAAATGTTCATTTCATTAAGTAAAAAAATCATATTTTTCATTTATTACCTATTTTTTCGTTTTTTTTTAAATTTTATCACAAATTTAAATATTAAACCGAGATTCAACAACCCCCCCCCCCTTCCCACATCCATAAAAACCCTTACGGCTATGATTTTATGTAGTCACAATTAATGGAGGGACCAAAGAATAGGAATACGACTAACAAGAATTCATACGTACAAAGTTCACTAAAAATTATGAAAATACGGTTTAATGACATACGGGTGTTCCCATTGCCAGCTATGACAAGTCCTTGAGAGGTGAATACTGAATTTTCGGGTTATTAAGGGGAAATTTATCGTGTAATTACTTGATCTTACTTCAAATCAATGAACCATTACTGACGTCAAATTTAATACCTATTGTACGGGTATTTGCAGACTCCAATAGGAAGCTAACCAAACAATAATTCTGCTGTGGTAGTGGGTCGCACTGGTAACACATCCTGATCATTAAATCCCGAGATATTAGCAATCACAGTTCCCACAGTAAAACTCATTACGAAGTTGTTAGCGGTACTGACTGACATTTAAAATGGGTGATTTATTCATTACCATGGACGTAATAACATTTGCTCACTAGTAGTTACTTAATTGAGTTCTCTTCTCTAGTAGCAACAACTTTTCATCAACAACAAAAAGAAATATCTTTTAAACTAGGGGGACACCCCCCGCAGTTTTTGCCTGCAAACCCCCGTCATTGCGCCCATTTCGACCTGACAGGCCGACCATTGCGCTGTGACGCGAATCAGTATCCAATGATACTGTTTAATAGTAATCCGATTTGTAATACCCACCCCATTGGCAAAATTTATACTGTCCTTCTCCTTGGTAGATTTATGTTGCCCACCTCCTTGGCAGATTTATACTGCCCACCACATTGTCGAGATTTATACTTCCCACCTCCTTGGATGATTTATACTGTCCACCCGATTGGCGAGATTTATACTGCCCACCACCTTGGTAGATTTATACTGCCCACCTCCTTGGCAAATTTATACTGCCCACCCCATTGGCGCGATTTTTACTGCCAACCCTCCTTGGCAAGAATTATACTGCCCACCTCCTTGGCGAGATTTATACTGCCCACCTCCTTTCACTCTTAGACCAGAACGAACAATTCATCTCAATTAGAACCTGAGACATCAAAGGACAAAGCTATAAAAACGTGAGTTATCTGATTTTCAATGCTTGATGACGAATATATGCATAAGACCTTTCATTCAAAAAATAATGAAGGAAGTTGGCTGGATTGAACGGCCGTACTTACTGCCATTAGGGTTCGTACATTTTTTTAATATATACGATTCTGAAGAATTAATTTTTCAAAGTCTTCTAAAGAGTCATATTGTAGTATGTATTATTATTGGCAACACGAATTTGGGATTCTAGAGATAATGTGCATGTATATATTCATATTTTTGTTATTATTCTTTTTTCCAATGACAAGGTCCTCCGATCCGTCAGCGGAGATCGAGATGGCAATCCGTTTAGTGAAGGAATGTCAACCTGGCTCCCATTAGAATCGCCACTTATGCCACCTTTTACTGCCACTTATGCTACCTTTTAATTCTGAAAAAAGAGATAAAAATAACCATTGTAATCGATCTGGAAAGAAATTCAACCCTCCTCCCACCTCAAAATTTGTTGGTTTACGTTTTATGATTCGTAGAATCCAAAAAACAAATAAATAAAAACTAATTTTTACCAACTACACCCACCTCTAAATGTAAGACTGGAAGGACAAATTATTTAAAAATCAAGATCTCATTTTTGAAACATTTGGAATAAGATTTTTTTTCCCAGTTAGTATTAAATACCTGATATCATTTCAAAGAATTGATTGGAACCCCCAGGATCACTTTTTACGTCCTTTCGTTCGCTCTCCCTAATTGCTAGCCAAAAAAGGACATTAAGGTAAGTGTGAAAGAGAACTTATGAGCATACATGAAATTCCCTTATTACCTACGACAGTCGACCAGCTTATATGATTTTAATGAAATTCCCTTTTCAAGGAATCAAGTTTGAACAAGTCAATAGCAATAGCAATGTTGCGGTTTTACTATATCGATAGATAGGAGGTAGGTATGTTTTGTTTCAGATACCAATTCCAATGTACATTTCAGTAAAAACATGAGTTTGAAATTCGAAAGTTTTTAGTTTCAGTTTTCTCATTTGAATGTCCAAATATTCCATTTCCGAGTTGATTTATGACGGTCGAATTGTCATACTATATTCCAAAATCAACTCCGATCTGGAATCTGTTTCAAACCAATCTCGGTTTGCAAATTGAATTGTGTCCAATTCGTTTTATACATCTTGGAGGGCATTCTTGAATTTGAGGTGACAGGTTCCATCCTCCTCCCTACCAAATTTGCGTAAGGTTGGGCTCAAACTAAGTTAGCCACTCTACGGAAGCCCCTGGGGAGCCTATTGTACTTCCCTGAGTCTATGGTAGACCCCGGCGGAATAGACTTGATCGGTCGGTTTCTCCAATGTTGATCGAATATTTACGATATCATTCTACATTGGTTCGGACCAGAACTGAATGGAAACCAAGATCCCAAAATTATAATGTGTCATGTTCATTCTTTATTTACTTACTTCAAACGTATAAATAAAACTCATTGCCAAGTGTTTAAATTGCTTCATGTAAAAAAGCTTCTGGTATTAGGACCCCCAGGTAGATGCCGGATGAATCATACATCTATTCTATAAATGAGAATGTCAGCACTTTCAAATTGAAATTGATCAAGTGATGATGCTCAACTTTCGAAAGGGGCCTCCCTGAGTGTAATTAGGTACTATAATTAAAACTTGGAGAACTGCTATAATCAGTTGAGTGAGTTCTGTAGATAATTTCGTTCATATTGAACTAAACGTGCTGGAATGTGGAACAGGGCTTCTCTGGGTGCGGTAGGGTATAATTACAACATCGTGCAAAACTACAACCAGCTGAGTGACCTCTGTAGCTAATTTGGTTTCTATTAATCTCATGATGCTGAAAATGGGGCCTCTCTAGGTGTGATATACTAAAATTACAACTTGGGGAACCTTTCTAATGCCTCTCTGGGTCTGATTGAGTATTATTGCAGTTTCTATTTCCTGGCAGTATTGACACAATTGATTAGGAATATACGATGGTAATAAGCACTTAGATCTAGGGTGAGCAAGCAAAGCGAACTGGTACAGCTAATATTAATATAGGACACAGAACATAAAAACAACTAGAAGCAGCAAAGATGTGTAGGGCGGTGACACCAATTGCTAATTGGTTCCCTCACTCAAACACCCTCATTGACGCTGAAAGTGTTCTTGGCCTCTCCTAAAACGCGTTGCTTTTGTTACAGTTTGTGGCTGCCCGTTTTTAGCGATTTTTTTTCTGGATCCTAATTGTTGTCTTCTTGTCCGAAAAACCGCAGGGCCCTTTTGAAAGTAAATAGGGCACGTCGCACATCTTCAACGTGTGCCTTGCCAGTTTTGGCAGGTGTGCTACCTGTTGAGTATGAGGGTTGGAGAAGATAGACGATGTGAAAGATTGGTAAAGGCGAGCCATTTATGATACCTCGTATCCTGATGGATGGTCGGGAGCCAGGCCAATCTCAGAGCAAGCGGATTGCTAGGTAGACTGAGGCTGTCTTCACTGCCTTGCAGGAGAAGTGGTATAGTGGTACCAAAGGAAGGTTGACTCACCGTCTCCTTCCTGATGTTAGAGCCCGATGGGACATGCGATGGATAGTCCCTGTGCATGAGCTTACACAATTGGTGATTGGGCATGGGGAGTTCTCCGCTAAGCTTGCTAGCCTCCGGTTGCGTGTTGAGCAGCCTTGTGTGTGTGGTATGCTGGACAACTGCTGGTGGTATGCTGTGGTATACATAGGTCTGGTATGGAGGTACAACATGCAAAAGTATTTGAATTGGTAGTGGAATGGCGTATTAATACAAGAAATCAATATATACACTTAACCTACGACTTATAGCTATGCTTAAACTGTATAAATCGGAAAAAGTTCGTACCTACATGCTACTACAATCTCAACTAAACGAATTTGTATTAAATGAAAAATAATATCTACTGGGGGACAAATGCCAATCGATTCATACTTTATTATGGTTATGAGAGAGAAAGGGGGTGGGGTGAATCTTTGCTTAGTCATTTTAGGTTATAATTAATGGGGTACATACAAAAAAATTATGATTCAAAATTGAATTTGAAATTTCAGATTTGAATGGGGTTTTCGCAAAATTATCAAAATGGCACGGGGAAGGTTTGTGTGAAAGAAAATGTATGAAAAACGTCCAACCAGAGCAGCTGACTTAGCTAAATTCTCTCCTATTCACCCTAGGAATTCGAAATTTGATAGGGTACCTCTCTGGGACATCGAGGAACGAATAATATGATGGAGTCTTTCCTGATCAGCTAAGAGAGCAAAATTCACTCCTTTTCACCCCAGGAATGTGATATTTGAAAGAGAGCCTCTCTGGGACAATAAGAGATGAATGCAATGACGAATTCAACCAGATCAGCTGACTTAGCTAAATGCTCTCCTATTCACTCTAGAAATTTGACATTTGATGGGGAGCATCTCTGGGACATCGATAAACGAATAAGCACCCTCACGTTCAAACTCATGGACAGATTTGGACGGGTTTTTCGCAAAATGATCGGGATGGCACGGGGAAGGTTTGTATAGAAGAAAATTTAGAAAAAATTCCAATCAGATCAGCTGACATAGCTAAATTCTCTCCTATTTACCCTAGGAATTTAAAATTTGATTGGGTACCTCTTTGGGACTTCGTGAAACAAATAAAATTATGTGCTTTTTTCCTGATCAGCTGAATGAGCTAAATCAACTCCTTTTCACCCTAAGAATGTGAAATTTAACAGGGAGCCTCACTAGGACATTAATAGACGAATGCCAATGCCGGGCATTGACGAGCTCCAAACAGATCAGCTAACTTAGCTAAATTCTCTCCTATTCAATGTACAATCTTGATGTGGAGCCTTTCTGGAACATCGGGAAATAATGGGCTCTTTCCTACATGTACATGTGTGTCCGTGCAACCGGCTTCACGACCTGATTGTTTTGTTTCTTGGAAAACCACAGCAACATGACTGCGACTATCCAAAATGTCACCAATTGGTTTGTTGATTATCAGTAACCAAGTGCAGCTCAAACAAAAATTATTTGCTGTTGAATTTGAACGGAGTTTTGTGCAACAGTACTATATGCCTAACGCTAAAAAACCTGATATTGGAAGAAGAAAAAGACGCGAGGTTTCATCAACTGTCTGCGCGAATGAACGAAGAGCTGCCTGTACTTACGACCTCATCTGCTGAGACAGATGATGCACAACATCATAGCGTCCGTCAAAAGAGAATTGAAGGCCACTAACAAGGAAGATAAACAGATAAAAATCATCCTTCATATCCCGCACCTTATACTCTTTTTCATGTTCATTACCGTATCCTTGCCTTCCAGTTTATTTTATTAAATTAATAAAATGTCTTCTACAACCAATACGGCCATACACTTCTTCCGCCAAGCATCACGCATCGATGCACCGTTCATTTCCCCGCCCATCGGGAGGGTAACGCGGCTAGTAGTATATTATATGTGTTGAGTCATACATATAAGATAATATTCCTAATTATAATGATAGTCACTTTATTATAAAATGTATCAACTGTTATTAAATTATCTCCTCTTCTGAAATGTTTATTGCATTTTTTTATTTATTGTTATTTACGCAGGATTTTACTTTGAAAAATCATCAAGGAAAGTTCATGCACTAAAGTGAGAATATGAGAGAATTTACGAAATATAAAATTCCTATTACGTCCTTGATGATATTTCAGTGAGAATGGCAAAGCTTAACAAACAGATTTTTTCTTTTATTTTAGTTATATTGTTTTAAAATTTTAATAGCTCGCATGAATATCACGAGTCTTGTGGAACTTCGAAAATGCATTCCATCTACCTCAACCTGTAAGTAATCTAGATGTACAATTCTCAAAAAAGGTTAATTTAAGATAGAGAGTAACCCGATACTTTACATTTAAGAAATTAAGATGAGAGACTTTCTTGGTAACTGTTAATTAAAATCAGGTATACATTGTAATTAGGAAAGCCGGAGAGGATGAAGAGGTGGATAATTATTTTAGAATTTAGAAGATAGACTTCAGATGGAGAAGTGAGGAACTCTGATTTCATTATTCTGTATAAAATAGGGTGGAAAACAGGGTCCTCGGTGGGTGCTGGGAGGGAGGGGGTTTGGGCGGGTCCTTGGGGGTGCAATAGGGGCCCCGGAGAGGGTCTCGGAATACGGTATGAGTGGGAACGTGAGGCGAATCCGCGAGAGACTTTGTTTAACTTGCTCGACACGGGCCAACTTTCCAAGGGAAGTGAAGGCCCTTATCCCCCCGAGGGACCTCTCTATCTCTCCTTCATTTCCAACACTCCCCCCCTGAACCACCTCCACTGCACTCTCCAACCCCCTTGATTGCCTCCCTCTCCTTATATAACGTTCTCTTCACGACTCTTCTCCGCTCCACGGTATTTGAAGCTGTGCTTTTCTCCATCCTCCCCCACTCCCTGAAACACTTAATCTAACAGCCATATCGAGGCTTTTCCCGAAGGGTTAGAGGCTGGAGTTGAATACTTGACCAGTTCTCTCAATTATGAAGTGGAAGTAATTATCGGTGTTCCCCTTATCTCGGAGCGTTTTCCTTCAGAGCAATCCCATCGCTCTATCATCATGTTCATGATGTATTCAGCCCGGATCGCGAGCCCTCTAAGTTTCATCTCAGGATTCGTGAGGATGGTTGTCCAAACAATCAACTTTTGACAATTGGTCTGCTAACCCTAATCCTGTATTACATCACCTCGGCAGTAGATTCTATTTCCAGAATACACCATTGAAGAAAAGTATGTGTGACCGTCCAAGAGAAAAGGCAGCTTAACTTGCCAGAGGTCAAATCTGAATTTATATATTTTTTATTTTTCTCCAAATTATGCTGAACAAAATCGTTCTTTTGGATTTATCCTATCATTTTCCAATCAAAATTTATGATTTTTCAAAGTTTGAAAAAGCAGGCCCGAAAATTTCAAATTTTCAGCAGGTTTCAGCAGATTTTCAGCAGACTTGCAAAACTGCAAAAATTCAAGTTTTTATGATTATTCGGGAAAGAGATAGTTTTGGGACTCAAAAAATATTACAAAAAAAAAAAGTCATTTTTTGACCCAATCTTCGTTTTTTTCGTTCTCCTGAAAAAAAAAGCCTTGGCAAGCTAAGCTCCCTTTTCCCTTGCACGGTCACATATAAATATATATATATATATATATATATACATATATATATATATATATATATATATATATATATATATATATATACCAGCTCCTTTGAAAGCCAATAATAGAGATGATTTAATGTAGTAGTTACCCAATCCAAGGTTTTTATGTGTACAACATCCATCGGTTAACCAGGAATCTTATCGACTACAAGTGCAGTCTCAGGGGCTGAAATTCCGCGAATGAAGATAGGAAAACTGTCGTGAGGTGCTTAGCAGAGAGCCAAACTTGAAATTTTTGTAGGCTGAATCATTCATTCATTGTTTACAGGTACGCATTGTTGCTGGCGCTATTAGCACATTGGGCGAAGGGGGGGGGGGGGGTTGAAGGGAAAGGGTATCAGGACTGATGCATGAGTTAATTGGCTGTTCCATATGTGGTGGGATGTAAAGTTGGGGATCATAAGCATGATCTGCTACCATAAGTGGAGGCTATGAAATGGAGTTGTATCATGACAAGGCGATTACAACTGCAAAACTTAGTTGTTAATCTGTGAGATCTCAAATCAAATAACTCCACCAAACATACACTCAGTATTAACCTCAGCCCTTAGAATGTATTGAAACGCTTCAAAAATCTGAAATGAAGTAAAATTATAACTAATATCTCATGAATGGATTTCAGAGCACCTTTCCGTTCGTGTAGCTACAATTCAATACAGTTGATCGCTGGGTTCTATTTAATTACATATCTATAACCCAAATCTATAGTAGTTAAAGATACACAATATGGAATACTTCAATCCTATAAGAACGCATACCTACTGATTACACATCATACATAATTATAATAATTAATAATAATAATTATTATTATAATTTAATAATAATTATTATTCCAATGCTCTGTTGTCAGTCTGAATGACTACGGTACCTTATTCTCAAGTACACAAGAATACTTCGGTATGGTTTCAAGATTCAGGACATCAACAGTTTTTCCCGGAACGCTTTGAACTCCAAACTGAACTAAAGCCCATCCAACTATTTTTATATACTGGAATCCAACCCTATTCTTTTTGGATTTATTTAATAATGTATGTACTTGTATATTGGTTTGATAGAGGAATAAATCGCATTTTCATTTCATTTTTTCCCTATGCAATACAAAATATATCTGTATAAGTATAAGTATTTGGATCTCTTTATATTTATCTTATCAAGATTAAAAAGTGGTACTTAATATTTCAATCGTTTTGTAATCTTTGGAGTATACCTAAATTAGGATGTTAGGAAAAAAGCGGAGTATCAGATATTATAGCCTATCAGAGATTAAGAGACTGCGTACATCAATTGCTTTACTGGTTCAAAAAGTGTAGTGTTATTAGTTCAGAGCCTAGAATCAGTTGACGCATCAGTATGTTTTGATGACGCATTCAAGTTTTAATCAACCTGCTCTACTTACCAAGAGTATTTATCTGTTTAAAATGTCTCCCTATTATTATTTACTTTATATATTGCGCACAGAGGCGTAACTATTAGAGATCACCTTCAGTAAGAGCGAAAGATGGGCGGGGGGGGGGGGGGGGGGTAAGGGAGGCGAAAAAGAGAAGCTTTGGATCATAAAGCAGAACCGCAATACGGCGGATCCTTCGCCAGGAATTAACAAGGGAAAAGAGAACCGGAGATTAGACGATAATAGCGGGAGGGGCCATAAGCAGCTTATCTGTGCCCCCCACTTCACTCGCATAACCACTACCCCCTCCGGTCCTATCATCCCAGGCCGTAACATAATCATTCAACCACCTACGGCGCGCATCATCCCCCGAGCTGTCAACATATTGAGCACATATTGATCTTTCAAAGCGCATTATTTATTGATAAATGGGCGCACGGGAGGTTGCACTGTTGTCGATCAATCTCCCTCCTGCCGGACTATCATCGACAATAATCTCGTAATCAGCTCACACCGTGAAGGATCAGGCTCTCACATGGTTAGGCCCGGCAACTTGGGGAGGTAATTAGAAGCTGTGTTCCAGGGCTTACGCAGCGGTGAGGACTGTCAATCAATATTATCTAGCAAATGCCTAGTTATTAATAACGGTATCGTTCGTCTAGCTCGGCAAAGTGTGAAACCCACGGAAAGTGATATGCGCATCACTAGCCTAGAATAAACACCATTTAGTGGAATAATATCCAACAGTGGATGACAGCTCGACATATATAAATATATAACTATCAGTCAGTAGTGGTTTCTCTACTCGCATAATTTGATATGAGTCACAGGAAACTGTTACAATGAAACTAGAGTAAGAAAATTCACAATATTTCTTATCATTGTTCTACTATGAAATTGATTTTTGAGGAAGAGACCTTATACCAGGTACCTGATAATATGAATAACAAAAAACTCTACGAATTGCACAAGGTTCGTTATTTGTCTGTGTAAAATAAACCGTCCACACATATCAGTGTTCTTTCCTCTTAAACATTTTTGTTACTAACCAACTGTTCCGTACGTAGTCGTCACTAAAGACATTACCTAACATTCATTCTTTTTTGACAGATGTAAGGAAATACGCTTACTTTCAATTTCGAGGACAGTTTAAATAAGAAAACTGAAAAAGGGGGACGAGCGAAATCAGCCGTAGTTTAGTCTATCGCTGCATCTGATAACTATAAAACAGTAGTGTGAACAATCCATTTCTTTCCGTAACAGAACTGTTCGCGGGTGACTGTTTGTTGTCCAGTGGGGGTGGACTATTGCGATTCATTAACATCTTAATCTGTCAAAACATTTACTCTGAACCCTAAAATGGAAACGCAATTTCTATTTATACTTTCCAGGAGAACGATAGGAAATAGAAACGATGGAGGCCATTTAACTTCCACAAACGAATGCAATTTTTTGAGAGTTATCTCAACATATTTCACTAACTTACTCGTAACTCCATTTCCTGATAAAATGGTTCAGGACGATGAACCTGAAAGCAAGAGGCTGGAAAGAAAGGTTTTATCCGTATTTTAGAGACATGTTTTTCCTGTGACTTAACTCGCCAAAAACTAGATTAAGAAATTAATAAATTGAGTAAGTAATACATATTAAAGTAGATATTAATAGAAAAAAGTAGGTAACGTCACCAATGTCTGGTGTGTTATCAAATGATTTACGCTGTCTTACAACTAATCTGCAGATAGGCTAATGCAACCTCTGAATCTGAAGTCCGAACAATTTCAGATTTTCTGAAAGATGATACTTTGTTGGTTTACGTTTAAAAATAAGTAAACTCCCAAAATCGGAGGAAAAAAAATCAGCCTGTCTCCCGCCCGAAGATTTTCTCAGAAATTCCTGAGCCAAACTTTTTTGCCGAATTTGGCTCAAAAATCATGCATTACCCGAGGATGTGCCAGTAATATAGGCATAAATGTTGCTCAACCCTAGAGGGTAAAACTTTGGGGCTTAAATATTAAAAAATCGCGATCCCGAAAACTTTTAACAATGACGATGAAGATTGTAAAGACACCGACAGCAAGCCATCGGTGTGGCTACGAGGCAACCAACGATCTGCTACGCTATACCATTAGGCACGCGACTCGCTCGCTCTAAGTAGGAGAGAAACAGTGATTAGCCTTTCCAGCTGTCCCGAATTCAGCAAGCAAACTCATCAGTCTAATTAACGTATATTTGATTTTCATATAGAAATTCTATTGAAAAAAAAAAAAAAAAAAACTATATCAATACGCAACAAAGTCAACACCTGAAGAACCAGATACGTCACTCTGATGAACCAGGCTAGGCTGAAGAGCCGCAACAACCAGATTTACCAGCCCCAAACTTAAATGCGAAATAAGGCAGTAGCAAATAACAGCAAAACGAGAATTAATAACAGTCTAACCACCATCACCAAATGAAATTATTACCATTCAATAAAATATTAACTACAAATCACAAAGAATAAATTAATTCACCAGAAATAGGCACACACAAAAAAAAAAAAAAAAAAAAAAAAAAAAAAAAAAAAAAAAAAAAAAAAAACTTGAACTTAGTCACGATAACATTTAAAATCAAAAACACCTAATGAGGATAAATACAAACACCCAAAACGAAATCAGATAAAAAACAATCATCGAAAAACCCCAACCAAACCAGAAACGAAACAGACTTCAAAAATGAAGAAACATGAAATTAGTTAGAGGACGACCTAGGAACAAATGTAATGTACAAACAATTGTATGCAACATGTAAACCCTAGGACCCCATAGGACCGTAAGCTCGCATACCCTATATCCTTCCACTGCCCGATCCCAGGTGAACTGCGACCACACCTCCCGAATGCAATTTCCGACATCCACGACCACAAAATAGGATAGGAGTGGATGTCTGAAATTGATCACGAAGGGGCGGGGGGTGGACTGTAACGACACCAACAGCAAGCCCCATCTATCAGTGTCGCAATGAAGCAGCCAACAAGATGGTACGCTATACCTCTAATGCGCGACTGCGCTAGCTCCAAGTAGGAGAGAAACAGTGATTAGCCTTTCCAGCTCTCCCAAATACGGTAAGCGAACTCATCAGTCTAAGTAACGCATATTTTTCATATAGAGATTCTAGAGACCTATTGATTCCCTATGTTATCCTGGACTTATCCTCTTACCTATATCCCTTGCGGGGTCATCTATTCAAACTGTAAAGTTACACTTGATAACTTCCTCTCGAAGTTAGTTATAATTCCCGTAATATTTCTCTGGAGTAATACTTCATTGAATAAATCAGAAAGCTATTGCCTTAAATCTGTGTACCTATTATTTTCTCCTAACTCCTTGATAACAGAGAAATATTGTAAATATATTGATGCTATTAGAAGCACGATAAGTATTTCCTTATCACAGGTTTCACAAACTTGAAACGAAAAACTAAGTTAACGCTCATGACTTGTTCAAATGTCTTCATAACATTAACGTAGGCACTCAAATTCTGACCATTTAGGTCAACCATGTCCCGAATAAAACTGAGGGGACAGCCGTGTGACGAAATCGCAAAGAAAATTTTAGAACACGCAGCCGAGCTCGAAAATTTGATCAATTATGAGCATTTCCCACCAGAAAATCGATTTTTTCACTTATTTATGAATCTTAGATATCTGGGAGAGGTTGAAATCATCTCAGCGCTAGAAAATACTTCGACTGTGACATCCCACATGCCGTTTTTAAAAAAACGATTTTTTAGCATTTTTTGGGCCATTAAAATGGCCCAAAGCCTGACATTCTGGAGCGATGGGGCTGGCCAACGAACTCGACCTGCCTTCTGCCAATATGGATTTTTTTGCGTTGGAACGAATATTTTACGCCTTTTTTAAAGGGAGTTATCGTCTGGAAATAAACCCTATGTATATACATTTATATATACGACGTTAAAATCTAAGATTGTGTTCTTTGATGTATGAAACGGATTTTTAGTGGGTCCCCGACCCTTCAAACCCACTTTTAAAATTTCAAAGCCATCTAAATAACTCATTTTTTCTTTGAAAATTCGCTAAAATGGAGTCACCAGCGGTTTCCTTACCACATCGCACTCAGAAAAATTATTAAATAGTCTGTTTGAAGTTGGAGGTCCGAGATCCGAATCTGAGGTCAAAGGAAGTAAATTCAGACTTGCACGAGAAATCCTCATTCAGGCAGTCCCTTCCTTAAAGTAGCTATGATAAAACTGGCTGCTAGAACAATATCTTATTCGATTATTACCCAAATTCTCGTTCTACCTTCTCTCCTTGAGAGGGTGTTTACCTTCAAGCGTAATTGATTTCATAATGTTCGCCATATTATCCAATTTCTGGTCTCCCCTCCCTCAGAAATTACGTTCAAGTCATTACCCACCAAGCGCATTGTAATAAACGCTTCCCAGCCCTCGCCTGAAAGTCAAATTACCGAAAGATATGTGAAATTATTGAATTCTTTTCTGGTTTCCTTCGTCTACTTCCCCCCTTCGAAATAACAAAGGGTGACTGGGTGTTTCTCCCTTCCCAGTGAAAAATAAATCTTTCGGGGACCCGTCGCACTCCGTTGAGGAATTTATGGTAATGCAAATAGCTAAGTGAATAATGGCGCGCAATGAAAGAGTATGGGTACTTAGGAGCTGTTCCAAGGGTAGAAGACAGATGATATGCACACGACGTCAAGTATCGAGGGAAATAAACCACAATTCATCGAGTCGGTGTATATATTGGCGCCCTTCAAGAACCACGAAAGAACCCGAAGGTAGAGCTGAGTTTGGCAAATAAGCCGATATTTTCTTATAAGGTGAAAATGGTCCAGCCTTGGATAAACAAAATTCGGTAAATATTACCATGTTTAGGACTTCCCTCTGAAGATATGCCTTATAGGCAAAGCTTCGTAAATAAAAGGGACGCCTATTAGAATTGATCCAGGGGGGTGTGGGACAACCCAAGCATAAGGAAAAAACTGCATACAAATCCGTTTCATACCATTGTGAGACCAAATCTGTGAAAAGGTCATCGGTTTCTATGTTTTTTTCCCCACGCTTAATCGAATGTTAACAGATCTCCCCAACTTAACTATAACCAAGTTTTACACTTTAACTCACGAATTTTTAGTTTATTTGTTATGCTAAATTTTATTTGTTTGTAAGGGTAAAACTAGTTAGTTGAAGTGTAAAACTCGATGATAACGGAGTTGGGGTAGATCTGTACGTGACAGCATTCAATTCACCGTGGAAAAATACGTAGAACCGACCCCAAACTCGTATTTTCAATGAGAATCATTTTGTGACGAAAACCCTCAATTTTATTGAAAACCCCATGTTTTTAAAAAATTAAAGCATAATTTCCTCCCCTTTTGGTTTATTTTTTCCAATAATAAGCCTATGTGATCGTGTAGAAATTTTTTTTTATAACCCCCCCCCCCCCTCATACTTTGTCACTTTACGTTTCAAGGTGCGTAGAATCCAAATTTGAAATGTCCGTCCGCCTCCGCCGTCCGGGCCATAAAAGGCCTAAGAATTTACTTTAAAAACCCGTTCTTTCGCACATAGACTCCATTTGGGGCCTAGTTGGTCCTAACGTTTAACCATAAGGATCGCTTTACTCGCATAGATGCTTTGGGCCAAAAACGGGCGAAAAAGTGTCTTTTTCGAGGTTTTGAGTGTTAGACGTATTAGACGCATGCCTGGCACGCTTGGCAGGGGGTCACGGTGGGTGGTGAGGGGGGTAAGCGGGGGGTGGAGTGAGAGGAGGCGCCGCGGCACCTTGTGGTGGTTGGAGTGAACAGGGGCGTAGCAGAGGTGTAGGAGAATGGATATTTATTACTTTTACGTGTTATACCCATATAATACACCGCGGCACCATGAGGTGGGTACAGCGTTCCTTCGAGGCATGAATATATGTTTTTTCTAGGTCATATTTGTGTGTTAATACCAATGCTTTTCCTACGCATATTTAATAACACATCCTCTCGACTTTTCGTACGTACGTAGATAATGATATTATTAAGGCAATAACTATTTGAATAGATAAGAGCTCAAATCGAGAAATATAAACAAGCGTACTTATATAATTATAGAAGTATAGGTTGTGGCAACTCGAAATAGGACACGCCGAGGAGTCTGGACGGGCCTTATGACGTACGCAAGCCAACTAAAACTACGATCAAACTCAATTGAAAAAATAATAAACCTTTGTGAAACAATTTGCAGCGTTTTAGCAAAGTGAAAGAAAAATTGATTATACCGTTGAAAAGCTGATATTTTGAAAAAGTTTTCCCTGAGTATTGCTTTCCCCAAATAGTCTATTTTAGGAGCAAAACGAAAAATGAAAAAAGTAAAATTCTGAGAATTTTTCAAAATTTGCTTTGCAGCTTCTTTTTTTATGAAGACGTCTCAAAAAATATTGGTTTGGGATCAGGTTGATAGGAAATTCAACGCTCTCTCTAACGATGGCCTAACTTCTTAGTTTAAATTGACTCTAAGGGGAGTTATGGCGTTTTCATGTCATAAGGTACAAAACAAGAAAAAATCGTATAAATTAAATCAATCGAAAACTAAGCGTTAAAGAAAATCTTTAAGAAGAACTTACGATCAGAAATGAGCTCTAAATTCGACCCTTAGATTCTGATTAACATACGTCGGGACACTCTGTATATTTATTTTCATATGAAATAATTTTCGAGAATTTTTAATATCTGATTTCAGTGATTTTTGAAAAGTTGCATTAGCAGGCACACTTCTAAAGTAAGGACAATAATGGCCTCTATGGGACCTTACCTTGACGCTATTCGGTTCTTTCCTGAGGTACAAATTGTAAAATGTTAAAACTACAGCTGTAAAATGTTACAACGAAACTCATTACTTCATGATCACATGAAATGAATGCTGTAGATAAATATTTATTGTGGTGACGAATTGGAAGATCAAAGTCGCCATAAAATGAAATGTAGCCGTTTTTGACCCCAACATCTGCAGAAACTGTGATTTTATTCCCAAAAACCACTTTCCACCCCGTGAGACCGCGTAACATTATTTTGATGCGGTCTGGGAAGGGCCCCCTCGCACAAGAGTGTCAAGAGACACATAAAACATTGTATTATATTTCCTTCCATAAGTTCCCCTCGCCTGTAAAACTGAAGGGGAGATTCTAAAGCCACTCTTCAGGGGAAGTTGATGTTACTAAAAGTGTGTACAGTTCTTGGGTTGACAAGCTCCTTCAACCAAATATCATCTCAACTCCCTTTTTATTCGAGAAGGGTGAAAACTGACTCAGTGTAACATCTGGGATAACCAGGTGCATTTCCGGTAGAGATGTACTTACATTTCATGAAGACATCAAGACAGTTAGCAGGTGGGGAGGAGCATTTTTATTGAAATCAGAATGAACATCTACCTAATATCTCTACAGCAAAGCACCGTGTAGTAAATGGAGAAGGCTGGGAATATATGTGAAAAGGTTATCACGAAATCTTGATTTGTCATAATATTCTGGTTAGTTATCGAAAGAAAGATTGAACTGACTATTGACAAGTACCTACCAGCACTACCTTGACAAGTATTTGCTAGAGTACTAAACCATACAATTTTCTTGAGCGAACATAAGTGGATCGGAAAGATTGAATGGAGAATGAGCTCCCTATTTAGAAATCAGTGCGAGCGAAGGAATTCATACCGTATTCGGAAGTAAATGTCACTGGTATGCCTTGTCCAGAAAAATGGTTAAAGAGCTGATAATTACTTAGCTGTGGTCCTTATCAGCACATAATTTTCTTTCGCCTGGCACTGTGACTCTTGATGCCACGGCGTTGATTCAGATGGATATTCTCATTGGTCATTGGTTGCATATGGTCGAATTTAAAAAAAAATATGCTAAAAAAGTAACTAAAAACGGTTAAAAAACTGCAAAATCGTTATATTTATATTTTTCAGCAGAATTTCAATCCAAAGAAGTTTATTAACGGTGAACTAGAACATTAAACATTTTATGCAGTAATTCATGCTGCCAAACGTACTTCAATTTCATTAACATTTGCCGAAAAATAGATAAAAACTGCCCGAAAAAAGCTAAAAATCCAAAATCTTTTTTGAATTGCTGAATATTATTCAGAACGAGTTGTTTGCCATGAAATTGATTGTTAACCATTCCTTTTTACTCTTGGACCCCTGAATTTACAAAACAATTTAACGTAATATAATACGATAGTTGACTATAATTCACTCATACGGTCATTGTGCATGACTGGAACTTTTTCTTGTTTTTGGCTTTTAAACATTTTGAGGACACTCATTGTTGATGTGGCTGGTTATTATTGAACAAATTAGAAATCAACAATCAAAAATCCTATAATAATCAAATGTATTCGATTGTTCATGAGATAAAGTTGACTGACCATTGGGGATCAACATTTCACTCGTCGAGTTCAAGTTTGAGATAATGCAAAAGAGCTACTTTGAAAATCAAGCCCGACCATCTGCCAGATAGAATATACAGTGGGATTGAAAAACACTGAATATCTGCATCATTTTCATTCAGTATCTGTCAGTTCCCCGGTTGAATCCTAAGTGCATGGGGTCGAGCAATATATTCTAATGGCCCGCTTCTGTTTCTCCCTGCACCAATTCGCATATTGGAGTATTAGCGCAGGAGCCCCGACCCAAATTAGAGGACTCGTTGTGGCCCCTCTACACGCAATCTCTGCAGCCTGGGAATGATGAGATGAGAAGAGCAGGGGGTGAGGAGAGGGGAGCGGTCGAGAGAGAAGTTGCAGGCCCTGAATTTCAATCAAGGGGGAGAAAACAGTAGTGGAGGAGGTGGAGGGGATTCCACCCTTCCATGAAAACCACCTTCCAAGCGGATTGAGAAACAGAAGTAGAACGAGGGGAGGTTATGGGGGGGGTAAGGGGGACCAAGGGGGGGGGGGGGGTTAGCTCTCGGAGATTCGAATCTGTTCCGAGGGGTAGGTAAAGAGTGGCGCGGTGAGAGGTGGAAGGGAAAACTAGGAACTAGTACCGCCGCAACGGCATTGGCTAGTTCCCGTCTAATTCACCAAGGGACAAAAGACTTCATAATGTCCCTAACCTCACTTGGATGGATTAAAATAATGTGTTTCAGCAACGAGATGGAAATTTTCATGATGAAAGACTAATCACAATGACAAAACTAATGTTATTTTAGGTGATGCATATCGTAAAGTGTCAAATTGATGATAAGCCATCATATCCGTTATACGAAACAATTATTTAAGCCCTTCATTTTTTCGATTAATTGAGTAGAATGAAATTGCATAATAAAGAACTGGTTGACCAGATAGGTTGTTATATTTTCAAGAATTACGTTTAGATCAATTCGATCCCTGCACACATGTTGGTTCATTATTTTTAACAATGAACCTTTGTAACCCCCCCAAAACGCTACAAATTATTACACAATGGTTTATTATTTCTGTTTTAGATAGCCCTTCTACGCAGATCGTTGGTCAATAATTATCAAACCCCATACGTAATACATAATCAGAATATGGCGCATCGTACCTCCCAAAAGTGTTTACACCTTTACAGTGCAATTTTACACTTCACAGTAAATGTTCAAAAAAAAAGAAGTCGATAGGTAAGGAAAGAGTATTGGTTCAAAGAATGCGTCTCTGCTGTTCAGTGCGACTCCATACCTCGTAATTTTTTCCGAGGAGTCCCAAAGGAGCTCCTTCTAAATAACAGCACCAAGAGTCGATAAGAAAAGAACTTAGCCTCAGAGGTTCCGAAGTTGATCTGAGGTCCTCCATACTTTGTAATTGTATTCCAGATCTCCAAAAAGGACCTGCATTTCAGATTTTAGTATCATAAGCCGATAAAAAATAATTTGGGCTCAGAGGCCCCACAGCTTATCAGTGTGCACTGATATTAAATTCTTGATATTATAAAGTAGGTCCATTTCAAATTGCAGATCCGTAGGTTGACATCAATATGCCTGCGTGGATATGGGCACCTGCAGAGGGAAAATTAATGCAATTAATTAAAACATCTACATTTTACTAGTCCCCCTGTTCTCAGTATAACGATATTTATGTAAGTAGGTACCTACCAACTGAAAATAACATAAATGTATAGATCATTGAAATGGTTTTAATAATCACGAAAACTCCATAGCAGAATATACTTAGTCTATCAACATGTAGGTTACGTAAAACTTCAAAATCCTTCGGGAGAGTAGGAAAGTTAGTAACATTGTTGATCGAGAACCGTAGTACAAATATATTAAATAATTTATAAGATCTGAGGTGCAATATGTGTGTTTGGTAGATTCTACAGGAATAGTGATTTGATCGATAGCGACTCACTAAGAACCAACGAGGCGATTAGAGACTCATATTCTGATGATCCTCTCGCCACACCATTCCTCGACATTGGGCTCGAACACAAAGTTTATGTGAGTGCCAAGAAATGTGGGTATTCATGGCAATGAGTGTGCTGATGCTCTTTCGAGTAGAGCCATTGGTGACAACTCTATTGAAATGTTGCCTATACACATTGAGGATCAAATCTCCTAAGTGAAACTTGAAGTCAATTCCATCTGACACGAGTAATGGCAGGGTGAGGTCACTGGTCTACGTGGAGTCCTGCAGGGCTTGTGCCTTTTAGGCCCTTTCGTAGCCCAACTTCCAAGGGAGGACGGAGCAGTGGTCAATCAGGTCGCCACTGGCCATACCCGTCTAACTGACAGACACCTGCTTAGTTCAGAAGCTCCGATTTACCTTGAGTCCATGATGGCACTCCATCTAGTGATGGAGGACAACGACAATAGTTGTGCCACTTGCAGAGTCGGTTTGGGGACCTTGTTCAATGCCGCTAATGACCCATTCTAATTGAGATGAGGTTTAATTAATTAAAATAAAAAAATGAATAAACAAATAAAGTACTGATTTGATCAGAAGGATGCTCAGTGTTGAATGAAAAAAAATTACAGCATCGATCATCTTTGCAGCTTTCAAGTATCTTCTTACGATTTTCGGAACTAAAAATTACTGAAAACTCCACCATGAAATTCGCAATTTCAGAAGTGTGTAAAGATAGAAAGTCATAGGAGTGAAGACAATAATGGGCGGAGAACGAGGTGAAGGGTGCGATTTGTTACCCACACTTGAGGAAATGCGAATGGTGAAAAGGGAGTGTGTGAGAGAGGATCGAACTTATTGGAGATGGAGGAGGGAACTTATGGCGAAAGGCTGTGGGAAACTTATGGGAACAAGACTTATGGGTGGCAAAGGAAGGAGCGAAGGGCGAAAAGGGAGATAGGTGACTTTGAGTCAATAACATAGATAGAAGCCGTATGTGAAGCGAAGGGGAGTGAAAGGGAAAATTATTGACTGGCGTGAAAAGTCAATAGCTTGGCTTCACCCAACTTTGAGGAGTGAAGTCTATCACGTTCGAGATAGAATGGTGTTTGAATGATAGACATCTGATACTGACTAAATGACGATTCTTCAGAACAGAAAGCTATTAACGAATATTGCTCAGAAAGACTCCTATAAAATATTTATGTGAACAGCAGTCAATCAGGTCAACTATTAGTTGTTATAAGTGCCTCTATTTATTGATGACAATATTAAGTATAAGTATATACAACAAAATAAATAGAGTGCCTGAATGCTAGTAGTAACGAATTATCTAGAATAAACTTATAATTACTGAGACAACAGTTCTACGGGACAATATTTGCATTCCAACAAAATTATTTCTTACAGTTTATGAGTATAATGAATACATTTTATAACGACAGATGGTATTGTTTACTTGTTACTTTATCGGTTTACTATTTTCAATAATGATCCTTTATAATCGACCACAACCTTAAAAATTCCACTCTTAAACCTCTATTTTTGTCCACAGAATAAATTCTTATATATTTTGAAGAAAAAAATATATATATTTAGAAAAAAGGTCCAAAGACTAAGAAAAAGTGATAGGTTTATAAGCTTTTTAAAAATTAAATCATACATAAAAACTAGAATTTGTCTTATATCAAACGATCTAAGCGAACGTTATCGTTACATTTTACCGAGTGTGAATAGCTTCTATGGTGGTGGTGTGAGCTAGCTTCTTTTTTCCCTATAAAAGAAATCCACTGAGAGACAATTTTAAAATAAGCTTGAAATATTTTATGCCCGTCACTACAAAATCTGAATTTTCTGGCGGTTTTCTCGTTTGTTCTTAACCCCTTACTCTTTCTTCGAGTTGATGAGTTTACAATATAACGACCAGGACTTAGAAACCATCGGTTCTGAACACCTTGGGTACTACCAACTGAATATACCATTTTCTGGCCCCGCGAAGGAGTCGAAAATGGACTTTTGTCCCGCTTTTCGTCGTTAGGAACCAGTGTGAGGCGGTAAATTCTATATTTCAGAACTGTTGGTCGACCAGGAGAGAAATTGGCCTCAAAGCTGATCAGTCCGTCTCCATACATTGTCAACGTATTCCACGTGTTTAGCACTGTCAGTGGATCAGAAAAGAAACTAACGTCAGAGGTCGTACAGCTGGTCAGAGCCCTTTCTTACTTTATAGGTGGTTTACGTTTCAAGATGCGTAGGAAACTAAATGCAGAACACAATTAAAGGAGACGTTAATTTAATTAAATAGGACAACTGCATTCTACTTTTTTTCCACATTTTAGCATTGATTTCCATTGATTCAAATAAGGAAAGTGACTATGTGAACCATCTTTGTCTTGATGACATTGAATTTTAGTAGAACCTTTTTCCTACCATCTTTGTCTTGATGACATTGAATTTTAGTAGGACCTTTTTCCTACCTGTCAACTAAACATAATTACGGTAAAATAAATAACCTACCTGCACAAATCTATCTTAAGGTCACAGAAGTTATAATAAACTGGATTTCGTGAAGTGATATTTCTATAGGAATTATGTCAGATGATACAATCGACGTACTTTTCAAGGGAATTTTACTATGTCTTCCCAGTTGCGGTTCACTCCCCTCTTGATGAATTTTCATATTGTCAATGTTTTAGCCCTTAGGAAGAGGAAACAGATAAAGGTACAGCAACCCGTATGGTTTCATGTGAATTCTTTTGGTGGATGTTTATAAATGAAACCTAGAAAAACAGTACAGTTGCCTTCTGAGAGTTTCCGAGATCTCGGTTTTTTAATATTTCATCCGTTAGATTCTACCCCTTAGGGTTGATTGAGCGTGAATTTAAAAACATCTGATCACGAAAATCTGATGAGAATATATAGTTCAAACATCATGATTTATTAATATTAATCCCTCCATTCATCCTCTTCCATAATAAAATTTGAAACTCTCGATGATATACCCTCCAAAACTAGACCGAATTCCTAGTTGAACGAAAAAAAAAAAAAAAAAAAAATCATGAAAATCTGACGATATTAAAACACCATGATTTATCACGGTTACCCCCTCCATTCACCCCTTTCATTAATTAAATTTGAAATTACTGATATGCGGTCCAAAACTTGACCGAATTCATAGTTTAAAAAAAAAATAATAATAATAATAATAATCACGAACGTCGGACGAGAATTGGTAAATCACCACGATTTATCAATTTTACAACCTCCATTCACCCCTCCCATGATGAAATTTAAAACTCTTGACATACTTCCCTTAACTATATCGAATTCTTAATGGAACAAAATAAGAATCACGAAAATCGGTGCAGATTTTTAGCTTGGGCAGCGCCGGAAAGAATCGGTGATTATCCCCTCCGCCCCCCATCTCGACCGTAAATCCGAAATTCTCAAGGTTTGATGCACAACTAGACTAAAATTGGAATCAAACCAAATAAGAATCATGAAAATCAGTTGAGAATTAATGCCTGGGTGGCGTCGACAAAATTTGTCGAAAAAAACCACGTTTTTCTGGCTTTACTCCGTCCATTCCCCCTGTTTCGTTACGGAATGCAACATTTCCGAGATTTTTTGCACAACTAGACTAAATTTTGGATCGAACAAAGAAAGAATCTTGAAAATTGGTTGAGAATTGTGGCCTGGGCAGAGCGACAAAATTTGAAACACACACACGCACTCAAAAACACACACACACACATTCACCTATGGTTTTTTTCAGGGATTCGGTCTTAGAAACGGATTTTTATGTGGTTATTTTTGGACCTAGCTTCTGAGGGAAGTCCTAAAATCCAAGTTTAAAGCAACTAAAAATCAACAGTTGGAAAGAATGCGGGGGTTTCAAATATAGTTTATCAACCCGTATTATAGAGAGTGAGGGGATATAGAATAAATCAAAACTCGTAGGTAGTAGTAGGTAAGAGTGAAGGAGGTGGGAGAAAGTACTCAATTAAAAACGCAAACCCAACTGAACAGGAGGTGGAGGAGGAGACCTTACCTTACCTTTACCTCCCGACACCTCGTTGTGTGCTGGAAAAGTTAGCGGTAACATCAATAGTTATCAGTTCTCTCAGGTGGGCAGCTGGAGGGCGGCTTTTTACTTTGACAGCGGATTAGGAGCAGAAGAGGAAAATAGGAGAGAGAGAAATCTTTAGGAGGTTGGAGAGAAAACATGAGAAAAACCTTCCAATTAGTGAAGAGAGAGGTACACGGTTTCCCTCAGCGGTCGAAAATACGGAGACGCAAAGGAGGCAAAACTAGGTCAGAGGGAACGTCACTGAAGAAAATGTTGGAATCAGTGGATGGCACTACGAAACCCCCTCATCTAATTGGAGTATGAACAATAAATATGTAACTGACAGGTTTTAGTCAACGAATTATATAACATGGAACGCGCATTCAGGGGGACGGTCCAGCTCGCCATGCGTCCGCCATCTTTGAATGGGGCGAGAGACATCAAGTCGCCCAAGGCGATACTAGATGACTAAGGGCCAGTTTCACCTGCAATCCCTAACCATGGTTAACGTATGTTGTCAAATTATCAGGATAAGGGTCAAAAACGAATAAAAGTCATTATTGCCGAGCTTTCGGTTTATATAAAACCATCTTCAGGGCCATGGTTAAAGTTGATCCTTGTTTTACGGAACCAGATATTTGAACGTTGATTTAAAGCAAACGGGTTTCACCAACGTAATCAATGGTTACACTGTTTAAAGTTTAGACGTTGATTTATAGGATACCAAGAAGTCTTTTGCCCGCGAAATGAGAGTGATAACGAGGTAATAGTGAGGAAACAGCTGTTACCAACCTGAAATCTTCAATGCTTCTATATTTTTTAATCAATTTTGATAGCATAATGTTTTACAAACTCGAAGGGGTAGTCCTTTATTTCCCTATGATTTTGAAACTAGAGCAATGATAATAATATATGGGTTTCTTCAAGGATTCTGGATTGAGTTTGAAGTAAAAACTGCGAAATTTCGAACCACTGGAATACTTCATCCAAACGCGATTTTGATTTGTCTCCATTGGAAATTTCGGGAGTCAATCTCCTAAAAAGCAGTGGTTGGTATTCGATGGATTTTATAACTTTAGCCATTGCAAAGAAGCCAAGATCCCAAAGTTATTTCGACCCAAAAAGCGCAGAAAACAGGTTGTAATTGTCTCGTAATATTAATGTGGTCAAGTTGAATAATTAGGTATTTTTATGTTTGTATCTCCCATCACTTCAATGACAACAGCCTAAGACGCCACCTAGACACATTGTGTCATTTCAAATTGCGATGAGCAGTTGGTTATTTTATAACTTTATTTTACAATTGTATTTGTTCATTCCATGTATGTACTTATATCCCTATCCGTGACTTATGTATTCGATGCTATCATCAATTTGTTCAAGGACTGACAAAACAGTAGTTTTTGAAAGTCGGTACCTCTCAGGAAATCGATTTCATTGAGATTAACATCCGCCGTACTCTATCTAATCCAACGAAGACGGTGAATATTAAACTCTTCATATCATCCTCGTGAAATTCGTCCTCAAAAACCAATGCTCATTTTTATGGATGTAGAAAAACGTAGAAAATAACTAGGAAAATGTAGCAAATTAGATGGGAAAACATAGCATAAAAGGATTTCGGTCATGTATATAAAGATGGCGAAAAGTACTACCTACCCTAATTCGGCTGGTTAGTTTTGGTCATTGATTTAGCGCATTTGATCATAGGTTTAGCTGAATCGGAGTTGGTGAAACCGAATATTGTTGTTTAACAGCTGTAATCTTCGGTTTAATGAGTAAACGTTGATTAATAAGTTTGGTAAAGCCGGCCCTAAGCAACCTGTTTTTTATTTATTTTTTCTTATTATAACCAGACATTGTGAATTCTTGTGCTGCCTACAATTGCACTTCCCTTACAAAAAGGACAACGGAATATCGTTTTACAGGTCTGTTGAAATTTATGCCACCGTACTTTAGGCCTATTGTAAAACAAATAAATTTTTAGTTGTCATAAATTAAGTCCACTGAAACTATAAGTATAATTTTAACGTCAGTTATTATTAATTAACTGGGTTTTGTTGTAAATTTTTATGGTGAAGCCTTTTAATGCTGGTTCAATTTACAGTGTTTTTGTATTACTTTAAAGCAATTTACTTATGTTAAATATGGTATTTTAGCTTTTCAAAGGATCCTGAAATTAGAAAGAAATGGGTTATTGCCACAAAGAGGGAAAACTTTGCTCTGGAGGACTGATGCCATACCTACATAATTGGAATTTCCGTTACATCTGATGAAATCTCCACCGCTAGAAAGGTAATTGTAGAGCATTGTAATGTTTATACTGTAAATTCCCCCCATTATTGCTTCCTCACTACCGAAGGTAGAGAAGCTTTTTGTTCGTGAAAGAAGTAAACAAAAAATTGTGTCCCCCAAAATTAAAATTTCCACTTGCTTTTTGCTTTTCAGAGTTTGCTGGTCAATTTCGGTTCCGTATCACGCCCGAAACTATATCAGGTACAAGACCGATTCCGATGAAATTTTGAGGGATTGTGTGGGTTACAACGGGGCTGAAATCTTAGGGTGCCTAAACCGTTCTGAAATGAAAGTAGCTGAGCAACTCGCTAACTCATCAATGAACTATCAACAATCCTCGAGATATACCTGATAACGTGACTTGCCAGTAACCTTATAAGCTTACCAGGTTGGTGCGTGTATAAAAAAATAAAGGCGAATGCCTTCATATATCCGTAGTACCTCCATATAACGATTGAAATGATGGGCTCTTTTCTGGTCAGCTGAGTGTGCTAAATTCTCTCCTGTTCACCTTAGGAAGTTAGCCAACACTTTTTGAGCACTTTTAATTGGTCAAATTTCAAACAAGTGGATAAGTGCCTTCTCTCGTGAAGATTTCAGCCCCTTTGTAAACGGAAATAATTAGAAATTGTGAAAAAACATGACATTTTTCAGGTCGATGCCGTGAATTTCTGACAGACATCCAACCGAAAAACATACAAACTATGTTAATAACAAATCGAATCTACCGAATTTGGACAACTGGGCATATGTAAAATGAAAACGTCCTCATACAGCATAATCATTGATCGTATAAATAAATTTTCGTAAATTATTGTATTATATTTATGTTGAATGGTTTTCCAATTTAAGCATTTTGGCTGTAAAGAAATTGTTCAATTATAAATCTGATGGCAGAAACATTTATTCTAAATTATATCCTGTTATTCAAACATTTTTGATATTTAGTATTTTTTACAGTCTTGACATATTTTCTACAAATTTAGTGCAAGCATGTTTTAGTCATTTAGCTCTTAATTGATAAACTTTTATTGAGTGGTGGTATCTCCCCTACAAATAAAAACCTAAAGATTTTTATTTATTTATTTTTTATTCCTTCATTTTTTCTTTAATTTATTTATTTGCTTTTTATAAGTACGTGTTTTGAAGGTTGATCGATTTATTTTGTTCAAAAAAAGTAGAATACCATATTATGTTATGGTATCTACCGTAAGTTCAAATGCAGGTTCAGTAAATGGGATAAATTACCCTAGCATGCAAGAATTTAGGAGTGAAATCAGTTTTTTTTAAACATCTTATGGTAATGCATAACGAGGGGGAACATTACAAAGCGAAACCAATGAATAATTGGCCAAATATATAGTTGTCAAGACGGTAGAAATTCATTATTTTCCAAGCGAATTCACGAGGAAGGCCATCGAGGTTAACCTGGTCTTTGCGATCAGACGCTCTACCGCTCCATTAGTAGCCATCAATGCATTGGTTCGCCCAGACTAATTGATTGACTCATTGCTCATCAATCAGTCTGCGAAGTTATAACGCGACAAGAAGTTGCCTCAATAACTCCACGTTCCCACTGGAGGTTTTCAGACGGTTTCCCTTCCCGCAGACGACCTGCTTTCCAGCGGTAACTAATTACCTTTCCCCTAGAGACAGCTCAAGGGCTCACTAACAAACATATCTCTCCGGAAAGCGGCCGTTCAAGATTAATCGGCACGGAACCGAAAGGACGCCGCTACCTAATGTCGAAAGCACGGATGACGTTTCAGATCCTAAAACGACGACGATAGGACAAAGGGCGGGCCTTTCGTACAAAAGCCTCTTATAAACGTTTCCCAGTTTGTTCAGACATGTCACGTTGGAAAATCCAATGCACCTTCGTTATTAACTTCGCGCAAAAATAGTGGAGTTTTTGTAGTAAATTGCTCATCTAGCAACTAATACACCTCATAGAATACGAAATGGTTTTGTTGAAACTACATTGAGCAGAGTTTGGAGTTGGGATGTTTTACAATTTGTATTAAAAGAGCTTCCTGACTTCCTGGCTCTTTGTACCTATTTTCTGGAGGCCTAGCCTGAGTGATGGTTCATCAGTAAAACTATGGCGGTCCATTCATCAAATCAAAACATTTCAAGGTCTAATGCTCACACAGATGTTTACTGGCCAATTTTTTTTTTTTTTTTTTTTTTTTTTTTTTTTTTTTTTTTTAATATAAACTCCTTTTATGAAGATTTTTCTTCTTTTTAGCGAATTTTCTTAGAAAATAAAGCTATTGCAATGGCTCCAAAAATTTTAAAATAAAAATTTTCAAAAATTTTCTTCATCGAAATCTGTTTTGAGGCATTCTGAAATGATTCCTGGATTTTAACGCTTTTTTATATGTATATATTTATATATATATATATATATATATATATATATATATATATATATATATATATATATATATATATATATATATATATATATGTATATATATATATATATATGTATATGTGTATATATATATATATATATATATATATATGTATATATGTATATATATGTATATATATGTATATATATATATATATGTATATATATACATACATATATATATATATATATATATATATATATATATATATAAGTGATGATAGGTTAAAGGATAAATCGCTTTTTAAAAAAGTTGCGATTTATTTATACAGGAAAATTACAGGTGGAGGCTAGGAACACACGGTTACGTGACTGGGTTCAGAGGAAGACTGACGAGTCGCGCTCGGTGTCTCCTATTTATAGCTTCTGGTTCGGCTGATGTGGGTGAAGCCTACATCAGCAGGTTTTATTTCAAGAGAGGCGGTTTATTATTACGTAACGCGTCCCCCCTAGGATGAAATTTTAGGCTGAAAAGGATCTGACTCTATAATTTTGATTGAATTTTAAATTTTCTGAATTGAGCAACCCCACATCAAGTTTACCTAATCCGTGTGTTTTACAATATGATAAGTAAAAATGTAAAAAGTATTTGAATTAAATTGATTCACTTAATATGAACATGGATTAATTATAAGAATACAATTGATAGTACAATACAATACTACAATACTACAATACAATATTACAATACAATACTACAATACTACAATAGTAGTACAATACAACGATCAGGATAATAGTACAATACAATGATTGGAATAACAATCATAATTATTTAAATGGACGTTGTACAGCAATTTAGGTATTTAGCTATTAGAGTTTCTGTTGAGGATTTGGTAGTACTTTACTGCGTTTAGGCATATTATTGATCCTACGATGATATACAGGAGTACTGTCCAAATACTGGGGATCGAGTAAGGTTTTAAGCTCCAGTGAGTTATTGGGCGGACGTCTTGTAGGTTGATGTTTTTAAGCTCTAGGTTTTTAAATTGAATTTCCTTAGTCGGTCGTTGTATGTCCGTAAGCGTTATGTGGGCGTCTACAATTAATTGTGGTCGGCCGGCTGTTTCACTATGGGGGGCGAAAAGCGTCTGGTTCTGGTAAGACAAGTGGTGCTTACCCGGTGAGGCTAGGTAAATACCGTGGAGGGTTTTGGTCTCTACTGTGTTGTCTTGGGCTATGCTAATAACATCTCCTTTAGGAAAAAATAGGAGGTAATTGTTTATATCTAGCATGAGCTTGACATGGTTGTTATCGGTAATAAGTTTTACATACTGACATTTAGTGGTGGAACCAGTGAGGAGGAATTCTGTTTCACATTCGGGGTGAAATGGTGAAATTAGAAAGTTTGGGCATAATCGTATATGTCCAGGTGGACATGGTTGGGACAACGGATAGGTTCTAGTACTTGATTTTAAGTGATATTTAAGAGTGGGTACTATGGTCATATATTCGGAATCAATGAAAGTGGGTATTGATTCTATGCTGTACATCTCATAGTCGTTTGGGTCTACTATGGGTATATCCAGAAAATAGATTATTTCTTCAATGCCTACGTAGCATCGAACTCTGATGTGTGTTTGGATTTCGAACAAATTTTTTCCTTGGAAATCTAAAAATTTATTGCCGTAATATGTGCTTAGTTTTTGAAGTTCGTCAAAAAGTAAGTGTGGTTTAATTATGCTAGGGTGAATTGAACCTGTTCTGCAAGCTGTTAAGGAATTTTCTATATCTTGAATTATATCGGCAATCATATTGAGTACTATTTGATGGTGTTCTAACGTCGCTCTGGTTATCGCTAATGTCGAGTAATTTGGATTTTGATGTTGTAATGAAATCAGTTCCCTTTTTAATTCAACGTTGTTTTGGGCAATGGCTTCAACTATTTTATCAAAATTTTCTTGGACCGCGGTGTTAATTGAAAATTGAGCTTCTAGTTGGGAATGGAAGTCCTTTTGGTTTCGTTGAATTTGTTCCAGGATGGAGTTATACTTTTGTTCGTCTTGTGCATCTAAGTTACCTGTTATGAATTTAACCAATGATCCTAATCCGTTGATTAGTCCACGTTTGTTTCTTTTGGGCGTCCACGGGATGTGAATGTCACTCAGTTTTTGTTCAATTAGTTCGAGGGTTGAGTTTATTGTGTGCATTAGGAGTTGGGTTTGACTGTGATCTAGTGTGGATTGTGTCGATTTTTGCAAGGTTTTTATGTAAGTCTCTTTCATCGATTGTGTTCTAGAAATGAGTTCGGTTAGGTCATAATGGTGTGTGAGTGTGTGGTATCCTTCCACTATTTTTGTCGGTCCCAGACGGCTGGCTAGTAATCCCGGGTTGAGGGTTATGTTTTTGATGGTCTGGTCTGTCGAGTCTGTCTGTCCGAGGAGAAAGACGAGTAATCCATGGACGAGGAAAAAGGTTTTCCTGTAACATTTAGAGTAAGTCCGTTTTTAGGATTTCGTAACAGATCTGTTCTCTTAATGTTTGGGCGTCTAGAGTTTTAGGGAGTTGTTCGTTAATCGTAAGGAGTTTTGCGAACTGGCATAGGAAAACGCCACAATCGTTTCCGTTGTTCTGTTGGGGTGTGTTAGGTGGAGTCGAAAGTTTCCAGTTCTGTGTGTCTAGTGGTGTTCCCCTCTTGTCTAGGTGTTCACTTTCTAAGTAGCGGATTATGTCTTGTAAAATTTCGGTTCCGTCCTTGTTCAAAGAGTCGTAGTAGTTTATTTGTTTTGTTTTTGTTTTAATTTCGATTAATCTCCAGTGGGAGGATTTGAAAATGGGGATCAGGATTATGTCTTTGCTAAATATGTCCGACTTTTTGGTGTATTTTCGAACTCGTTCGTAACCGCCAAATTTGTAGGATACGTATAGGAAGCTGTTGAAAGAGTAGGATTTTGGTAGGTTGTCGTTGCGTCGGCTTCGTTCGTCTATCAGTTCCATGTAAATGTTAATTACTACGTCATTCAGCCAGTTATTGTCTTTTAGGGTTATCAAGTCTTCGCGTGTCACCTTTAGTCCGAATTTACTTGCAAGGATTTCAGTTTTGTCTAGTTTAGGGTCCCATGCGTTTGCTACTGAGTCCGTAAATTTTTTGGGGCGTCGTACGTTTGAGATGTGGATTTTCTCTTGGGTATTGTGATGACGGGGAATTATTAATGCAGTTTTAAGTTCTGGATTTATTGCTTTGACGTGTTCCTGATTGAATTTCGGTCTGGTTTTGGATTGTTTTTGGACCGTTTTTACGTAAATTTCCGGTGGAATTGCGGGAATTTCTTCGCGGCCTTCATTCTTCTTTTCTATGTATTTCTCTTTTGCAGAATGAAGTTTTTCACCTACTTGGGCGTATAGAGCTTTCATTTTTTCCTTGTGGGAAGAAAGATAGCTGTTAGCCACGATTTGATCTATGTTCAAGTCTAGTAAGGTGTCCGGTTTTACGTGTCCGTATAACAGTTCGAAAGGGGTTAACTTGGATATCGAGTGAATTGAGTTATTGTAAGCCAGTACGGCGTATTTGACTTTGGTGTTCATAGTCGATTTTTTATGCTCATTTCTTTCATTCAATATCCTAATGTGTTCTATTAGAGTGGAATGGAAACGTTCGATCAGACCATTGGAGTCTGGGTGTTGGGAAGATGTGAAGTGTATGTTTATGTTGTGTAGTAACAGAAATTCTCTGATTATGGAGTTTTGAAATTCTGGGCCGTTGTCTGCTACGATGGTTTTGGGGATTCCATAATTGGTAAAGTGAGTTAGTAGTGCGTCCACAATGTCTAAGGCGTTCGATGATTTTAAGTTATAAGCTTGTGCATGTCGGGAGAAGGAGTCTATAACGGTTAGAAATTTTGAGCCTTCTAGGGTCATTTTGTCGATATGTATGGTTTCTAAAGGTCGTGAAGCGGTTGGTGTAACATTATATTTGACTTTGATCGGGTTCCGATCGTATTTACATCTTACACAGATGGTGCAGTTGTTGATAAATCTTTGAATGGTTTCCTTCATGTTGGGCCAATAATGAGTTCGCTTCAGGTGGTTGTAGGTTTCTTCAATGCCACGATGGTTGGTTAGGCCTTCGTGATATTTTTTGATTATTTCTGACCTTTTGTTTTCGTCGGTTATGTCCTCTAATTTTTTGGTGTATTTTGTCATTGTTATTTCCGAAAAGGCAAAATTTTTCGTCATGATATTCGTAAACTGTTCATAAATGTCTTCTGTAAAATAAAGTCCGTATTTAATTTTGGGTAGGATGTACTCTTTTACGAATTTTATGGTATCTGATTCTAAGTTATTTTTATTTAAGTAAACGGTGATTCTATTCTTATTTTCAAATATTTTTTCGACTTTGACAGGGTCTTTCATCGGGAGTTTCGTTAAGTTGATTACGACTTGGTGGTTACAATTATTGACTGGTTCGTCTCTAATTGGAATAGCTACGATTGCATGACCTATGGCGTTAGAGTGAATCGTGCTGCTAGGGTTGGATTGGGAATCATTGCATTCGTCGTCAGAGTCAAAATTTACGATTATGGAAGCGGGAGTGTCTACGTCCTTGTCTGTCATTCGGAGGAGGGATTTTGGAGTTAAGGCTTCAAAAAATACGTCGACTGCTTTGTCGGCTTCAATGGGCTCGTTTTCGTTGTTGTTCAGTAGTTCAACACGAGAAAGGGCGTCAACGTTGGAATTCAACGTTCCTTTCTTGTAAACAATGTCGAAGTCGTAAGCTGACAATTTTGTGCGCCATTTGAATAGTTTAGAGCCGGGTTCTTTTATAGAATATAACCATTGCAAGGGTCTGTGGTCGGTGTGAATTTTAAATTTTCTACCGTAGAGGTACGGTCGAAAGTATTGTACGCCCCAAACGACTGCAAGGAGTTCTCTCTCTATTGTGGAGAGGCGTTTCTCGGAATCGCAGAGAGTCCTTGACGCGTAAGCTATCGGCTTATCGTGTCCGTCAACCGTCTGGCTCAGCACTGCTCCAACCGCAATGCCGCTTGCGTCCGTTGTTAAGTGAAATAATTTTGAGAAGTCTGGGTATTGCAGGATGGGTTCGTTAGTCAGTAAATTTTTGCAGGTTTCGAATGATTCCGCGTATTCGGGGTCTTTCGTATCAATTTTGCTTCCTTTCTTTAAGCATTTTGTCATGGGTTTGGTAATTTTCGCGAAATCTTTAATGAATTTTCTGTAATACCCTAGTAGTCCTAAAAATGATTTGATTTCTTTCGTGGTGGTTGGAATGGGATAATTTTGAATGGCTTTGATCTTGTCGGGGTTCGGTTTTACGCCGTTTGGGGTGATTATGTGACCTAAGTATGCAATTTCTTTGCGTAGGAATTCGGTCTTGTCAAGTTGTACCTTGAGGTTTGCTTTGCGCAATCTCTTGAATACTTCCTCAAGACGGGTGATGTGTTCCTGCAAAGAAGTACTGTACACGATGATATCGTCGAGGTAAACACAACAGTACTCATTCGTGATACCACGTAAAACACTATCCATCAGTCGTTGGAATGTGCTTGGCGAGTTTTTGAGGCCAAATGGTAAACGATTGAATTCAAGATGGTAAGTAGGTGTACTGAAGGCTGTTTTTGCAATACTTTCGGGACTCATTTGAATTTGGTGAAATCCGGATTTAAGATCAATCACACTGAAATACTGGCATCTGCCTAATTTATCTAACAATTCCGAAATCTGAGGTAGCGGGTATCGGTCTTCGATTGTTTTTTCGTTGAGTTTTCGATAATCGATCACGATTCGAAATTTAGGTTTGCCACTAGCGTCAGCTTTTTTGGGGACGATCCAAATTGGGGCGTTCCAGGGGCTTTCGCTATGTTGGACAATTCCTTGTTCTAACATATCCTCGATTTGCCGGTCTACTTCTTGTCTATAGATTTCTGGGAATCGATAATTACGGGCATGAACGGGTATTTCATCTGTGGTTCGGATTACATGTTTAATATTGTGGGTGAAAGATAAGGGTTCATTATCCTGATGGAAAACATCGGAATATTTATTAACTAAATCTGTGATCATTACCTTTTCTTCTTCATTCATGTGATTTAGGCGTAATTTAGATATGTCAAAAGTGAATTTAGAATTTTCATCGAAAATGTTGTTTAGCGATTCTACAGGGATTTCATCTAAAGTTTCTACTTCTATGGGGGAAATTTGGGAGAATTTGCCGGAAGTTGGTTTTGGATTTAAAATTCGCACGTTGGTTTCATAGTCTTCGACGTGAACCAAGCACTCGGGGATTTCCATCTCTCCTATTTTTAAGTAGGGGAGGACAGCATCTCCTTGTTCGAGGTTTTTGACTCTAATCTTGATTTGCTGGATGGATCTAGCATCTATCATGTGGGTTTCCGCATGTTCAGTGCCTAGATATTTCAGCGGGATATTTAGGTACGGGGTGAGCAAGTAGTCCTCGACTAAATCGATTTTTGCTCCTATGGCTTTCAGGTTGTCTATCCCTATCAAGAGGTCGAATTTGTCGTGGAATTTAAATATGTTGAATTTTAAATTTAGATTTTTCTGTCTGAAAGCGTCTCCGCAGGGCACTAGAGTAGTATGGCTGCCTCGCGAAGAACCGTGGGCGGTTCTGACGAAAAATGGCTCTAATTTGCGTTTATTTGGGAAGAAATATTCTGCGATTTCAGGGTTTACATAACTGGTTGTGCTTCCGGTGTCTATTAGAATTTTCAAGTTGAATTTTGGTAGGTCTATATACGGGAGTTCACTAATGGTTTTCTTGTTTAAGTTCATTAAGTCGTATTGGGGAATTCTGGGTCGCTTTCCTCTAAAAAATGGGGGCTATCGAATTCGTTTTCTTCTACTGGTTGGTATACGTCCGTTTCGTAAGTTGTGTCTTCGCAAATTTCGGGGTCGTCAGATTGTATATCGGATACTTCAACGTTGTTGAAGTTTGGATTAGATGTGCGCCAAGACATGGGTGTCGGTTTTCCTGATGGGTTAGGGACGTTTTGTCTCGTGGGCGGTGCATTTGGTTTTTGGTTTGAAGGCTGAGGGCTCGAGTTTGGTTTTGAGGAATTTGCCTGAGGGGCTGATTTTTGGTTCTGGTTATTTGTATTCCGATTGGAATAATTTTGGCTTGAATAACCGTGATTTGGTCTGAAATTTGACGGGTTATTAGGTTTTTGTGAGGTGTTTGGCGATGGTCGTGAAAAATTTTGATGTGGCTTGTTCTGATTATATGACCTGGTTTGCGATGAATTTTGAGAACTTTGAGGGGTCTTAGTTTTGTTGTTGCAAAGCATCTGATAGTCGTTCGTTAGCCATGACAGCGCCGTGTTCAAATCGGCGGGCTGTCTCGTTCTCAAGATGCTGCCAAGGGGTTCTTTTAATTGTAGTAAGAAACAGCGAAGTGCTACTTTCTTATAATTCATGATCAAAATTTCGTGATTTGGGACATCGTGAGTTTGGAGGTAAGCGATTAGGAGATTTAGGGTTTTAGTTATTTTATCATGGAATTTGAAGGGTGATTCCCCTTCATTCTGTTTTGACGTGACTAACTCAATTAATAGGGTAACGTCGTCTCTACGATCCGTGTAGGTCTCAATTAGGGCCTGCCTGATTTGTTCGTAGGTTGTGAGATTTGCCGAAAAAATCTGTTCCGAGGCGGGGGATACAATTTTAGCTTTAATTGCGTTGATGATCATTACATTTTGAAAGTCTAGAGGGTCATTGTTGTTGAAAAATTTATTGTGGATTTGTTGGGTAATTTCCAAGAAATGATTTAGTGTTTCAGGGGAACCTTTAAAGGTCGGAATCAGGTCCAAATGTTCCTTTTTCAAAGTGGGTAAGTCATTGTTAGTGGGTCTCTGTTCCCTAGGCGAAATCACCTGGTTTACAAGTAAATTCTGTATTAGGGCGGTCAGTTGGCCTATCTGTTCCGTCTGGTGGTTAATAATTCCTACATAGTCAGTCGGTTGAATTTGAACGTTTTGGGTTCCTGAAGTTCCGTCCATTTCGGGTATCGTTTGAAAATTTCTAGGAAAGAGTGTTAGATCAAGCCAGGGGAAGCTGGCGTGAGGGAATTTTTTGTTGTGTTTTGGAATTTTGATTTATCTTTTCAGACGAAAATTTCGTCTTATAAATCGACTCGAGTGGGTTTCAGTTATTGATTAGTTTGTAGCTGTAATACAAAAATTATAATATACAAATAATATTCATTAATTAATCATGCAAATGAGACAATGAAAAATTAAAATTAGATGTCTTATTTGTAAACTGAAGGTCACGGTCGTAAGAGATCCGAGAGCGTCTTCTTCCAGCCGGGAATTCTTGGTAGAGATTACGGAGGATTTTTAAAGGGCTTGATAAGGCAAGCGGGTGTACGTGCAGATAGCAAGAGCGGTCTGCGTGCGGGTCAGGTGACGAGGTGACAACTTGATATGCCTTCAAGTTGACGATAAAATGTTTTAGTCTTCGCGACTTATTGTTTGAGATACGTTCGTTCTCGAACGATTTGAAAATTAAGGTTGATTCGAAATGTTTCGAATGGGGTTTTGTGACGGTGAAATTTGGGAGAGTGAATGTGCTTTTCACTAGTTGGGAAAAAGAAATATGCTTTTTCTTCTTCCAAATTCGGGGAAAATGTTAATATGTTAATTGATTTGGGTTTACTCACGCTGGAGCCGTCATCTGCCAACGTGAGGAGTCTTCTCTGTTGAAATTTGTCCGCCGGGTCCTGTTGATGCCTTCTGCGTGCCTGTTTGGTACCTTCTTCGTGGGTAGTAGGGTCTGGTGGAGTCCGGGTCCTTTTGATATTCCCTCAAAAAGGTCCTGGTTTCTTCACGTCCTCATAGACTGCGCCAGTGATGATAGGTTAAAGGATAAATCGCTTTTTAAAAAAGTTGCGATTTATTTATACAGGAAAATTACAGGTGGAGGCTAGGAACACACGGTTACGTGACTGGGTTCAGAGGAAGACTGACGAGTCGCGCTCGGTGTCTCCTATTTATAGCTTCTGGTTCGGCTGATGTGGGTGAAGCCTACATCAGCAGGTTTTATTTCAAGAGAGGCGGTTTATTATTACGTAACGTATATATATATATATATATATATATATATATATATATATATATATATATATGTATGTGTCATTCCAGACGATAACTCTCGATAGAATTGAGATAAAAACTTCGTTCTTTCGCCAAAAAATCAAGCATTTCATAAGAAAGGATGAGTTCGTTGGACAACACTTTTTGAGCACATTAAATTGGTCAAATTTCAAAAAATGTACTTAAAAAATCACTAAAAAAGGCAAAAAACCGCTAAAAATTAACAAATTTCTATTTTTTAGCAGAATGCTACTTGAAAAAAATTAATCGAACATGAACTAGGACATTTAAAAATTTAAGCACAAAATTGTACTGAAAAATGTACTTAAATTTCATTAAAATAAAATAAGCTAAAAATCGATAGGAACACTTGAAAAAATTGTAAAAATCCACAAAATCGTTTGTTCATTCGAATATTACTGATTAAATAGTTTATTTGCTATAAAATGTATGATAAAATTTTTATGTGTCCCCAAAGTGCTTAAATTTCAACATAATTTAACATAAATGTAATACGACCATTTATGAAAATTCGCTCATACGATCATGCTGCATGACTGGAACTTTTTTAAATCTGAAAAGGAGGAGTTTTGAATAGATACCTCAACTTCGCTCTTCACAAAGGGCTAGTTACTGAAAAAATAAATGAAACGTAATTCCAATACAAATTTCATCCATTTTTTATTGTATCCAAACAGGGAACAAAAAATAATAAGTAGCAAAAATTAGCATGCATAACATAACAATCTTTATCTTGAGAAAAATTTCAATCAACTATCGTTATCTTTGTTGAAATCAGTTTCCATAACGTCGCGAGTGATGTGGTTCGTTATTGAACTGAGAAAGTGGACTACGAAATTACGAAGTATTGTTTTGATTAATTCTTTCAATGATGAACATTTTAATCATCCCCCTCTCTTCAAAATTTGTTAATTTACGTTCAGGATGCTTAGAATCCAAAACGCCTGCCAAGTTGGGGGGGGGGGGGGGGGGTGAATAAAAATAAATTAAATAAACTAGGGGGACACCCCTTTCGGGTTTCGCCTGCCAACCCCCGCCATTGCGGCCTGATAGGCAGCCCATTTCAGCCTGGCAGGCCGACCATTGTGCTCTGACAGAGTGCCCATTTCGGCCTGGCAGACCGAAATTTGAGCCAAGACGCTAATCAGTATCCAATAATACTCATTAATAAAAATCCAATGTATACTGCCCACCTCCTTGGCGAGATTCATACTGCCCACCTCCTTGGCAGATTTATACTGTCCACCTCCTTGGCAGATTTATACTACCCAGCTCCTTGGCAGATTTATACTGCCCACCTACTTGGAAGATTTATACTTCCCACCTATTTGGCAGATTTATACTGTCCACCCCACTGGCGAGGTTTGTACTGTCCACCTCCTTGGCAGATTTATTGGCGAGAAGGTCGCGAAAATCCCCCTCTTCAAACGAAGGGGGCCATAGTTTGTTTTTTGATCTAACCACGTCTAACCACGTTTTTTGACACATTTTCGCAGTTTAAACGAATATGGTTCGAAATTTAGGAAAACTGAGCTTTTTACAAATTAGTCAGGAGATCCAGAACTTGAATTTGAGTACTAATATGTTAGGGTTCTGTTGAGCCAAAATGGGCGATCTTTTTGATCCTCATTGTCATTCGCATTCTCGATGTGCGATTTTATTATGTAGAATTTTACTATATAGAATTATTGGGCCGTTTGAGAATAGATTTTCCGCACATAAATCCATTCAAACTTAACAGATTATGTTGAAACTCAAACAAATGAAAGGGCATGATTCACTGAATGTTCTTATACCAAAACGAACAATCTATCTCAATTTGAACCTGAGATGCCAAAGGACAAATCTATAAAAATTTGAGTTATCCGATTTCCAATGCTTGATGACAAATCTACGTGTTAATACCTTTCATTAAAAAAAAAAATCAAGGAAATCGGCTGCATGGAATGGCCATACTAACTGCCATAAAATTTCGTAATTTGTTAACCCGCTTGACGGCATAAATAAGCCCACGAATTCTCGTGTCTGCTACTGAAAATTTTCGCAAACTCTCAGCTTTTGAACGGTCTAGTCAATTTTACTTTGCTAATTGGGGAGATAAAAGTGTGTTTTTATGGTGAAAAACATGGTTTTGTTCCTATTAAATCGAGGGTTTTCGTGAAAAATGGCCCTCTAATACGAGTTAATGACCGGTTTCTACGTATTTTTTCACGCTGAATTGAATGGTCACACTTGCAGATCTCTCAAACTCGGTTTTAACAGAGTTATACAATTAAACTTGTGGTTTTACTCTAGAAAATACATAAAATCGAGCATAAGAAATAAACTAGAGACTAGTCAGTTAAAGTGTAAAACTCGGTTATAACGGAGTTGGGGCCATGTGCGAGTGTGATCATTCGGTTCTGCGTGAAAACCCTCCATTTCATAGGAAAAACCATGTTTTTCAACATACAAACTTACTTTTCTCCCCAAATTAGCGAAGTGAAAGTAAAATTGACTAGACCGATCCAAAGCTGACAGTTTGGGGAAGCTTTTCCAGTAGTACGCACAGGGATTCCATGGGATTATTATTGCCGTCTTGCGGGTTAAAAAATGCATAGTTTTTCATTTTTTAAAACCTTTTACATTGGGGCAGATTCCTGACTATGTTACTTGCATAATCGAGCACGTTAGGTGGGCTATCTGAATGTAAATTTAACGACGCTTCCAACGGCATCCTCAATTTTATGTTTACTTTGAAGTCAAGGTAGTTATGGCTATTTTAGTAACTTAAGGTTAAAAACACGAGAAATTTGTTTTAAATTGAATAACTCGAAAACAATGCGTTAAAAAATCTCTTAAGAGGAGCTTTCGAATAGAAATTAGTTGCAAAATACGTGGGTGAAGTTTTCCGGGTATAACATGAGACGTAGCAAGCCTTCATAAGTACGGTCTATTAGAATTGATCCAGGGAGTATGGGACAACCCATTAAGCAAAGGAAGGAGTGATGGAAGGGGAAATAAAATGTACTATTCACGCTATTCCCAATCAATTTTTTTCTCGAAGTATTTGCTTTCTTCTTCGAACGATTCTCAGTTAATTACCATTGCATAGTGATTAGGAGTGGAGGGCTACGGATATATCGTGATATTTCCAACTATTTCCGTCAATCTTTCTTTGTTTCAATTCACAATGTAAAAGTAGTTTTTACTTTATCATTGTAATGATTGCAGAAGGGAGAGGGGTTGCTTGTTGCATATTCATGCTTGATTTTAATGGAAGAGGTACATACATTCGGTAAAGTCATGATCTGCTCGCCATTTTCACCAACATCATAAACATACAACCTATATATTACTAGCCAATATGTTTAAATACTAAACGTTGTTCAAGTACGTTACCGCCTTGTTTCACTAGAATAACTGTACACTCTTGTTCCACTGCTTTTCTCGTGCAATCCCTAAAATTGAGCATGAACTATACTGAAGATGTTCGATTTCCGCAATACGGAATCCATGGTAAGGTAAAGTGTGGTTGTTCTGAATCTCTAACCATTGCAGTACCTAAATAAACAGTCAATCTAATATTCGCAGTGGAGTGTTCGATAAGGATGTACCTCGCATTCATCAGAAAACAATTTGCCAAGTCATGATCATTATTACGCTTTGCTCCTTTTCTACAAAACCCTACCGGAAAGTACTTGTGGATGCCTTCTTCCGCTATTTTCTCTACTATCGGTAAAGATTTGAAGGAGGTAAAAAAAAATCAGGGTAGTCCAGAAAGAGGTATAAAGAGAGGAGGGGGGATTCAATAGACAGCTTCCCTGTATAAGGAAATTGGCCAACATCTTTTTCATTCAATCCTCCAACATTTCCCACTTCTCCCGCACAATCCAACTTATCTGAAGGAAAGAGGGATGCTGACCGCTTGAATGGACCCTCCACTTTCTCTTGCCCTTTTTTTCTCCCTTCAATGAAAACCTATATAATCAACAGCCGATAAAGCTGTTAACGTCTTTTCAACATCCCAGCTTGAACCTAAAGCTTTTTACCCCCTCCACTCGACGTTCCGTCCAAACTAACCAAACGCGCCCTTCGCGATTTTTTTTAACCATTTCCCCCACCTTTTCCCTTTCTTAAGCTCTTCTTTTTTTCTTTATTTGGTACTCACCACTTCTTCGTAGCCAAATAACATTTACCGCTCACGAAAGAATTGTCTCATTGAAGGTTACGGCTCCCTTCAGTTCCTGTTGAGCTCCGGGTAGAGCCGAATAAGATTTGAAGGGCTGGCAATCATTTTGAGTAAACACGATTTCCCGCGTTTAGGAGTTATTTTCGTTCACTTCTTATCGCAGGGTAGGTAGCGATTTTTCGAACTTGGAAGAAAGTGGCATAAATTCATGAAACCGAAAAATAAGCCACTTACTGAACTACCTAGGCATTGAAACTTTGAAATAAAAACCATTAGCAGTTTCTTCAAAAATTTATGTATCTACTAGTAATTCCTGAAAACCACCCGGCTGGTGAGTTTTTATCATTAAAACATGCGGATCCGTGGAGAAGATGTCTCTCCATGAAGAAGTTTTACATTTTGCCATGTTACGAATTCTATTTTGGCCATTACGTTAAATCAAACTTTAGGCTGCAGAAGATGAACTATTTGAAATTTGATTCCATGACGAAATATACAATATGCATTCTGTATATGAGGTAAGAGACAGTAACTATTCCCTTCAATTTTGATGTTAGTTAATTTTTTAATCAAATCTCCTTCGTGATCAGATTTGCTGAATGGGATTCATTTTCTACCATACCCTAGAATTCTTCTTTTTATAATTTCCCCCTCATAATTGATTATTATGTGTGACAGTAGCCAGTAAATGGAGTTGTTATTTACTACTAGCTTTTGGTATCACATCCACATACATGTATATAATTTTTAAATATACCACACAAAAATTAATAACTCTCAATTGTAATTTTTTTACAATTCTAGATATTCAATAGTTAACAAAGAGTAGTTCCGATAGTATGGCCATCAATCAGTAAACGTTAGAGTAGGTATGGGACACATACGAGAGTTACTTCGAATTGGGCACATAGATTAGGAGTATATACTTATCTCTATATAATTATTGGGATCGTTGGTGGTGATGGTCAGAAATTTTTTTTATGTGCAATAATTATTTATGCCTATAATATATACATCTTACTTGCTGTCATGAAATGAAACACTATCGATTCCTTTTAGGTTCACGTACATACGTAATAAATTATTGCCGGACTTTATAAATGTTCGATTGTCTATGATGTTTGATATTCACATCAAAGCATAAAAACTGAAAAATAACTATGAAAAGCTGGAAAGATTGTGAATTAAACGCATTGAAAATAATTCGTTTCGTTTCAAAACACTAGCCAACCCATTGTTCACGACCGATAAATTATGAATATATTAACATTAAACCTTACCTCGGTAGAAATAAGGTAGAGAGCACGAACCTGCAACAGAAACCAATCATCAATTTAAAATAATCAATAGGAGGCAAAAATATATTCAATAGAAATCATTGTAAAATTATAATGATAATCCATTAATAATGTCAGTACATTATATATGGAACCAGAGGAATCGCCAAGAGCACTAAATCCACATGTATTGACATGGTTTTTGAGCTAGGGGTTAGTAAAAAAAGTTAGTGAGAAATATTGTAACGTTTTTAGCGTGGATAGAATCTTCCTAAAATGAGTGGATATAGGACGGGTAAAATACAATCACAATGAGCAAAATCACCCTTATCGTTAAAAGAGTCGCTGCCGCTGATTTTATCCGAATTAACGGATGAAGCTAAACTTTGAAATGAAACGTTCTAAGGATGGCTGAATTAATTTGGCAAGATGCCCTTAAAACCTCTAACGATGCTATAAATCCCTACAATCAGTAGGTTGATACTGACTACCTGCGCAGCATGGAGGAACTTAGGAAGTTCTACGGTATCATGATGCCCTAAAGCAATGTACTCATGTTAGTGCCTTCAGCGGAGGTACTCAACATCCTCCTAATTATTGGAATTTGACGTTTATCCCAGTCAAATTTATGACCAATCTGACGGATAACTTTAGGCGGTGGGGTTTCACGGGCAAGCAAAATTATTTTTGCCCTGAGATTAATATTATTTAATTTTCGAAACCTACCCTAATGTCACGTGAAGGAACAAATGATGATCTTTGTTTTCCTTATGTGATATAATTGTCGATTAGACGAATTTCCGGCGTTTTTGTGTTTTTTTATCGAGAGCTAAGGAGCTCGTGTCTACTATATTTCCTAATATGGGCAGTGACGATCCCTTTTGTCTTAGGATGCGGCACTGGAATGATTGGTTTAAAGGTTGAAAGCCCTGATGGTCCGTGTTTATAGAACGTTTGAGATATGTATCATCAATCGAGCACAACTAGTCGGGGGGGAAATTTCATGTTTTACTCAGCCCAATAATAAAATATAGAGTCCGATTGGCTGTCCCGCAAGAAGAGGTCTTGGTCGTGGCTACATAAGTTTCCTTCATAGCAGAAATCTTTCTCAAAGAACAAGCAAGAGGAGTGCTTGCAGCTGGTTTCATCCGATGTCACGTTCAGGTGTCTTGCCTTTGAGGTTTTGGATTGTTCTTCGGTTGGCAAAAGCCTCGCTGACTGCAAAACCTCGAGCCAACCGTGCATAGGCATTCCACAGTAGTATTTCTCATCAGCTGATGTCTAGAGCAGTGATACAGCGAGTCTGCGAGGGACTTTTCAAAATGCGCCAAGCCTTAGAATAACTACTGTTTTTATAATCAATCATAGTAGGTATGTCATCTATAAAATTGATGAGGGATGAAGATGTGTACTCATTCATCCAAACCCCCTTTCCATTCATTTAATCTTTGGACTTTCAACTACTAAATCAGCTACAACTATTTTTGTAAAAATTATTTCAGAAAATTACAAGGAAACAAGTAGATCAGTGCTCTATAAGACAGCGCATTTTCTTGTAAGGAGATCCGCGTGAAATAGACGCTTCCAGCGTTGAATAGGGGACAAAAAGGCTTTGGAGCTCAATCAGCTGATCAATGACCTCTCATGCGTCAGCAGCCACTGATACATCTTTATCCTCCCCATGTTACAGATTACATCCATACCAAGTTTAATCGAAATTGGACGTCGGGAAGAGGCATTTAAAACGATTTTAAGAGGACACACATACATCAACGGACAAAGTGAACACAATAACTCATTTTTCCTTTTTTAAAAGAAAATGCGCTAAAATAGAATAACCGTCTACTGTAACCTCTGTTTGTAACTACGCAGCAAAGGACGCTCGCGGCGCCGCTAAGGCGAATATTCGTCGATAATTAGTCTACCGGACTAAAACGTGACTGCCCTTCCTATTCACGTGGACCACATCTCGCTCCCATTCAGTATATAGTTAATTAGATTCACCTTCAAAAGGTTTCACAAGCGGCGCTTTGCCTCCCTTAATAACTTTTTCACCTGAGAAATTGAAAAGGAGAGCACCCGCCCGTGATAGTCTGCGCTAACGCTAATAGCGAAGACACGAGGGCATCTTGAAGGAAAGAATCCAATATATGATGTCATGCAACATTAGCTACGAAGAAAAGATTATGCCTTAACATCTAATACCGTTCTTCATTGAATAAAGAACCAACCCTACTTCTATCGAATTTTGGAATAAAATTGTGAGAAACTATTGCAGTGGGTCGAAAAACATAGTAGTTGCTTAAATTAGTCGTTCACTAATTGTAACGTATAATTCATCTCACGGAGACCTTCTTGCCAAAATTAGTCATCTGAAATCGGAGTACAACGGCATACACAAGATAGTGTACGACCATGACTTGGGTAGGAATATGAAGGAGCCCGAAGAGATAAAAACACCAACTGTCACCCTACCCCAGCACGCACGCATGCACACACACACATATACACACACATACATGTATCATGTTTTAGCCCTGGGGTCCTAGCGAATTTTGCGAGTGCGAGTCAATTTTTTTCAAACACTTTTTTTTTTTTTAATAAAACTCCCCTCGACGACGGAGGGGGCACAACATTAAGAAAAATAAACGAAAAAACTAAATTAAAAAGTGGGGAGGGCGCCCAGGTTTACCCGACGCCGGCCCTAGGGATTAGGGAAGTTGAGGAAGATGGAGGAGGGAGAGAGGGATGAAAGGAAGAGCCCCTATAAAATGATAAGATAAGAACTTATAGATGTATAAAAAGATAATAAAAAAGATAAGCCCCCCCCGTAAGAACGCGGGTGGTGATACCACGGAGCACTCCTGCCGAGATGCCCAACTCGAGAAGCTCCGTGGCACTTTTCCCGCTCACATACACACATACGCAAACACACACACAGACATACACCTATGGGTTTTTCACGGATTCAGTCTTAGAATGGTCTGAAAAGGTTCTATAAGCGGTTATTTTATTTATTTATTTTTTCTCTCTCTATCGAGGGTTGACCCCCATCTCCCTGGATCAATTCTAATAGGTCGTCCCTCTATTGACAAATCCTAGCTTCAGCCTAGGACGTCCTAAAAAGTAGAAAACATGAACGACTGTACGTCTTCGAAAACATTGAGATATTCATCATAGAAAAAATGCTCCACATCCCAAAACATAACGTACGGTTGAAAAGGTTGTGGACTAAAGTGGACAAGTGTAGTGGACACGGCCGTTCATCATCTCCGACCGGACGGGGCAACCCACGACTGCGAGCTGCGTTTTCCTTCTCGACGGGGGAACCACCAGAGTCGTTCATCACTTGACCAATACGGCGCCGACGTTTCGCGCTCATCTGACCGAAAACTCGTGCTCCTCCCTTCTCTGCCACATCTGCGGCTTCGTTTCAGAGATCTACGTGAATAATGAAGATGAAACATCGTACGGAGGTGATTCGGTTCTACCGAAATTCTAACATTTCATTTGGAATTCGCAGGCTTTGGTAGACTGATCATTTGCCAATTTACCTGCAGAGAACTCCGAAGCTTATGGAAAAGTTAAGTTGTCAGCCCATACATTATTTTCTAGAACTTATCCACTTTATAGCTGTGCTCCATAACTGGAAAACATATCTTTTGGCATTAAATATATATATATATATATATATATATATATATATATATATATATATATATATATATATATATATATATATATATATATATATATATATATATATATATATATATATATATATATATATATATATATACACAGGGTGATTCCCTAGCAGATGCAAACAAACATTTGGGTGAAACTACATCAAAAATGGAGTAAAATGCCGGCAACCGCATATTTCTATTTCAATCCGTACTCGAGATATGATTTTTTAAAGGTTTTTTTCAGGAATACCGTGTTTTTTCATTTTAAACTCGGATTTCTCCACTTTGCCTAATTTAATTTTAACTTTCAACCTCATTTTCGGTATCAGTATTAAATTTCCTATAAGAATAGTGTACTTGGGTTCTTAAAAAGGACCATACGAAGACCCTAACATCAGCTCAAATATTGACGATTTTGAAAAAATAATATTTCTGAAAATCTTTAAAACTTTACTACTCTTTTAAAAAGAATCCTGGAAACTGGCAAATCTCATGAAAACTGCTTCATCTAATATGCTTTCCAACGGTATTATCAATTTCACTGTTATTTTGTTATTTAGGGGAGAAAATAATTTTTTTGTGTTAAAAAATGTGGGTTTTTCAATTAAATTGTTGGTTTTCTCGAAAGATGACCCTCCATGAACCAACGAGTATGGGGTCGGTTTCTATGTATTTTTTCTCGCTGGATCAAATGGAAACTCTTGCAGATCTCTCGACTACGTTATAATCGAGTTTTACCCTTTAATTAACTAGTTTTACCCCATAACACACATACATTTAATCATAACAAACAAACTAAACATTTGCGATTTTAAGTGTAAAACTCGGTTATAACGGAGTTGGAAAGATCTCCAAGTGTTAACATTCGATACAGCGTGAAAAAATACATAGAAACCGACCCCATACTCGTAGGTTCATGGAGGGTCATCTTTCGAGAAAACCAACAATTTCATTGAAAAACCCACATTTTTTAACATTAAAACATAATTTTCTCCACTAAACAACAAAATAAAAGTAAACTTGATTATACCGTTGGAAAGAGTATTAGACGAAGCAGTTTTCATGAGATTTGCCAGTTTCCAGGATTCGTTTTGGAAGAGTAGTAAAGTTTTAAAGATTTTCAGAAATATTCTTTTTCCAAAATCGTCAATGTTTGAGCTGATGTGAGGGCCTTTGGATGGTACTTTTTAAGAACTCAAGTACACTATTCCTATAGTAAATTCAATGCTAATTCCGAAAATGTGGTCAAAAGTTAAAATTGAATGAAGTAAAGTGGAGAAATTTGAGTTTAAAAGGAAAAAAACACGGTTTTCCTGAAAAAACCTTTAAAAAATCATATCTCGAGAGCGGATTGAGATAAAAATATGCAGTTGGCGGCATTTTACTCCATTTTTGATGTACTTTCACCCAATTTTTTTTTTTTTTGCATCTGCGAGGGAATCACCCTGTATATATGATACCCGAAGTTTCGTGTTAAACCATTAGTTATACTAGTTGTGTTACATAGTTTTTTCGTAAACCCTTAGTTATGTGAGAGATTAGTAAGTTATGTTACATACTTTTTCAACTGACCTTCAGATTAATACCTAGAAAATTATATATAAGGCCTAAACACTATCTAACATTAAGCTAAAAAACAAACTAACTAAACTCCACAAGAAAACGAGAGTGGATGTATCGTAGGTACATTTTAAAAATTACTTATATTCATCCCGAAATTTATTTAGATACGAATATCTGCCACTCTTCTATCAGCAGTTGGTGAAAACTGATATTATGGCTGTTATCATTTTATTTCGCTTTCACTATAAATCAGAGAGATCCCCATGAACAATATAAAATGTTAGAGTCACTTCGTTTGGTTTAAGGTGGCAGCACTATGGGCGGCATTTTGAAAATAGAACATTCATTGCGTATTATGCGCATATAGGTACACTTGGTATTCAGAAACTGAAAAGCAAGCTTCATTTCCCTCAACGTCATATTGCTTAATTTCAAATCTGTGCGATTAACAAAACAAAAGAAGTCGAATTTTTGATCTCTGGTTCAATTCTACCTTGAACGAAAAAATTGATTAATACATATTTCTGATTAGATGTGATTTAAATCCATGACGAACTATTCCGAAACAGATTCATAACTTTGTGTAGAAATCGTTACGGAGGATTGATAGGCTTCCGAGTGGCAATGAAACTCTCACGGGAGGAAATTCAGACTCCGGACGAAAATTCGGGATAAATAATTCATACCGGCTGCTTGATAACCCGAGCTGTTCTTCGTTTCCCCAGCTTCCCTCATTCATTTGATCGGCCGTTTCCCGGACTAATTCGGGAGATATGCGCACTGGTGCGGCGAGTTGAGCGGGAGGACTCAGGTATCCCTGAAATGTAATTAGACCGAGTGCCCGGGCGGGACGTTATCTCGACCGAAAACGTGTTTCCGCTCTGTACAGAGACCGCCTTTTCAACCCCCTTGTCAACAGGGCGACGTTTTTGGTTTTGTCTAAAGGTAATGCGCCGGGGATGCGGAGGGAAGCGCTCCGGTACACTTCCAGTTTCCAGTTCCAAGGAAAAAATGACACTCAAAACTGAAGCTCTTCTAACTTTCAATTTCCTCACAAATGCCTAAATTGTAAAAACGAAATCCTGAAGAACTCTATGGTGAAACTAGAGGCCTTCAAGCCAGTTCTTCAGGTATCCCGGTATCCATCTATGAGGTGTTTAACCCTTCAGTACTCGCTTCAGTAGGGTGAAGTGGGGTAATTGCGTAACGACATTTCAATAGTGCGACTTTAACCTCGCTCAGCTCTGCCTCACAGGAGAGAAAATTCAGTTAGGTACCTACTCACTTCTTCGGATTTCGATCAGCATTTCGAAATTTGATAATTTTTCTCATTCGCGAGGATTCGGAACTGGGATATTGATGGCAATTTGATTTGAAGGAGATACTGCACATAGTGATCCAATCACCAAAACCCTCAATCTTGGGGTTTTTCAACACTTCAAATATCTAAATAAAGTACTATCAATTGTTTGGAGCAGTACCTTATAGATCTGAAGAGCGCTCAAAGCGTGGCATTTTGTGACATTAGGGGTTAATGAGATGCAATTTTCGTTGACTAGTGTGAATCGTATGAAGCAGGTTATATGGACAAAGTTCGTGTTCAAATTAAATAGGGTATTGTAAAGTATAATTATTATAATTTTAAATATAATTATAAATCTACGTTTATAAAATTTTAATTTAAGGTAGGGTGGGTCAAATTTAACCGACGTGTTTACTCATTTAAGAAAATTGTCGCGAGTAGTGAAGGGTAAAAGAAATTACTTACGAGAACGCGCGCTCTGTACCCAAAATGCCGTGCCTAGAGACCAGGAGATATAATCAGTTGGTAAGGGTACCTACCTACTGCTTGGTTCATTGCTTGGTGCAGTCTTCCTCTATAGTTCCCATTTAGCACTTAAGTGTTGGTAACCGGGTGTAAGGTTGGAACAAGGAAAGATTACTTACAAACATAAATTAGAGCCTTGCCATTATCGTACCGGCTTTTGCTCGTAATATAGGAAATATATTTATTGCTTTGAAATCATTTCGGGTCACTTCATTTTGACTAAGCCAACTGTACGGTCCAGATTAATCAGAAAAAAAGTTTTGGAAGGTTGAAGATGGCCAAGAGGGTAACACAAACAGGGGTGGGGGCTCCAGTAAAATTATTATTATTATTATTATTTTGTTATTTATATATTTTGTTTTATTATATTAGCTCGTTGCGCACTGATTTTTGTATCAAACTGGGTTAAAACACCCTCTCTTGGTCCTACGCTTGGTCCAATTTTGATATCTACGGAATATAAAGGTGATTCAAGAGATAAACATCCTAATCAAAAGTCGAATAATAAATCACGCAAAATCGGATAGTTCAAATTAAAAGCCTAGCGATAAACGAATGTCAACTCCATCAAACCCCAGATTGAATCCCCCAGGACTCAGGCCGGGTGAATCGATCCAGACACGATCAAATCTTCCCAAACTCGCTCTGGGACGCATCCCAACCGCCAAGTCCCTATTTACCCCCTCCCCATCCCCTTCTCCACCAATCAAGGCTCAGAGGAACTCAAACACTCGACGGATTACTACATAATTACAAGATTAGATCCCCCGTCCCTTTGAATCCCTCAACGTCCCCCGCACCCATCAAAACCGAGCACTTTGATCCCCTTTTCCAGCAAAATCCGCCCAGAAACCTTTGCCTTCCCAGTAATTAGTAACTTGAATTTAATCCCGCAACGAAGGGAGTAAAGGACTTCAACTCTTTACGTGCCGACACCTAGGGAAGGCACTGCCTCCCTAATTAAGCCCACACTTGCTGACTAATTAGTGCCTTTTTATTTTTTTTCCCTTCCCCATTTCGGAAAACTGATATTCCCCTTTTTGGGTTTTCTTTTTCAAAAGTTAGTGCCTTCTACTTTTCCATTTCTCTCATCCATTATTCCTCTGTTTTCTCTAACGGGCAAATTCCCCTATTAATTAGAGAGTCAACCTCCTTCAAGAGTAGAGAAGTAAACTCCCAACGAGGAAGAAAATTAACTGGAATGAAAAATGGGAAGGTTGGTAGCTTAAGCCACTTTTCTTTAAGCGGGGTTTGAATTAGTTGGATGTTATGTTTTACTACAGTTTACCTTCATAATTTTATTGGTACTACATTTGTTCTGAATTTTATCGCATTCCATTATTTCGTCTGAATCGACCAAATCGGATAAATTATTGTTTCGTCTTGAACTTATTTGTGCTACTTATTTACAGAAGTACCAACGGCGAAACCGACTTTTAATTGAGGGGTTCATTAAATCAAGCAATGATGCAGGAATATCTTTCATCTCATGAGAGTGTAAAGTGGAAAAGTTCCAGTCCAGAGCATGATCATATGAGCAAATTTTCGTAAGTTATGGTATTATATTATGTTAAATTGTTTTGAAATTTCAGCTTTTTGAGTGAAAAGAAAATGGTAACTACCAATTTTATGGCAAAAAATCCGTTCTGAATAATATTCTGCGATTAAATTTTATGTTGTTGGATTTTTAGCAGTTTCTAGCCGTTTTTAGCCATTTTTATTGATTTTTATAACCACATTTTTTGGAATTTTACCGATTTATTGTGCTCGAAAAATGCAGGCTAACTAAACTATCGTTTGGAAATCTAGATATATCTGGATTTTTTTCTCGCAAGAACGGAATTTAAACTCTCTTAAGGAGAGTTATCATCTGGAAGGATCTGCGATCCTTCAATCATGTAAGGACACAGACTTTCAAGATTTGGTTGTCATACTTGATAAACTGGAATCCTTAATTTGAAAGCATTCTGAATATCGCAAACGTTTCTTCGTTACTCTGTCTAAGGACTCCAAGTACACCTCGTATGGCTGTGATAGCTTGATTCTAAATTGAGATACCTACCTAACTAGCAAAAAAAAAAAAAAAAAACTCCACAGAAGTGGAATTAGAAGAGAACCGGTTTCGAAAGAAGTGAAATACGATAAAATCTGGTTTAATGACTTTATCTACTTCAAAATACTTTTGAGCCCATTTCCCGCTCCATGAAGTGTTAGCTCCATGCAAGAACAGAAAAGGAAGGATCACTAGATAGGAGAGAGCGTTTGGTGGCTCTACCTTTACCATACTCCAATGTAGTTACAAGCTTGTTCTGGTATCTGCTAGATCGCGTAATATGATCTTCTCATTAATATTACTCAAAGGCTTGCTCTACTTCTCCGTTATCAAAGTATGTTTTTAGTAGATTTCTAACCGTCACATCTAATTTTCTGTTCGTTTCTAGTTTCTATGTTTATTTATGATACTGATGTTTAATGTTTCGTGAATTGATTTCAGTAGGTAGGTACAATATCAAATTATAGTCATGCAAGATTCCCAATGTTTGCCTTCTCGACACACAAAGCTTGTGCGCAGTTTCTTGATGCCGCAGACCGCCCATTTGCAGACGCAGAAAAGTAGCTACCTACATTTTTTTGTCATTTCTTAAGTAATCATCAATATCTTTGACCTACCTAATGGAATATCATACAAATCACATGGAAAACAATGAACAAGCCTTTTATAAAAAACAATGTAGGTAGGTACATCACAGCTACATTACATAGGTAGGTACATTTTCAGGAAGTTAATGGGTTTATATCTATTTTCAGACTGCAGAGGTGGTTATCATTCATAAATCTGCATGTATTGTTCGCTTGAGCCTCAGAATACACTTACCACAAAATACGTGACAGTTTGCACCATCTCAATACATCAACCTCATAGTATATCTATACTAATTTTATAAGAATGAAACTCCATTTGTCTGTCTGTTTGTTTGTCATTTCTATGCACGGCCAAACGGCTGAGTGGGGGGAGTCTACGAGTGGGGGGATCTTTTTGGGATTTTCCAAAAGTGGGAGCGAGCGAATTAAAAATTTTCTAATCCCACCCGAACCATGGGCCGTAGGGCGGGAGGGGGGTCGAAGTAAGAATTAATGTGCGCTTTTTCCACTTCCCCGCTTCCCCTACCCCTCTAAACGGCCGTTGACAATTCCGGAAAAATACGGGTTTCGTAGGTTTTCCTACGAGGAAGACGACGGCGCGATCGGATCGCGAAAAAAGTATCGGGAAATGCGTTAAAAAAATGCGAGAGTACGGACCCGTTTTCTCGAAAAGTCCGCCGAAAAACTTGGTTTTTTCCCATTAAAATATACCCCGTAAAGGTACGTTTTTCGGAACGGTTTTCGCGGGCGAAATACAGCTTTGATCCCGCCGAATCTGAATCCGAAGTCGGATATCGAAAAAAGTGACGGAAAGTAGGTCAAATTGGGAGGGGAATTGCGAGGGAAGCGTTTAACATCAGAAATTAATCGACCACGGGCCGCCGTTACACAACGTTGCTTACCTGAAGGGACCCTCACAAGGGGGTTCCCATTTGCACTTCTACGCAATACCTTGCGAGCGAAGCGAGAGCCATTTCAAATAATAAATACGGACTTTGTCCTACACATATACAGGTATACCTTGCGAGCGAAGCGAGCAACATCCCCGAATAAACTTTTCGTGGTTCCACGTAGTTTCTAAGATTTAATTTGTTTGTAAGAATTCCCAACTGAAAAAAACGTCTGCCAAGTTGGGTGGGCAGTACAACATTCCCTAATAAACTTTTCGTGGTTCCACGTAGTTTTATAAGAATTAATTTGTTTGTAAGAATTTCCAACAGAAAAACACGTCTGCCAAGTTGGGTGGGCAGTATAACTTCTTCAAGCGAGCGAAGCGAGCAGCATCCCCTACAGAATAAATACGGACTTGCGAGCGAAGCGAGCAACATCCCCTAATAAACCTTTCGTGGTTTCCCAACAGAAAAAAACGTCTGCCAAGTTGGGTGGGCAGTATAACTTCCTCAAGCGAGCGTAGCGAGCAGCATCCCCTACAGAAGTTAAACCTACCCTTAGGGATCTACCGTTTGCGAGCAAAGCGAGTAAAATTCCCTAAATGCCATACTTTGCGAGCGAAGCGAGCAACATTTTCTACATGCCAGACTTTGCGAGCGAAGCGAGCAACATATCCTACATGCCAGACTTTGCGAGCGAAGCGAGCAATATTCCCTACACGCCACACGTTGCGAGCGAAGCGAGCAACTTAATGGGGGGTCCGGGGGGCTTGCCCCCCGGCTGGACGTGGAGGCGAGCGTAGCGAGCCGGAGCGGCTAGTAAGTTCATAAGGACAATTACTGTGAGCAGTCATGTATCGATTTGTGAAATAAATTATTCAATACAGTGGTAATTATTTGAGTGCTTGAGTCCTTATTGTCATCGTATCATGATTATCTTTTATTCCTAATCCTATTGGTATGGTATGATAGGTACTGATTTCGAATTTCATTTCAATGCTTTTTCGGTTGAGTAGTATGTCTAACAAAATTCCAGTGTCTGAAAACCCTAAGTATATCAACACCAATTATCGATCATAGGTATTTAGGTAGGTTATTTCGATTGTGATATTAAAGTTAATGAAAGGGGTAATACTTATTGAAATATTAATAAACGTTAACTTGCAAGGAATATGGGTTGGCAAGATAAGTTGGGTAGATATTTAATCGAATTACCTAATAGGAAATTGAACAATTTATGGCTGATGAACAAATTTGAAAAAAGCCGGGGTTTTTTATGGGGGTTCTGATTTAGAGCACCATCTGTTATTGCTATGGTGAACTATATTAACTCCGTGGAGTAACGTAAAGGTACCGCAGCGATCGTATATAGTAAGATTTGATGGGGAAAGCAGTCGAGAAACCAAACCTTATCGTGTATAGTATCCATGGGTACACGGTTTAACACAGAATCGAGCCTTCCTTTTCTCTTCTTCCATGTGCTAGCGCATTAGGTACCCCGAATATCTCCAATTACTCCTTACGATGTGTACCTATTGGTAGATGTCAGTTTTTTCGAAGAGACTTTTGCCACATCAATCTCAAGTTTTGAATGAGTTTATTACAAGCTACATTCCAAAATACGGACATTCAACATGGAATGACCTTTGGCTGGACTCATTGCTAGAAAACATAGTTCTGGCGTTGCCATCTGCTTTTTCAAGCCAATAATATTGTAACTTCTGCTATGAGAAGATCATTGTTGACCACCGAGCCCAGTGGATCGTTATTGACGTACCGGTCGAGTCGAATATAGCAGCTAACTCTATTAACAAGTGTAGAATAATCAGTTTCTTTCGGGAGGAAAACTTTTCCCACCCTCTACAAATTCGTGTCCAAAAGGCGAACCCAGTATCGCCTGTGATCCTGAGAAAGGTCCTTTCCCCTCTCATTCAAATCGTGTCCCTCCGGATTCTCTCGTCCGGCCCTCCTCTCAGTGGTCAACAATAGGCGGACCCCCATATTAATAAAGTTATATAAAAACATAAATAACTTGGTCGAGCGACATTCGAAATTACGAGAGGAAGTTGTTGGCTGGGGTCCTCTCCCAAAGCAGCTTTGTCGAGGGGCTCCAACGTTTTGAGTTATGTTTTTGTTGGCAAGTTAAACAACTGCACTGCCCACTTTTTTCCCGTCGACTCCCGAGTGAGGAATTTATTGGAACCTCCTTTTTCTGGGAGGAAGAGGGAATAACGCGGAAGGGAACGCATATTTTTCTTTTGTACGGATGTTTGGACCTCGGGCAGAAATGCCCAGCAGTATATACGATTAACTATGTACAGTAAAATTCTGCAAAAACTCATTTTCAGTCACCAAAAATACTATTAAACTTCAACATTAAGGTACCAGCGATCAGATGGAGCGAGAGAGAGAGTGAGCAGCAGAGAAGGTATAATATAGCTTGATTCATCAGGGAAATCAGCAGAGTGGGCGGTGTACAAGTAATTCGTAGATAGATGAGATAGGGATCCGAAATAGATGTTCCGAGCATGTACTGGGACTAAAAAAGTGGCCTCGGACAGTAGTTCAGGTGAGTTCACCAGACCCACCACTAGCTTGTGGAAAAGGCCCAGGATATCCAACCTCTTTTCCAAAGCATCAGAATCTGCTGAATTTCAGGGAAAATGGAACTTATATGCTGCATAGCGCAAAAATCTTCTTTGAAATCTTTGATGTGGTCAATCTGGTTACTATAATGGTAGGACAAAACCACAGAGGCATAATTCATTGCAGTGGGATAATAAGATTGGAATTACCAGTGCCCATAGTAGAAAGTGACCAAAGCCGACGTATGATTGAATTCTCGTGTGTTCCGCTTGAAGAAACCCAATATCCGCATTGCCCGGCCTCAAATTGCGAAGATGTGGTCGTAAAATGATAGCTGGCCATTAAATGGTGACCAAAGTCACACAGTGATCCAAGACACTTCAGCTCCACTGTGTCCATCTTATAGTCATTTAGGTTTGGAATCGGTGGAATGTCATTACACAGCACTATTCGGGACTCAGTGCCAAAACGTATACTGTGGACACCACTCGAGGAGAGCATCCAAAAAATTCTGGAGAATAGCGCAATCGGATGGAGGCTGTACTCTAAGGTAGATCTTGAGATCGTCAGCAAAGAGGAAGAACTGAGCACCACCAAATACATCGCACACTCCAATAATTAAAAGCAGGAAGAGCAGGGGACTAGAATGTGAGCCCTGTGGAAGCCCTGGAGTACCTGGAAACAGGCTCAAAGTAATGTCTCTCAGCAGCATGTTCAACTTACGGAAATATACCGTATACCTCCGAAAATATATCCGTACACTCCGTAACTTCTCGGAAGTCACTTTCTCAGCCGCCTTGCTCAACATCCCTTAGTACTGGAGCACGCGTAGAAAAAATGTGACCAATTTGCTGAAAACGCTAACCCATTTTTTCGAAAATGTCCCCCATGGTTAGTTGGAAATTGGTTGTCTGCCTGTCCTAGGCTATTGATTAAAACCATGGTGGCTGACCACAAATTTCAAAATTCGGCCAAAAAATTGCCAATATTTCAAATTTATCTACTAACGTAAGTCACAGAGAGGGGGGGGGGGGGGACTTTTTAAGCATTTCATCAGCGTACAAACACGTTACAAAAGTCACAGCAATCAACTCTGAAGGCCACAATTCGATCAAAAATGTGACAATGTTCATATTTGTCTGCTAACGGCAAGGGAAGGGGGTAGGCAGACTTGATTTTGCTTCAATACACCAGCCTAAACATCGGATCAATTTTTAAGCTATCAACTCAAATGTCAAATTTTCATCCATTTTGATATTTATGGTCAGTCACCATGGTTTCAATCAATGGCCTAGGACTGGAAGACAACCATTTTTTAACTAACCATGGAGGACATTTTCGAAAAAAATGGGTTAGCGATTTCAACTAATTGCTTACCTTTTTACCAAACAGGCTCCAGTAATATTGCTTTTGATTAGTTTTCATTTCCGCGTACCACCATTTACTCTCAATTCAAAAAATTGTATATTAAAAAAAAATCCGATTTAAAATAAGAATAAAAATCCGATTTAACTTTTTTAAATCTAATTTAAATATTTTAAAAAAGTTTAATTTTATTTTTATATTTTTTATATCTTAATTTTTTTAATTCTGACCTTAATACAGGGAAGGAGTTTTTGTTATCTTGTATGAGCGCGAAATTGATTCATCACACATAACTGTTCCCACAGAATCCAAGGTTTCGTTAATAACACAAACAATCCAGCTCACATTGTGCCTTTTTGAACTTACGTCACTTCCCTATGGCGTTGGCCATAGATCACGAATGAATACGAATTGGAATAGGCAGCAATTATCATTGCATCATTGGCTCTAAGGTTGATGGTAGATGGGGCAGTCATTGACATAGATATCAGAAGTTTTTTCCAATGATTAGCCGTTTAATATCCCAAGACGGTTCCACAATAATGTTATTGAACTCAAATCGAAAATAGCAACACCCTCTCACATGCGTAAGAGTGGAACGGTTAATATTTGATAACTAACTTCGTTAAAAAATTTCTTCGCTAACTAGTCGATAACTCTCAGAACTCGCATTCGATTCCCTCTGATTACGGACTACCAGTTATTGTGGTCTTCAAAGTATTCGAATAATGACAACCGTTCGTGGAAACTTTAAAACATTTACACAGCAGTATTGCAGTAATTGCGATTCGAATATATACAAAGTTTGTATAATGTATAGAATATCCCAATGATTTGTCGCAACAGTGCTTATAGTTTGGAACCCTTCATATGACAGAAGTTTATTTTGACAACCAAAGAACTATCAAAACGAAACTGGAGTCATATTTCAGCTTCTAGGAATATCAATACAATGTTGGGCTCCATTTTCTGTTTTCTCTCATTCACACTCCCCATGCCCCAGATTTACCGCAGAATCATACAAGCTCACAGATAAATTTAAACCACTGACGAGTTAATTACTCGCACAAGTCGGTTCGAAAAGGCTAAAGTTTACCTTGGGGAATGGAGTTTTGCACTCTTAACTCAAAAGCAAGACAGTTGCTTCAAAACTAAAAGTCCCTCCCCGAAGTTCTTCCCTGAAAGTTGAAAGGCAGCGTGTAGTTTATTTATGTCGGAAGGTGGTTTGGGAGATTTGTGTGTGCCGGCATCTGGCTCTCAAAAGGGCGGGGAAATGATGGTGATGTGGGGGGGAAAACGGAGGGGAGAGGAGGGGGGAAATTTGAAAAGAAAATAAGGGGAGAAGGGAGGTCTTTTGTTCTAACAATGTGTTGCTCCCGCGACATGCAAAACTTTACCAATTTATCTTGGCAACTTCGCTCCTTTACCCTGGGTCGTTTAAGGTTTGGTAAAGGGGAGGGTGGCCAGGGGGGGTGATAATAGTCAAGTTTCTCGGATGGCAGCGAAGGAGATGGAATGAACGGAGGGGGGGGCTGAGATGGAGGGGAAAGAGGTTTGTTTGCAGGCCTAACAGCCCCCCCCCCCCCTTCACCTCTCTTCCCTTTTTCTTGCAGCCTTCAACGACGGTAAACACTCGAAACAAAATGACGTTTTCCAAGACACCCCTTCTTACTCCTTACCGCGCGACGGCCTCCCCGTGTTTTCAACTCTCTTCATATTTGTTTCGCTAACCTCCCCCCCTCCATCACCTTCCCTTTTCGCCCGGTTTACCGTTTTCAGGGCTTTTCTCGATACCCCCCTCTCCCCCCCGCTTCCGTCAGTCTCCATTCTTCCCGTCTCGTGACGCTCAGCCGGAGGAAACTTTCTGGTTTCCCGATTTAATTGTCAACCCGCGAGCGTGAAAACCTACCCCTTCCCAGACAACAGAGTAACCCCTCCCGCCACTCCTCTCTTGTCATTTACTGCTTGAGGAAAACTTTGTTTTCCTCTACAGTTCCTCTCCTAGATACTGGATTAAACCCGAAGTTAGTTAAACTTCTCTTTAAATAGTTTACTAGATGGATACACTTGGATGCATGATTGATCGGTCTTTGATGTTGATTGTTATTATTGGCGTTTATTGAACCTCTACTTTTGTTATAGTGAAATAAAAGAGGAACACTAAAACGAAAATGACATTGTGAAGGTGGACTTGGTTTAGAGGTTAGCGAATAGCCAACCAAATTACTTTTTGATGTTTAAAATCAGCCGCAAATCAGTATCAAAACTTCATTTTCAACTATTATCCATCTAATGGTTTCCAAAGGCCGATCGAGGATTAAATTTTTGACGATCGAGATTTTTTTCTTTTTCTACAGAATTTTCTATAATATGGAGTATTTAGGAGTCCTTCGGTCTGAGAAGCGTAATTGGTCGGAAATCAGAGGAACCTAGATGGAGGAGGGCGATACAGCTTCCATTAACTGCCATAATGTACCGCGCGTAACGTAATTAATCCAATCCCACTTCGAACTCCAATCAATATCGCTAATTAGCATTTAGGTATTAGCGGAGCGAGGATCATTCGGCGTCGGTCGGGGGGGAGCGCTGGTGCCTCGCACAAAACCCGCTCGAAATCTCCCAACCCGACGCGACGGCTGTCCCTCCAGATTCCGGCGGTTTTCCGCAGATGGATGGAGGTTGGGGAGAGATTTGCCCGGGAGCGGCTAAATGAAGTTGGGGGCGTTCGGGTGTAGCGATCCCTGCTCTCTGGATTTATGCTGGTTCCCATTGATCCGAGGGCTATGGCGATGGCAGCCAATACTACCGACGGACATATTCCACTGAAACTACAGTCGAGAGATTGAAATTTCGTTCCTCTTGGAAGCAAAGCTAGAATGTCATTCATGTTACATTCGTTTACTCACAGATAGACATTCACGTTCACATTACAGCGAATTACATAAGAAAAAAGTACTGTCATGCAGCATGACTTATAGAGCGAATTTTCAAGGAAAATTTGTTGATAACAGTAAATTAGGCACTTGAATTCTGATCATTAAGGCCAACCATTTCTTGAATAAAACTGTGGGGACAACCGTGTGACGAGATCGCAAAGAAAATTTTAGAACACGCAGCCGAACTAAAAAATTTGGTCAATTATGGGCATGTTTCATCTAAAAATCTATTTTTCTCGCTTATTATGAATCTTAGAGATCTGGGAGTGGTCGCAATCGACTCAGCGCTGAACAATAGGTACTTCGACTGTGACATCTCACATGTGTAAAAATAAACGATTTTTTAGCATTTTTCGGGACATTAAATTGTAAATTTAAGCCTGAAATTCGGGAGCAATGGGGCTGGCCAATGAACTCGACCTGCATTTTGCCCAGACGGATTTTTTTGCGTTGGAACGAATTTTTTACACCTTTTTTAAAGGGAGTTATCGTCTGGGAATACACCCAATGAATATATATACATATATATATATATATATATATATATATATATATATATATATATATATATATATATATATATATATATACATATATACACATACGACGTTAAAATCTAGGATTGTGTTCTTTGATGTATGGAACGGATTTCTAGAGGACCCCGACATTTCAACGAAATTAGCTAATTTAGTTAGTCTAGTGTAGAAATCCGTTTTGAAACATTCTGAAACGATTCTTGGATTGAAACAATCATTAGAAACATAGTGCATATTACAACCGTATAGGGTGTTCCAAAAGTAAATCCCCCTATTTTTCCACAGTTTTTGAGATATCGAAGTGAAACTTCGAGGTGCTTAATACTGAGTGTTAAACAAATAAAAATCGGAAAAAATCCAAACGTTTCTGGACTATCCAAAAACCTTGCCAAGTTTCACTACGATATCGATAACAGTGAAAAAAAAATTGAGGGGTAGGGGGGTTACTTTTGGTACACTCAATTATATGGAAGATGGAGAGAGATTCGCCTGGAACCGGCAAAATTAAGTTGGTGGCATTTAAATTTAGCGACTCCTCGCACCCTGGGTTGTGAAACTAAACCAGAATCTAACGTTCTATGTCACGTTTTAGCGAATTCTCAAAGGCAATAGCAATTTCGATGACACCATAGAAATCCGGTTTGACTTATAAAATAAATCTTGGATTTTAATAGTTTTTTATAGCAATCAGTTTGGATCAGCAAAAATTACCCATTCTTCCACGCCTTGGAATTGTCAATATTGTGTACTGAATATAAACTGAGCAACTAAAAATTCAAGTACTTCCCCGAGTTGAGAAAAATGTAAATTGATAAAATCTGTTCGCCCTGTTTTCTCACCCCCTACAATATCCCATATCATGATATCGCCTATTTCTGCAATGATCAAGAATTTTGGAACATCAATTAATTTGATTGTTTGTAGGTAGACTATAAATTTCAATGATAGATATCCGACGAAAGACTTAAAGTGTTGACGTTCAGGTCGTATCTCGGACAACCATCGGAGCACTGTCGGGCGCCGTCACAGCAGGCTCAAAACGCCCTAATTTGTTGTCTGAGGCTTGATGACCGTCACTCGTGAGAGATAAGGGTCGGCACAGGACGGTTTTTCGCCTCCTCAGGGAGAAGAGGTATAGCGTTGGTTGTTTTCACGTTGTCATTTGCTTCCGACGTTCAACACACCTGACACAGCACTACGACTGGAAAACATTTTATCAGATTTTAATTTTATCTGACGGATGTCAGATCATGATATCATGATACAGCAAAACACCTAACCAAAAAAAAAAAACCAGTACATATTTATGCTTTAAAATTTTTAACATCATTAACCCCATTGTTGAACCATGGCTCACATACCGTATAGCACATTAGTTCCTTAACAAGCCTGTTCATCATCACTATAATTGTACTTAGGATATCAGTTTTGAAACAGATTTTTAATACCGTCCCCCATGTCCTATAAATTTTCATAAAGATGCATTGGTATAACGCAATTATTAAATTCATGAATATACAAGGTGTAACTTATAACAAAGACCCCCACCCTCCTTAACGTCCTTAATAAATGGGTTAAAATACAAATTCGAACGATAACCCCTCTTACTTTTTCCCCTAAATCTCAGATATGACATTTTTATTATATGATTTTTGTTTGACCAAAACATGAGCAGTGCGCTCTAATTCTGTCATTTTAAATGAGAACCGACATTTTTTTATTGCAGATTCGAATTCGACGTGAAATTTCAAGAAAAAATTGCGAGAAAAGACGCATAAATGATTTTGGCATATTTTTCCACGCTGAATCACGCAATTATCTTCATTTATTGATAGTTGCAATACCGTTTGTACCTTATTATGTACTTATGTTCTATAATTCAATCTTGTACTAATCTTATCAATAGTATTCCTAAAAGGTATTTGTTATTCATCTATTTTAGGTGGGCGGCACCCGGTTTACAAAATACATAGGTACACTATAATTTTACAAAAATTCAAATACGTACGTACACTGCAATACAAAACATGGAAATAATATATCACTTCATAATGTATGAAATCAAAGTTTCAATATCCACTCATGGTTCTTTCCAGGTTTCCAAATGTATGCAAAGGGGAGACCGATCTTCCAATAAGTGCGATGCACAAATTGTAATTTCCTTGGACGGAAATCCGATCGTACTTGACCTTTGTGCTTTCCCCTTGACCTTTCGAAGTTGTCCTGAATGACCTTCAGAACGAATGACCAATCTTGTGATGAGCAAATAAGATGAGCGTTGGCAGAGTTTTGTCATTCAGTGTTTACATCAAGAAGAGCATGAAATACTCTATAATGACTTACTTACTGGTAGTGATTTATGTATATACATGCGTATTTAAAACTCACTTTCCAATCTCGTAAGAAAGCCTGTGAGCATCAATCAATGACCAATCATTGTAACCACGTTGACGACGTTTATGAAGCTAAGATACTTGTTTATGACCGCTGGGAAGAGAGAATTTAATACCTTTATATCAATAATCATTAAGGAAATTAATAAAACAAAATATAAAAACAAATGTCCCACCTTTGTAATATAACAAGAAAAAAAATTTTTGGCCATGAATTAGATCATGATAAATGATTATGACGTTAGTTTACAAAATTTTACTAATTTTCGAATAAAATTTGCATATTTTTGAAATTAAAATTAAAATTATCCCATTTTCGATGTTAACATTTCATGGTGCATAGAAATCTGTTTTGATGATGAAATGTGCAAGTCTTGCCAATTTTATCACATTTTTTAGAGTTTTTGGGGCTTATATCTTATGGGGGTTATAAAATATTTTTCCTTTCTTTCCTGATGTAATTTATCTTTTTCTGAATTGAAAAGACCACTCCCAAGTCAATATTACGATCCGTTTTCAAGATACGGAGTTTTTGGCCATTTGGCTCCACTGCGCGCCATCCGCCGTCAAGAGCTTTCTCGGAAACTACTGGACCAATATGTAACTAGGGTCATAAATCAAAAATATCACAAATAGGGTTTAGTTGTTCCAAAAAGCTCGGTATCAATTTCGATCAAGGCTAAAGGGTAGAATTAATGGGTTGAAATATTAAAATATCTAGGTCTCGAACACTTCGGGAAGAAGAGTAGTTTTTAATGGTAGTAGATATCAATAGATATCGTCCCATTAAATCTAATGAAACCAAACTGTTAGGAAGGTGACCACTGCATCCCTCATGACAAAACCACCTTAATTATTATGCATAATTTGGTTCGTAGGTATTAACTACGTACATGCCTATCTACCAATTGGCGATTGAATCCGGATAACCAAAGAAGACAAGATCCAATAGAAGAGCCAACCAAGTTATCTTCAGTTCACCCAAATTGGACTCTTGGATTCAAATGATATCGTAAATTCTAAGGAAATGAGACACTCCAGTCACATGTCACCACTGATCGGTTATATTGTTTCTTCCGTCCTTTCCATATGTTTGTAGAATTGTTGCTCTCTCCTTGTTTTGAGAATACACTTTGTTTGCTGCTTCGTCTTGAATTTGAATCACTCAATCACTCTCAAGATTTAGTCAACATAAGAAGTTCTGCTATTCAAGTACCGTTATCAATACGGAAAATTAAAGTAAAGACTTTCTACTACTTGTTTTGTAGATCAATTCGAAGTATTATGCTATGCATATCTGCAGAAATAACCCAATACAAACAGATCACTTTACGTTAAACCTTTATCTCTTCCTAGGACTAGAACTATGGAAGAAAAACGCTGCAAATTATTTCACAAAGGTTTATTATTTTTTCATTCGAGTATGATCGTAGTTTTAGTTGGCTAGCGTACGCCCTAAGGCCCGTCCAGACTCCTCGGCGTGTCCTACTTCGAGTTGCCACAACCTATACTTCTATAATTATAAACGCATGTTTATATTTCTCGATTTGAGCTCCTATCTATTCAAATAGTTATTGCCTTAATAATATCATTATCTAAGTACGTACGAAAAGTCGAGAGGATATGTTATTAAATATGCGTAGGAAAAGCTTTGGTATTAACACACAAATATGACCTTGAAAAAAAAACATATTCATGCCTCGAAGGAACGCCGGCGCCGTACCCACCACAAGGTGCCGCGGCGCCGGCGCCTCCTCTCACTCCACCCCCCGCTCACCACCCCTCACCACCCACCGTGACTCCCTACCAAGCGTGCCAACGAGTGGCGAACGATTTTTGTGCGATGAAAACTGCGGAAGTTTCATTCCCCTAACAACGGCTGGGTTGTACGTGAAAAACACTGAAATTGTGACACAATCTATAGCAACTACTCAACTACTCGGTTGTACGTGAAAATCATCTTTAATTTCGTTCCGGACGTTACATAAAAAATTATTATTGGGGGTCGGCCTAAGAATTGCATAGCAATTAATATATATATGTGTGTGTGTGTTGTTTACTCTATGCAATAAGTGCTCAACGTGCCTAAGAAGTTTTCACTTCAAAAATGTCTCGACAACTGCCATTCCACCATCAACTTACTTTCAAATAGGTTGCTACGTTATCCAAAAACAGATAGGTACGAGGAATATCCCTTCAAACCGAAGTGCTTCGTTTCTACCCTAGGGTACTTGAAGTGGCTTACCTGAAGAAGACTCGGGGAATTCCAGAAGTAGGCAGAAAGAAATCGAATGGACGCGTTCAACTGGGTCGTAGAAAGCAGCCAACAACCAAATTTGATTGGAATCAGGAAAACTTGCTATTTAACTGGAAGCGTTTGGTTCGGTTTGAGATCTTTCCAAGGAATGGCGGAGGAAGGTTCGCGAATCGTGTAGTGGTGGAGGGGGGGGGGGGGGGACGCGAGTACACGGGCAGATCCACACGGAAGGTATTAAACTCAATCATGGCCAGGGGGGGAATAAATCGTATCCCGTTTCTAGGATGCTACCTACTGTACACGAAAATTTTCAGCTACTATGAAATGACCAACCTACCTAATTTTTATTTTTCACATTCTTTGATTGATCGTAATGAACATCGTCACTAGGCTTTCCTAAGCCAAAAAGTAATATTCGCGGATCGCGTAGGGTGGTCGGAGCGAGGGGCGGCGGTGGATCCACAAAGAAGGTATAGGCACCTACCTATCACATCGCCTCCGGGAAGAAATAAACGTAAGTACCTATCTCGTTTTTAGGACGCAGCCGTTTCAAGTTCACTCGTTCTAACAACCTAACTTACGGAATTCCATCCTTTTATTATTCGCTTACTTTGTGGGACCGGGGGACGTGTAGAGGGTGGTCGCATTGTAATAGTGATGAATACAAATCGATGTAAGATTCGATTAAATCAACTTTTTTCTAAAAAATCAAAGACTAGATTTTTTTTAGAAAACTCGCAATAAAATTTTTTTTTTTTTTTTTTTAAGCAAAGTTTAATGGAAATTTTATAGCGTTGGTACCTAATAGCTAACACTCAGAAAACAGTATTAGGAACTATGAACTCATGAAGGATCAGTTTAAGTTTTTTCACAATGAAATCTGAAACTCCGGCAAACGTTCCAAAACTAAATTGAATTCTTGATGGAACAAAATAAGAATCACGAGAATCGGCGTGTCGGCGTGTCCTATTTCGAGTTGCCACAACCTATACTTCTATAATTATATACGCATGTTAATATTTCTCGATTTGAGCTCCTATCTATTCAAATATTATTGCCTTAATAATATCATTATCTAAGTACATATGAAAAGTCGAGAAGACATGTTATTAAATATGCGTAGGAAAAGCATTGGTATTAACACACAAATATGACCTAGAAAAAACATATATTCATGCCTCGAAGGAACGCTGTACCCACCTCATGGTGCCGCGGCGCCTCCTCTCACTCCACCCCCCGCTCACTCCCCTCACCACCCACCGTGACCCCCTGCCAAGCGTGCTAGGCGTGCGTCTAGTTGCCACAATCTACCTATACTTCTATAATTATATACGCATGTTTATATTTCTCGATTTGAGCTCCTATCTATTCAAATAGTTATTGCCTTAATAATATCACACGTCTAACCAAAAAAGCCTCGAAAAAGACACTTTTCTCCCGTTTTTGGCCCATAGCATCTATGCGACTAAAGCGATCGGGATGGTTAAACGTTAGGATCAACTAGACCCCAAATGGAGTCTATGTGCGAAAGAACGTGTTTTTTAAGTAAATTCTTAGGCCTTTTATGGCCCGGACGGCGGACGGCGAAAGGCGAACGGCGGACGGCGGACGGGGGACGGCGGACGGACATTTCAAATTTGGATTCTACGCACCTTGAAACGTAAAGTGACAAAGTTTGAGGGGGGGTTATAAAAATTTTTTGCTACACGATCACATAGGCTTATTATTGGAAATAATAAACCAAAATGGAACGAAACATGGGAGCTATTCATAACTCGTGGAACATTGTGATAATCCCCATATAAACTATAACGCTTGTATCAGCTGATATAACTCCAATGGAATTCGGATTTCTGTCACCTATAGATGGACTAGTGAAGCGTAGGTAGGTACTTTTGTTTCTCGTTAATTATCAGTTGGTGGTTACCTAACTCAGCATCGATATACTTAGAACAGAGGAACATGTAAAGTGGAGATATTCAATTAATTTAATTTATTTTCTCTGGGTTACATCTATATAGGCATATTGATGACAAAGTCATCGTTTGGCCCAGCCACCACGGAACTGATTTAGAAAATCGGTCACGATGGTGGAACCCGTATAATTACATTATGAAGTGTTGAAATTTGAAATGGTGCTCGTATAAGATATCTACCATTCAATTAAACAGTATGAATGTGCTCTGATCAGCTGATGGACCTCATACGCTAATTTTTTCCCTAATCTACCTACGATGCTCAAATTTATGATGGAGCTCCTTTGTGGCACCTAGAAAACAACTATGAAGTACGGAGTCGCACTGGTCAGCTGATGGACCAATAAGGCTAATTTCATTCATGACCAAGCTCAAGTGATGAAATTTGAAATGGAGCGCTTATGGAGCTTGTAGGATACATTTATAAGGTATGACCGGCGAACTGTTCCGCTGAGGGACCTCTGAGACTAATTTCTTTTCTAATCAACCTACGGTGCTGAAATTCGAAAAAGAGCACTTTTGAAATACCTTGAAAACAATGTTCTGGAGGACCACATTTCATCGGAGGGTCTTCTGAGGCTGATTTATTTTCTAATCGACCTACTGAACTACATTAATTTATTGTAACAGAGGATTTTATTTGCATGAAACAAACGTACTTTCAAATCATTAAACAGTCTATGCAACCTTCCTACATGGTGGGAAGATGATTTCGTCATAGTGTTTAGTTTAACATTTACTAAAACGATTAAAATTGGGGGGTCGTGGAGGAGAGTAATCCTTTCGCGAAGCCCAATGCCTCAAGTTTATATAATGTCCTATAGACAGGGTTTAATAATTACAAACCATTCATCTGTGCAGATGGGCTCTATAATACAGAAATAATAAACATCTGTGTAATAATTTGCAGCGTTTTTACCTTAGCTGAGGTCTCACTGTTAGTTCGAAAGAAAATTGTATATGGCTCCATTCCTGTAACCCCATTGATTGATGATTCGAAAGACGTTCCAACGTTTTTCCAAGAACATCCCTTCTCCATGGCATCCTCCCCCGTGGATTTGTTTTTCCGTTAACCACCCCCTCACATCGATGTCTTGACGATTCCTTGGAAGAACGCTGTGAAATCAGTGGCCAGGTGAGGGTGGTTCGGTGACAATAGGTTTCCTTCCAGCACGTGTGGGCGACACCTGGCAGAACCAGCGGCCCGTGACGGGGTTCCTTATGCCTCTGGTGGGTAATAAACATATCAGATATGTAGAGAATGGAAGTGAAAAGATCCTAAAAGATGACAGTACCTCATGACAGTTTTTTGCGTGAATGGAGGTACGCTCTCCATCCAACACAAATCAATTCCGCGAAATCTTCAACTTGGGACACCATTATAGACATTTTTTGGCCAATTATGTTATTTTATAGTATACAAACATCATTTGATACATTTTCCCTGCAACTAGATCAAGTCAATAGGTACTAATATAACCGACGTGTATAACTGTGTATAACTGCTTGATTAGGACTATTAACGAAATCGTCTTTCATTGACGTTATCATGCCTTCGATTTGACACAAACATATGATCGAAAATCGTCATGAAACAGAGCTCCACGAGAACCCTATACGCAACCGATAAACAAAGCGTGCTTGGTCGCTAAGGAATAATGTTTACAATTACAGATTCATGTGTTTCGTTGATACGATTTCGTCAATCACCCTTAATTAAGTATTTGAATAAGAAAGTATCAACGTCCACTTATGTTATCATAAACATAAGTATGTCTTAATTTGTTCAGGACTTGTACGAAAGCGTTTATAACAAGTTTCAAAATACTAACGCCAATAGATCTTTTTTTTTCAGATTTTGTTTATCTTGAAACGTGGACCAAAAAATTCCAAGATTTTGAGTTGATTTGTTTTCCTTGGTCGATTATAAAGGTTTGTAATTGAAAATGATAAACCAAAAGGCTGAGAAAATTTATTTTTCACAAGCTAACACCACTGATTTCGAATCCGCAGGTTCGATATATTCAAGTTGTAGTAAAGCGAGGAACTCAATATGGGAAGGGAGTTACACGTGGGGGTAATAAGTTATGGAGCTCAGCGGATGGAGGGTTATCTTGTTTTCAGAAACTTAGTCGACTCGAACAATAGCGCGGAGTCCCAGCGGGGTCAAAACCACCAACAATAGATATGGGGTCAGTTTCCAATGTCGATACCCGGAGAGCCAACTTTCGACAAACAGTTCTCTCCAAGCCAAACCGATTCACCCGGTTCGCGTTGGAAATATCCGAATTTACTTACGAAGTAGTTTATCCCATTGAAGTGAAAGGTGTTATACGAAAATTTTATAGTGATTTTGGGGCGTTTTTCAGGATTGAAACTGTTATCTTACACATATGTATAAAACCTAACATACCCATAACATATCAGATATATGGCATGGGAATCAGTAGTAATGAAGCCCATTCTCTCTAGTCGTAGTACATATATGAACTAGTGCTCGAATCTGGCAACCGTGAGCGTGTGTTCATGCATGACACCCAGCATACCTATTACATAGAAAGATAGATAGTATTTATTTTTGACATACAAATGTGAATGAAACAATTGTAAATTTACTTTTAACGACTAGGATTTACAATAAAAACGTACAATAACAAATAAAAAGAATGACAGAAGATGAGGGGTAAGTTGCAAGAGTAAGTTCTTCCACAGTATATGAGTATAGACATATGATTATGTCTTTTAGGTTCCTCTCGAACGCCTTCACTGATAAGAATCTAACTGATTGAGCGAGACGGTTGAAAAGTTTTGTACCCCGAAAATTGGGATTCCTCTTCTGAGCGAGGGATTGGCAATGAGGAGGTAAGCAGAACAAGTCACGACTACTAACGTCATAGTTGTGAGTTTCCGTGTCTCGGGAGGACATCTGTATGCAACTTTACCCTTATCAATGGCGCTAGGGTGACAAGAGCAGGAAGGGTAAGAATTCCCAATTTCTAGAAGAGCGGACGGCATTGGGTATCACTCTCAGCTCCCGCCAGAATCCTCACTTCCGCATTCTGGAGACGAAAAATGACCGCGTGATGTTGCCTCTCTATAATAGCAACAAGACTCGTAAGTCATAATATGCGTTTACCAGTACTGGGTGTGGCACTGCAAATGACAGACGCCTCAAAGGAATGCCGTCTTGCTTAGAGATTTGGACATGGCCAGGACCGGACGTGAGCTTTCGAAGAGACAGAATCATCAACTTTTATGCCCAAAAGAATTACTGTATTGCCATCATTGCTACGAAGCCCCTGAGAAATCTGGGCTTTCTCTGGCCTGAAGCACTCTCCGATCAAAAGCCCCTGTTGAAGCCCAGGCAGTCAGGTCATTAACGTAAAGCATGATCCTAGACCCAATGGAGCATAGAATCAGGAAGGATATTATTAAATATTTCATGGAGAAAATATCAGATACGGGGCACGGGAATCGGTAATGACCACTGAATCTTGAAGATCACAGTTTTGATATTTGTGAAACTATTCTTGATTTCTCTTTATTCCACCGTCAAAAAGTATAATGCACGTTTTTCTCAAAAAGAGTCCCATTACTGCTTAGTCTTCTAATCCGATGATTATTATGTTTAGAGGGAGACAGAGGTTAGTTAATTCAAATAAATGAACTGAGCAGGAAGAAGAATATCGTTTTTCTATCGTTAGAGTGCTACTTTGTAAAGCATGCATCACTCAAACATATATTTTCACATATTTATTTATCTTTATTTTAATTTTATTCTAGCTTTATTTTTTAATTGTGCAAAATCTATAAACTGATTTGAGGATTTCTATTTTGTATATTTACCCATTATTATATTATACATTTGCTTATTAGACTGTATACTGTATTACCACATGCTTGTTCGTAAGCGAAGGGTGATATTTACCTGTTTCCTTTGGTCTCTAATTCCCCCTTAATGCCAAATGAAGTGTGTGATCCCATCACATCTGATGGGGTTGAAAGCAGCTCCCTGAGCACGAGATTCTCAAACCTACGAGTCAAGAAGTCAAGCTCTTACCGGCTCAACTAACTTAAAATGAAATCTGATCGTGGTTATAGGAATAAATGATGTGAATATTGTGAAAGATTATAGAACAAATGAGGGTCTTTCTGTCTTTGAGATACACCACCTCCTTTCTGACGTTAGAGCCCAATGTAACATGCGATGGATAGTCCCTGTGCATGAGCTTACACATTTTGTGATCGGGCATGGGGAGTTCTCCGCTAAGCTCGTTAGCCTGGGTAGCGTGTTGAGCAGCCTTGTGCGTGTGGTGGGGTAGAGTTGAAGGAGCACATATTGTCGGATTGCCCTGAGTATGCGGCATTGCGCGTGGTGCATGGAATAGAGGGAGTCCCTCTAACAGCTGATATGTTCGGGAGACTTGTATCATTTTCCTTTGTGGTTGTTCCTACTTTGGCGCTCAGGCACAAAAGGGGAAACCTTGGGGGTAAAGCAGAGGTAGGCTGAGTATGGAATAGATAGTATAGATGGTTAGGTATAGGAATATTTATTGATTGCTTTGGGTAGTGATTCAATAGGAATGTTTATGGTAAGGGTGTAGCCAATGTTGTATAGTTAGTTTATAGTTGCTTAGGTTATTAATTAGGGATAGGTTAGGTATAAGTTCCTGTCATCTGTTCGCTGGCTGGGAGTACTCTTAGAGGTGGTTTGGAATGCGTGGAGTGTCAGGGAGCCAGCGCTTAACAACATCCTGTGGCACCAAATGAAATTCACTGAGGGCACTCGCTACCCTTTCTGAATCCCCTTCGTAAGATAAAGTTGTAGCATATTGTGCAGGCTTGTTTCCAGTCAAAGCCTTAGGAATCCTTATAGAATCCAAACTGGTTGGGAATCGGGTACCGTCTCCCGTCCTCACGCACTCATAATGATTGAGGCGAGGACGAAGTCCACGGGCTAGCGACCATTCTTGCCTTAATGGAGAGCTGATACCCTTGTCTCCGGGTATATTGTCGAAGCACCACCTTCCTGAAAGGTTGGATTTGCGGAGGCAGTGGTTTCACCATCCCTAACATTCAGTCATTTCTGCAGATGTGGGGTAGAAGTCTATGGAACTGAGTCGCGGGGGTGGGTCTCCTTTCGCGGATCTTGGCATTTGGAGTTATGTGGGTTTCCATAAATTCGGGAACCAACCTGCTTAGTTGGTAATGCGAGCTAGAACGCATCCCTCGAACCGTAGGTTAAAACTGGTACTTGGCATCTGCCAAGGACGTTGAGTGTGTGTACAGTCTCCTCTCTGGAGAATCTTCCCAGCTGGTCTGGGGGGAGACCACATGGCATGATTGCCTAAGGACTCCTTTGCACGACTTCCATGATAGATCCCCCCCCCCCCCCCATTTTTCTGCCCAAGCAGTAAAAGGAGCTTCTATAGGGTGTTTAATTGGAACTTAAATTTGAAAACTTATTGTTAACAATCGAATTAAGAACTTGATAATTCCAATGTGAAGATACGTTGGAGAAAAACAAAAATTTAACCCAAGGACAGAAAGGTCTATTTCATCTAAGTCTTTAAAAATGACTCCAATGACTCTAATGAATAAATGTAGGGATGAGTTGATTCCCGATACCGATTCTCGATACCACCGATTCTTAGGCATTGGTATCGGTATCGAGAATCGATCGCCTAAAGCCGATACCGATACCGCCCGGTGATTGGCGTTTTATTACACTACGGTAGGTACTATTGCAACCATCTAACAACGAAGATGGTTGTACCGTGCAACGGTTGTGTGAAGTTAGCAGTTGCGAAACATGAACTGTCCAAAACACAACTTACAATTATAACTTTGTTTACAAGTTGGCTTGTGTTATTTTGTTTGTGACAACAGAAGCATTAGACAAAGCTATGTTTTCCAAGTATAAAAGCCTAGAGCCAGTCTTATTTGGAAATACCTTACAGTTACCGACGAAAAACTAAAAAACCAAGTCAGTCTGCTTAACTTGTTTTATTCAGAGAGAAATCAATCCTAGGCAATAAAAGTTGCCTATTAATTGATACTTGATAGATAACTACTTGATAGATAAATATCAAATTTTGTATTTGCACAAATCAAATTAACTAAAGCCTTGAATGAAAATATTAATCTGAAATTTAGAATTTGTAATAAGAATTACCTAATCTGAATTTGAGAGAATAAAAATTTGAATATATTACTAGTTCAAGAGGAATTTTTGTTTTTCACCTACAGATAAGTTAGGTATTATGCGCCGATGGTATCGGTATCGAGAATCGGGAATCGATTTTTTAGGTATCGGTATCGGGAATCGATAAATTTTGGTATCGACTCATCTCTAAATAAATGGTACGAGCATTAAGGGAATAGGTTATATTTGGTAGTAATAAAAACCTTCTTAAGAACTTGCTGATCATTTATTAAATTTTAAAAAAAAATCAAGTTCCTATTTATGAAAAATTGAGGTGGGTAGGTCCTAGAAGGTCATTGGATGCAAGATTGAGTGCTGTATAGCATTTCTCAAATTAGATCCTCGTTACCAATAGAACATAATGTGCTAGGAATGGTAATCAAAATGTCGATCTTGCTGATATATACTCTACAATACTTCAACCCTATACCACGGGTATATAAGAGGATTTTAAATCGGACAAAAACCTTCCCAAGAACTCGCTGATCATTTTTAGCGAAAAATCGTATTCAGATTTATCAAGAATTGAGCTGGTCCTAAGAGGTCATTGGATGCAAGATTGAGAGCTGCACCTATTAAATTTCTCAAATTGGATCCTTATTCCAAGATAGCCTAGTGTGCTACATATGGTACTCAAACTGTTGATCTCGCACTAGTGTATTTATATTCTAAAATACCACAAACTCATTTAACCATGTTTCTATACACCTCTATCTTCAACATTGAACATTGATCATTGCAATGACGATCAGTGTTTAAAAAAATAGTCTCATTATCATCTAAAACTATCATGACGAGGTCATCAGTTACCTCGTTCGGATGTTATTGATGATACACAGATATGGTAAATTAAAATAGGCAACAAATCTTGCTATAATACAAAGACATTCTTGTACAATACTTAAGCTACCGTTCGGTTATAAGGCAAAGATGACCTTTTTTGTTCTTTGTTCCGAAGCCCACGGGCACTCGTAAATTTCAAAACGAGCAAAAACCCCATGGATTTCCCTCCGGTTAAAAGTGGGTACCGGACTTTTTTGTCTCGTAAAAACTCTCGCCGAGAAATTTTATTAGGGTGTTGTGCATTGAAGGAAAGTTTCCCGGTGAAACTAAAGAAGGGGGTGAAGCTGTAGGGGTCGTTAAAAGTTCAGCGTCCGAGAGGATTTTTTTTTTTCCAATGGTGTCGCTTGGAAGGAGGTGACAAGCGGAGGGGGTAAAAAGGTGTGATTTACATTTTGGCAGCTGCACCTCAGCTCACCCTATTGTATGAATGGGGCCGGAGGACGGAGGTACCGCGCTGTCTCGCAAGTTACCTGTGCGGACCCTGGAGGAATTTTTTTTTTCTGTCTTTTTTCGTTACAAAAGATTTTTCGCCCGATGCCCCGAAGGTTAATAGGCCGTGACCGGAGGTTTTCTCCTGTATGCTCCGGGGTGGGCCTCGGAGTTTTGGGGACCCCTGGCCCGGTTTTGCGGGCCGCAAATGCTAAGAGGTGGCCGAGGAGGAGGGGTAGAGGCATCTCTGCTACGAAAAATCCACCGTTTTCCAGGGTGAGGATCATCCGGGATGAAGTGCGCCCTTGATCTGACAGCCGTGACGAAATCAGCAAAGAACGTTCGCAATGGGACAAAAAAGGACTTGAAAGAAAAAAAATTCCCTTTTTTTTATCTTTCGCTACCTACCTATACGTAATCTTTGTGAGATTTTCGCCATGAAAAAATACAGCATCAGGTAAACCTTATATCGAAAAAATACCTAAAATCCGTTGAGTGAACCCAGCTGACAATAATGATGTTGAAATCCATTCTCCCAAGCGCAAAGTTGTTTGTGGAAGCCTAAACTGCACAAGTAGTTCGCATAATGAGGACCCGTAGTAGGTTTTACGTCCGTACCTCCCATATCGTATAAATACAGGTGCCTCGATGGGACAAGATTTAAGATTAATGCACCTGCTCTCAAAAACTGCATACCCAATAAAGCGTAGGAAACAATTATAAAACCTTAGTAACAAGATGATTTATATATACACCCCCTTCATTTCCCCAGAATCCCCTGAATTCATTGTCAAAAATTGGGACCAAGGACATTCTTTATAACTTTTACGTATATCTCAGGAAAAATACTTTTGCGGGCACCAGTTGCGCAACTTTGTTTTTTCAAGAGGGAACCCCCATTTTTTATTGCTGATTCGAATTTCACGTGAAATTTCGCGAAGAAATGACCCATCACTCGATTCTTTAAGTGAGCGTATACGGGCGCAATTCCGCTCCAAAAGCGCGCGATTCTGCTCTGTAAGTGGACAAATTGTGAAATTGTGATTTTTTTACGGTACTGCCACATGTAATACATGATTTTGGGGTATTTTTTCTTGCTGAACCTCGTAATGATGTTCATTATTGATATTTGCAAAACCAGCTTGGGAAAATACCGAAAAATTGACCAGAATCGCACTTATCTTACCCCTTTCCACACAGCACAAAGCGTATTAAAATGTTGTTATTTCGGTGTTTTCCCAAGTTAGTGTTGCAAATATCAATAAATGAACACCATTACAAGGTTCAGCACGAAAAAAATACCCCAAAAACATGTATTACATGTGGCAATCGAAAGTCTTCAAAACTCACTACTTCACAATTTTGTTGCACTTTCAGAGCGGAATTTCGCACTTTTGGAGCGGAATAGCGACCGTATACGTGCACTTAAAAAATCGAGTGATGGGTCATTTCTTCTTGAAATTTTACGTTGAATTCAAATCTTTAATAAAAAATGGGGGTTCTTATTTGAAAAAACTAAGTTTATGTCATTTGCGCCACTTTTGGCGCCTCCGGTTTTTCCTAAGATCTATGTAAAATATTATGAAGAATGGCGTTGGTTCCAATTTTTAACGCTGAATTCAGGGAAAATGAGGGGGTGTAACTTCCGTGGGACACCCTGTATATATATATCATTGTATAAATTAGATTGCATTGTTGTATACATTAATATGAGCAATGATGATGAAAGGCTGTTTTCAAATTTATTATACGGGAAAAGGTCCAAGACAAGGAACAAAAAACTGAACGGTACGTCATTGTCTATAGACGTTAATAGCCATCTCGCTTCGCTAGCTCATTTGAGAAGGTATACGTAAAACAACTATTCTGTACCGATGGGTCAGATAATTCATTATGTGTGAAGAGTTCGTTACCTCGTCATTCACATATTGCAACCCCATGCTCATGATCCATATCGCTCGTGATTCGAGGCTCGCACATAACGTATAGAAACACAGAAATAGCTGGATTTCATTATACGTTGTAATACCCTGAACAATCACAAATTTGATCAAATAAGACAGAACGGAGTAAGCTAATAATTGTATTGCTTGAATAACTATTTTGGGTGTGTGAAATAGAAATAAAATTAGTGCCAAAAACGATCTAGGTCCGATCAGTCCCAAGGTGTCTTTATCCCAACTACAGATAATAATTTAAACAGAAAATGAAATCATCCTCAGAGTGCTCCCAATAGATCAAGGTGGCTGATTTTTCCAGAGTGATGAATACAAACTCAATCTTCTTCAAATCAAAATTGAATGTCCAAGATCATAGATGACGTAATGAGCACACAGAAAGGCAAACTAAAAATAACTTTGAAAAAATCAGTTTTTGATATTAATCATCTTTATATTACGAAACGGAAAATTAACGTGTAATTTTTTGAGTCTGTTAATGTACTTAAGCCGTACCTGGAAATTTTTTTTTTTTTTTTTTTTTTTTTTTTTCCAATAATAAATTAAGATTGAATGCCACTAAGTGAGGTTACTTTTATTTAATCTAAGCTTTGATGCCTATGCAGGTATCTATGTAAAATTTAAATTTGCCAAGGAAATAGGTACCACCTCAGAAGAATTAAGGGATCACTTTTCCTTGTAGGTTCCAAAGACCCCAGATCAATCGGACAAACTTCATATTACATCTCATGATTAGGTACCTAATGGAGATGGGATGCACCCTATTATTTTTGTTTTTTCTCAAACACTGAGAAAGACCAGCGATATCAAGCTCCAACTTGAGCCAAAACAGAATGAATCGCGCTTCTTCATGGTTATATCAGCTCTAATCTAGAAAGAAATAAGGTGTCGCAATCCTGACTTCATCATCGCGTTGCACTAAAAAATCTTTGCAATGAGGCGTCAATCGGCAAAAAATGGAAAACTTGTTTTCTAAGTATCCAATTTTCCCTCTCCCCGTTGGGTAATCCAAAACATTCTTGGATTTTTTTCTGATTTTTATTTGCTTAAAACTTGGTATCAGGCACCCTATAAACGCTCTCTAATTTTCACTTTGATATCTCAAAAATTGAGGGGATGAAACTAGGGGAGAGGGGGTGACTTTTCTTGAGAAAAATGCTCAGATTTTCATTCTGTTTTTGCACAGGTTGCTGGTCTTCTTCAGTGTTTGAGAAAAAACAAAAAGAATCGGATGCATCCCTTCTCCATTTGGTTCCTAATCATGAAATATAGGATTGGAAACTTTTTTCCGATTGATCTGGGGTATATGACGTCTACAAGGAAAAGTGATCCCATAATTCTTTTGAGGTGTGTATAATGGAATGTATGTGTATTTGTGGAATGTGTGTGTGGTCATCCAGATTAAGAATCGAAAAAGAAAAGTAACAGTTGTGTTTTCACTGCGCTGAATTAGAGTTGCTAAGTCCCGCACTTTGAGGTCGGAACTTCCTGAATGACGTTTCCTGTGATCGCTTCCCTTCAGTGGTGGACACTGGGACAGTACCACCTGCAATCCTTGGTTCTTAGCTTAACAATCACCGCCCAGCTACTACGTACAATGACACCTGCGCAGAGCACTGTCTCTTTATGCGAGCCGACCTTTGTAGAACCGCCCTGAAAAGGTTTCGCATCGCCTGCTCTCTATTCAATTTTCGCTCCGAAATGTTCAGTTTTGAAAAGCAGATTCCATTCTGAACCTTCATCAACCGATTTCTTCTGTCAAGCTTGACATTCCTGGGTGTAAATGCCAACTGGAAGTGTTACTTATGTAGATATGTATTTCAATTTGCTAAATATTCTTCTTCAGGAAAGTAATGGAGAGGGAAAGAGAGCCCCAACGTCAGATAAGCGTGACAAATGCTGAATCAAGCCAACGGGGAAGTTTCATGTGTTGGAATTTCACACTATTGATTCACTCAGATTTGGATTCAGCGCACTTGAAAACCCTCAAGTTCGAATTTTCAGCTTAAAAGACCGTTTAGTTTGGCCAAACAACGGCTAGGAAAATCACGCGTGGTGTAGTTGTGCAAGGGAGCTAAGGGTTCCCCGGTCCAGATACTGTTAGCCCAGATACTGCTAATAACAGTTACAGTTGAATAAAATATTTTTTAATGCTGAATTGTTTCGTTCACCCATTTTTATAACTTGCTTTATTTCTGCGATTCTTAGAAAATTGACTAAACCATGGAAAACCAGAGATCTCTATCAAAAAAGTAGAGCGTCCACACACTGGATACTATTTGTCCACAGCCAGGAAAATTTTCGTCCACACTCTGGCAAATGGCACTTTTTTAGCCGTTTTTGCAATTTTTGAGAGTTTTAAACCAGAAAATAAAGAAAGAAATTATAAATATCTTTGGGATTGATATATCTTTTTTGAATAGCAGAATAGTATATAGAAATTTTCATTTATTCATTAATAATTGTTTTTTCCTTAAAAGTTATTTTTGCATTCAAAGTGCTAAAATTCAAAAACAATTCACACGAAACATAAATATAATAAGTCCGTTTATGAAAATTTGCTCATTCAATCATGCTGCACGGCTGGAAAGCATAAAATAGATTCATTTGTAAAAAGACTAATTTTATTTGCAAAAAGTATAATTTAGTAAAAATACTGATATTATTTCCAAAAAGGCCAAATTTATTTGCAAAATGACCAATTTTATTTGCGAAATGACTCATTTCATTTGCAAAAAGCCCAATTTTATTTGAAATTGTTTTTAAAATTTGCAAATACATCTTATTCACTGGTGGACCATTACTGGAAATCGGACTCGTCTCATCCTCCAATGTGTCTCGTGCTACAAGACTTGAGTTCATCTTTAGTATGGCTTTGTTATGAAAAACATTATCCGACCAATGGAGGTTTTTTGCAATTTACGCAGAATGTTTCGTCAAGTCAGATGACGAGGTTGACATTTCTTGTTAGGTATAATTCAAACACTTCGCTGCAATAAGATGTCATGATTTGTCACTAGTTCAGAAGGATAAGTAGGTACTAATGGGGAGATGTCCCACTAACGTGCCGACGGCGACATGTTTTTAATCATTTTTAGATCATGATAATCCTTCAAAATTGAAATTTATTTCATAGGTTTTTCAAGTTAATTGTTGTTGTATTGACGTCCACACACATCACATTGAGTAGTCCCTCGTACAAGAACCGTAACACTTGTATATTTGAGAACTAAGTAGGTATAGGTACAGGGTGTCCCCAAAAACGTTCCTGCCCCCTGCTAAAACCGTTCATAATGGGTCAAAAAAAAAAATTTTTTATCTTGATTTTTTTTTTTTTTTTTTTTTTTTTAAGAATCTTAAAAATGACAAAACTGCACATTGCGCACGTGCGCAACTGACATCGACTTCATTTTTTCAATGGGAACCCTGACTTTTTATTTCAGATTTCAATTCTGCGTGAAATTTTATGGAGAGATAACCCATCACTCTAAAAGGGCAATAAATGCGAAATAGTTTGTAAAGATACTCATTTGCCACATGTAGTACATAATTTTGAAGTATTTTTTTGTGCTGAACCTCGTAATGTTGATATTTGCAACACCAACTTGAGAAAGCACCGCAAAACCTTCATTTTAGTACGCTAAGAGCTTTGTGGAAATGTGTAAGAAAAGTACAATTCTGGTCAACTTTTCGGTGTTTTCTGAAGTTGGTGTTGCAGTATCAATAAATGATCATCATTACGAGGTTAAGCACAAAAAAATACTCCAAAATCATGTGCCTATTACATGTGGCAATACAGTATCTTTAAAAACTCTGTATTTCACATTTATTAAAGTTTTAGAGCGGATTGCGCCCGTTTGCGTGCAATTAAAAAATAGAGTGATGGGTTATTTCTTCATGAAATTTTACGTAGAATTCAAATATGCAATACAAATGTGGGGTTCTCATAAAATAACGAAGTTGACGTCAACTGCGCACGTGTGCGCACGTGCAATGCACAATTTTGTTATTTTTGAGATTCTTACAAAAACATTTAGATTGAAAAAACATTTATTTTTTTGACCCATTATAAACGATTTTAGCAAGGGGGAGGGGGACGTTTTTGGGGACACCCTGTGTACTTATACCTATAGGGACGCATTACCCGACCGACTTCAACATCACACTTTAAAACTAATATTGTACATGAATCTGAAATAAATCAATAATAACCAGAGTTTATCCCGCTATTTTTTCCTAATTCTAAAAATGCTAGTTTATACATTTGTATTTTATATAATGATCACCGGGTTATTTGAAAATCATAGTTTTATTTCAAGTCACTATTATTAATTGTGTAGATCACCTTTTCAAATCTACGAAGCGATAAAAGAAAAGGAACATTACCTATGTGAATAAAAATTCAAGATATAATCGACAGTCTTTAAGATACAATACATATTGAGACGGTAGTGTTGCCTTATTGTGTTGTTATTAATAACTGTTAAACTGCAGTTTAAATTTGCTTAGCCGAATTCATGATTGTTCTACACATACCATTAAATAGACCATTTTTCCAACGACTTTATCAAAGTGCTATTCTCAGAAAAATGTCAAGTTTATCACAAAACTATAATAAGCCAATTTACATCTGTAACCTTGCTCTCCAAAACTATGATTAATATTGCTTGGAGCATTATATTGTATTTTTCTGCCGTATTTTATTAAATATACGAGCGTTTAGATGATAATGAGGAGATGAAAACATTCAGTATGAGTAACAGGTACCTTAATTATAATATTAAATAGGTGTATAATATTATTTAAGATAGCTAATTTGCGCAATTCACATTACAAGTAATACGCCTACAGCTCGCCGATTGGGAGCCGCACAACTGCACCGTGATGCGGTTTTAAACTATCTCTTATAAGGTAAGGGGCAAAATACAGACATCCGTTTCGAGAAGGCGCGAAGAACTAAAGTTACCTATATAAAAAGTTGATCAAAGTATACCACTTTTGCTATGCCTCCTTATAGTTGTAAGAGTACAAAGAGTGAGAGTGCAATTGAAAGGGACAATAATCCTTCTTAATTTTAGTTGACAATTTAATATCTTTTCCTCTTTTTAAGAATACAACTTTTCGTTAAACTATTTTGTCCTTCATTGTCTAAATATTATGCCAGAGCATTTACTTCTGGTTATTATTATTTAATTCCATTTTATTTTTATAATAGTAATTATTTATTTCTATTATTTTTTCCGTGACATAACGTTTTTGACCATTATTTCCCTGCTAGGAAACGACACTAGCAATAGAAACAAATACCTACTTTTTTTTTTTTTTTTTTCCCTTGTCACGTATAAACGCGATAAACAAAACATATATATGCTTGGTAACTATACGTTAGTACGCTGCTGGAATAAAAGATCCAATTATATGACAGACGGACATCAGACAGGCAGATAGACACGAAACCAAAAATTGATCAGCAAGCTCTGAAGCGCAAAAAGCAAGAGGAAATTTTGATTTTGGAGGAAACTATTTTTTCGACTTCCTGCACGAACAAAAAGCTTCCCTACCTTTGGTAGGCAGGAAGCTAAAGGAGTATAAAAGTAGAAGATAATCTAAATCTCGAGGTAAAGCACCAGCGGAGACCGCGAAGACGTGCACGAAGATAGTCTCATACTTGCAGACTCGTCAGCAAGCTTGCTCAAGTGCAGCTTGCCAATGCTGGGGAAATATGGTCACGATCCTGAGTTTCCGCTCAACAAAAATCGTTCACCATCCTTCGCAGCTTAACTTTTCCTTACTACTCTCAATTTTTCCTTGTAGGCATGCAGTTACAAGCACCCAGCAGGTGGTGGGTGGGGTGTGAGGGGGTAATGAGCAGCGGGTACCGAGCTATATTCATTTCTGTTCATGTAACATGGCTTAAGCCCATGCTAGTGAACGAGAAACGAATTGTGCTAACGGACTGAGTAAAAAAGTACTAGAGCGAAATAAAATGGATTTTTCAAAGAAAAGTTGTAGATAACACTAAATTACGTACTTGAATTCTGATCATTGAGGCCAACCATGTCCTAAATAAAATTGAGGGGACAACCGTGTGACGAGATCGCAAAGAAAATTTTAGAACACCCAGCCGAACTCGAAAGTTTGGTCAATTGTGGGCATTTTTCATCTGAAAATCAATTTCTCTCACTTATTATGAATCTTAGAGATCTGGGTGTGGTCATAATCGACTCAGCGCTGAAAAATTCTTCGATTGTGACACCCCACATGCCCTTTTGTCAAAAACTCTATTTTTTAGCATTTTTTGGACCATTAAATTGTGAATTTGAGCCTAAAATTTTCGAACCCATCTGAATAGTTCATTTTTTCTTTGAAAATTCACCAAAACTATTTTTTTGATGTTATTGAAACATGTTCAAAGTTTTAACTTCGAAAAAATTGTTCCCAAGGTTCGAGATCTAATTTAACGCTTCCCTTCCCTGAAATTGCAAGGAAGCTGAAAAAATGATATCTAAGCGATCAATTTGGAGCCAAAACAGAGCTAATAAAAAACGAATACGATATTTCCAAAGAAAACAGCGGAACAAAAAGAAAAGTCAGGAAGGGAGCTTTAGGGCATTTGACATGGAAAAAGGGGTTGATCGTTATAAAGAGAAAACATGAAAACAATGGCGACAAAACTCCCCCATTTCTACGTGGGAATGTCGGAAAGCCGGCAGGCAGTAGGGGGAGGAGTTTATAGATTGGAAAGGTGCCAAGCGGGGTGGGAGGTAGGTGATGGGCGAAGTTACTAGACAGCAGGAAGCGAGCGAGACAAGCGCTGTCGAGTTATCAACCCCCGACAACCCGCGGCAGGGACTTCTTTATCCAAGCGGGCTCCGCCAACCCCTTCGGGCGTATCTTTATTTAATTAGGGCAGAGAGGAAGGCCGTTGGCAGGGAGAAGGTTGTCAAGCTACATATCGTTTTATCGATATGGTCCGCCTGCCACATGCTAGGCAATTTACCTTCGGGAGGCTTCAACTCCGGTTTTCTCTGGAAAGCGCAGTTTCCCTCCTCGGATCTTTCACTGTTGAGCGTCATTGTCGCCGCAATAACGGTATGTCGTGCAAAGATATGTGCGTATAAATGAGTATATAACATAGGCAATGAATAATACCAATCAAAAGACGAAATTCAAGTAGGGCATTATATTAAATTCAAGTGGGGCATCATATTAAATTCTTAGAAATCTATATTAATAAAATAGTAAGTATGTCTGTCTGTACGTTTATTTGAATCATGAAATTTCGCGTTTCTTTTCTGTTTCATTTGTAAAAGATTGGTACCATTTTTTTCATTTCTCTGTCTGTATGTATGTTTGTCCGCTTTTTCACAGTTACAGGGGTCATTGGACAACAAATATGAGTGGTAGGAAATGTCTGCATCAGTCCAACTTAAATTATAGGCTATTTGAAGTTTCTAAAATTTGAGCCAGAGGGGGTGTTTTAGTGGAGGGGGAGGGGGTGAAATGGGGTATCTTGGACACCATCGAACGAACTGGGGATCTGATTGGATGAATATGTTTGGATTATACTAACTTAAATCACCGGCTACTTGAAATTTTCCAAATCTGGCCCATAGGGGATATTTTGGAAGAGAAGGGGGGGAGGGGGTGAAATGACGTATCATGGACATCACTAAATAAACCGGGTACGTGATTGTTTAAATATGTTCGGCTATGTATAAAAGGGTAAATTTGATTTTTAAAAGGGTGGAATTGGTTAGTAAAAGGGTGAAATTGGTTTGTAAAACCAGATGAATTTGATTTGTAAAAGGGTGAATCTGATTTGAAAATGCTATGGCTTTTTTCTGACGCAATTCTGCCAGAGTTTCAACTTGAAAATATATTGGTTTTGGAGGAGCAAATGATCTTCCATAAAGCAAAACGAAGCTATCCTTCTAACAGAAAAGCGACTATTCTTCGTCCACTATTCGAGCCTACAGATATGCAGTTATGTCTGACATCAGATGGTCCCCCTTCCAACAGAAGGTAGACATGTCTGACAGTCAGAAGGGGTAAGAACCACGCAACGAGCCATTTGAAAACCTGACCTAAATCATGCCGAAATCGTAAAATCAAAAGTTACCAAACACAGTCAAAGTACAATGATATGTTCTTGAAGCGAAAATGGTAAAATAACAATGAATTTTGAGTAATCATTATGAAAAAGAATAATTGAAAGCTAAAATAACAAATAAGTAGTAACAATCAATTAGCCCAGCGATCCGAACTCACGAATTTATTGCAAGTATAGCGGAAAGGGTATCAAGAAGAGGAAAGTCATATCAACCACCATGTTCATCAGGTCATCGCACCCTAGCGCTCCTAGCGGCTGACCTTGTTAGTTCGGAGCCCCATTCGGTCCTGTACATGTGTAGAACTACCTATATGCATAATGAATTCAAAGTTTTTTCCAACGTTTTGAAGGCCGATTAAACTGCTTATTAAGTATTTTGTTCTAAAAGGAGATTCGGGTATCGGATTGAATGCAGTAACTCCCTAAGTCCTAGGAGTTCCGAGGGCACACGCACGGGAGGTCTGCAGGAGTTCCCTTGTACTCTGGTACGCGGTGCGTGTTAGTAACCCAGGGTCCATCGATCGATGGCGTCGATCTTTGGTTGCGTCATAATCCTATTACGTGTATGTATTATAATGGCTAATACCCATCACCTGTTTAGTGATGAATAATCCGCGAAACTACTAGATTCAGATATCGTAATACTAATGCTATCAGAATCAATTTGGTTTATTTCATTTAATCAGACGGTACATTTGTCAATTACAGAATTATAACATGAGATTAATTAAAGTATTGTCTATCTCGGACGTAGCTTAGTGGAAGCAACAATATTTTATGAATATTTATCCAAGTAGCAATAATAACCGGCACATTGAAGAGAAAAATGAACAAAAATAACTAAAATAAATAAGCTACTTAACCACGCCTGGATAAAGTAATGTAAGTTATATAATTCCTGTTCACTTAAGGAAGTGTATACAGGGTGTCTCCGAAACAGGTGTCACACAAAGGAGGAATCGATTCTACAACTAATTTGCAACAAAAAGTTCCTCCTAGAGATTTTAACACAGAATGTGTTTTAGCCATGGACTAACTAAGCAAAAAAGCTAACGAAATCTGAACCAAAATTTGGGACGAAATCTGGGACGACAACATTCTGATGATTTCCGCTTACAACCGAGTCGTTGCTAGGGAAATGGTACCTACTTCGTCGTTTTTCATCCCCAGAAATTCGTTGACCATTCGTTCGAAAGCTCTCGATTTATCCAACCATATTATGTTAACTACTTACTGCGAAGTGCGTGGCCAACAAGCTGAGTTATGAGCATGGTTATTTGAATAATTGTGTACACTCAGGTGATCATTCTCAATAATTGATATTGTGAACATGATTGCAACCGCTTGTTAATTTCTGATGATTTCATTGAGCTGGTGTTTCGATGATTTGATTCATAGCAGGTGATCCGAATATTGCGAGAACGGTTTGATTTGTGAAGCGGTGGTTAAATGAGCTAAGGATCGTGTAACCTATGTAACCGAAGCTGAAATTTGGGAGGGAGGCTCCAGGGAGAATGCTGAAGACTCCTGGGTGATCACTGATCTGCTGAGTGAGCTCCTAAGCCATTTTCTTTCCTATTCAACGCAGGAAGCTGAAATTTCAGAGGGATGGCCAAGGGAGAATGCCGAAGACGCCTGGGTGATCACTGATCAGCTGAGTGAATTCCAAAGCCATGGAACGTGTTTTAGCCATGGACTAACTAGCCAAAAAAGCTAACGAAATTTCGTAACAAAATCTGGGACGACAACATGGATACCGATGATACGGAACTAAGGATCGTGTAACCTATGCGATATTTTGTTATGACGCGGTTTATGAGTTATAAATATTTTAAGTTATTATCTCACTATTGGAAGTTGACCAATCTTCAACCTAAGATTGAAGACGGGTTTATGTGAAACTCGTGAGCTAAAACACATTCTGTGTTTTAATAATTTCGTCCGAAGTATGTAAATACAGGTAACCGGGGGTCCAGGGGGCCTGGCGAGGCGCGGAGAGCCGAGTTTTTTAAGCTCTTCGTTTTCGAGTAATTCAATATTCAAGAGTTTTTTTCGTATTTTCAACCTTATATCACTGAAATAACCATAACTCCCTCAGTTAAAATTTAAAAAATAAGTACCATCCTGATACCACTTCAAAATTTTGAAAGCAGGTTTAATAGGAGAGAAATCCGGCTGAAAGTGGAAATTTGACAAATCTTAAGAAATATCTCAAAATTCGGAGCGCTATAGCTCAAAAGTCTTCAATTGGATTTTACCCCCGGAGACGGGAGAAACTGCGCCGAAATCTCGCCTTTCCAACGGTATAGTCAATTTTACTTTTACTTTGCTAATTAGTGGTAATTAAACATTGTTTTTTCAATGAAATGAGGGGTTTCTTGAAAAATTATATTCTATGAAAATAAAAGTTTGGAGTCCGCTTCTACGTACCTACCTTTTGCTTCTTCACTACCAAAGGTAGGAAAGCTTTGTGTTTGTGATTGGAGTCGAAAAAAAACGTTTGTCCTCCAAAATGAAAATGGAAAGGTGAGATTTCGGCGCAGTTTCTCCCGTCTCTGGGCTCAAAATCCGATTGAAGACTTTTGAGTTATAGCGCTCCGAATTTTGACAGGTTTCTTAAGATTTGACAGATTTTTATTGAATAAATTGGCGTAGACACTTCATTTTTAGCGAATTTTTGAAGAAAATTAAGCTATTGCTCTCGCCTCAAAATTTGTAGAATGTGAATTTTTGAAAAAAAATTATGCAGAAATCCGTTTCAGGCTATTCTGAATCATATTCTGAAGTTTAACGCATTTTTTTATGTATGTATGTATATATGTATGTATATATGTATGTATGTATATATGTATGTATGTATATATGTATGTATGTGTCATTCCAGACGATAACTGTCCGTAGAATTGTGCTAGAAACTTCAAACAAATTTTAAAATGTTAAGGACACAAAACGAAAGTTCAAGTTCGTTGGCCAGCATGATCGGATTACATCTTCGGGTTGAAATTTTCAAAAATGTAGTCAAAAATTTCAAAATAGCCTGTTTTTTGCGATTTGTTGTGCGAAATAATTTTTTCAGCATACTAAAATGTGGTATATTCGGAATCAGCGTAAAATTTCCTATAAGAATATGTATCAAGTTTTCAAAAATTTCAAAGTTGAAAAATCAGTCAAAAATCGAAATAATGCAGTTCGCTAGTTATAAAAATCGGTAATATTTGCATAAAACATTGTCCAAATTCAGATTGAACTACTCTTATGGAAGTATCCCTGTATAACCAATCCTAGAACCATGCTGTTTAAAACGTAGGTAGTAGGTGCTTTAAAAAAAAAAAAAAAAATGTAATCACAACTGATGAGTTTACTCTGTGCATGTATTTTAATAATTTCATTCCATGTTTGTCTATCAAAATCATAAACCAAAATTTCTCAACACGATCAATAGCGACTGAAATGTCGAAGATTTCTTCAAAAATTCGCTCATGGGGTCATGCTGCATGACTGGGCTTTTTACACTTTTCATACAAATGTCATATAACTCCCCCACCCCCTCCCCGTTCCTTTTAATGCTTCCTAAACTTTTCAGCATCTCTAGACAATTTTTTAGGCTAACTACAAAGCTTTCTTATTGACATTTGAGACGTTGGGAAAAGAAAAAGTGCGTAGGTACCCATCTCCTAGTTCAGTCTATTCAGAACTACGCACATTGGGAAGGTGATATAGATATAGGTGATATAGATCCTACCTTATTCAACCCCTCAACACTCTAAAACCTTTGTCTTCCTACCTATGGCAGATTTTCAGTTTTCTATAAGGAAATCCACATCGTTCACTACCAAGAACAGGCCTCGCCTACCCAAGCGAAAAAGTCCATGATTTTTCCGTCTGAGAAACAAAATCTTCCCAGCCAGAACCAGAGCCCATAACGATATGAGATAAGCTTATTACGACAAACTGTCACGAAGATTCCACTACTCATTTAACTGAGCAGCTAAAAAAGTAGCTGAGCCCCGGGCGCTCGGTTAAAATAATCAGCGATTATAGGATGACTGAGCAGTGAAAATGAATTGATAATCAGGTATGTCGATGATAGTCAGAGATTTGACTAGTCATAATTTAATCAGGCTAGTAAGTGCGATTGATAAACCGGCCTTAATCTCTCATGTATATTAGACAAGTTGCAGACAATTTTTTTCCCCAGGTCGGTTGCATTTAGGGTTGCCAGATCTAATTTCATTTAAAGTATCCTACTTTATTTTCGTTCAAAATACTGTATACTTCATAAAAAATTTAAAGTAGACCAAAATACTTTAATTTTAAAACGAAGAAGAAAAGTTCAGCCCCACTGCACCAACTTACTAGTCAAGGACTAGGTCTAATTTACTTTTTTGTCAAGTATAAAGATTTCTTTCAAATTGTCAATTTTCAAAGTTTTTCTGAATTTTCAATTTCCACAGCTCTTTTCCGAAGTTTTAATATTTTATAGGTACAGTGTTTCAGAGAAAAAAAGAGAGACTGAATGTCTAGTTAATGTTTTCTTCGGAATAACAATTTTGTGACCTACGTACAACAAAAATATTACTATCCATGGTTCTTTTTTAATTCCTCAAAGCTAACATTCTTATTTTCAGAAATCTGACACATTCCAGCCCTTGTGTGCAGATACTGAATGAAAAATACCTTAGTGTGTAAGTCGAGAACGTTAACTTTAATGTATACTTTAACTTTTATTGAATTCGTTTTCTTTTCTTGGTTGCAGCCAGGATATACTTTATATGATCTGAAAAAATCTGGCAACCCTAGTTGCATTACTTTCCGTAATCTCTTTAGATTGGTTGGCGAGTAAACTCAAGCTTATTATTGAACTTTCCGATATTACCCTTGGGGCTGCTCGGGGTATAAAACGCAACAAAAAACTTTTAAAATAATATTTTGTCGCATTTTCCCGGAATAACGACTGAAAACCCCCGGACTGAGAGTAGATTGAAAGTCGGAGCGATCAGAGGGGGCGATGGCGGTGCGGAGCGGGAGGGAGGTGACGACCGAGTGGGTAATGAGAAAGCTGAGGGGGTTGATGCCACCCTCCATATTGAAACAGGCGAACTCCGAGAGAGAGGGAGGGGTGGATCGGAGAACGGCAGGGGCGGCGGTGTATTGGAGGACGGAGGCGGCGGATCGGGCTGCGGTGGAGGGGCGAGAGGGGGTCGTCGGGTTTTAATCCCGAGCCCCACGAAGGGCCAAGGGCCGGGGGAGATGGGTGGCAGGGTATTATCTGGGCACCCTGTTTCCACATGGCTTCACTCTCCGCCTATCATTGCATCATCATCAGTCTGTGTGTTGCATGATAGATTACTTCGTCCTCCTCCCGCCGCCTCACCGGCCCCGTCAAACCTCTCTTTCTCCGTCCTCCCCCTTCCCTAAACAACGTCCTCCCCCCGTTTTTTTTTTTCATTCTGTTTCTCATTCTCACCCTCTCTTTCTCTTTGGATGGTTTCTGATCCTCGCAACAAACCTTAATATCTAAATTTTGTCCCTTTTCTCCAAAAACGCCTTCAGGTGTGGTGTCAAGGTTGGCTGCGTCTAATTCCCAAGCTCAAAACGAACAGCAGAGGAAGAGAGTGAATTAGAATGGAGCAATCAGGACCGTAACTCCACTGAGGGAATGAGGTTCAAACAATGACAACGTGGATCATGAAAAAATCAGAAATTACGCCGATGGGATGAGAATCATCTGGATTCCATGTGAGACAGTTAATGAGGATACAGGCAGTGGGCCTCCAAACTATCACATACTCCGCTAAGATCTCTATCAGAGATGGAAAAAAAGGAGTTACGATTATAATTAATTGGTCTTATCTATTAATCTATTACATTTTGATTGATCTTATCTATTAATCTATCAAATTGTAGTTACAACTACTAACTACGATTGCAGCAAGTATTTAAAAATAGACATCTACTTTCCCCCAGCTACTTTTGGTTGAAAAAAGTAGTCAACTATATTTTTGGTCTGCAGGTTACGATTATTTAACTACTACCTACGAAAACAATTGCTGAAACTTGCAGGTTTTACGTTTTGAACATCCCTGATCACGATTCTGCAATAGAATCGGCGGTATATGACTGTATAACTGTACGTGTGTGTCATTGGTCATTGCGGACGACAACTGCCGCAAAAAAAGATAAACATTTCATTCCAACGCCAAAAGATCTGAATTTGTAAACGATTTGATGTGTTTGTTGACCATCCCAATCGGAACAGTGCTAGTGGTCAAATTTCACTAATATTCAGGTGCATAAAATCGTTAAAAATCACCTTTTATCAATATTTTGGCATGAGACGTATCATTTACCAAGTATTGTTTCACGCTGAGTTGATTACCATTGATCCCAGGTTTCTAAAAGCATTTTAATTACCAGAAAATGCATATTTTAGTTATCGAAATTCCTCAAGAACCGGGATTTAACTCACCTCCCCTAGTAGGTCACCCTAGTAAGTATGGGATTAAAGTCAATATTTGCATTAAGAATCCGAAAAGTATCACCTCCAATGAGTACTCGTGTTTTGTTATGAAAGTGTGTTTCACTAACGTTCGTCAACACAGTTAAGCTCAAGAAAAATGCTCTGCTAACGTTTCCAGAAATGTAATCACAGAGAATAGTTTATTGTTGAGTAGTTACTAGTAAGAGTTGGTCAAAAAATGGTTAATTACTTTTTTGGAAACTACTAGTTGGTGGTTGAAAAAAGTGACTACTAACTACAAGTTACTAAGAAAGTATTTGCTCCATCCAACTGCTAGTTTGTAGTTAAAAATGTTATTAATTGCTGAAATTATTAACTACTGGCCAACTCTGGTCTCTATAGTTGTTGCTTCCCAAGGAGTAGCGATCTAAAGACCAACAAATGTTCCCAATTTCCTTGGAATTTTTTATTTTTATTTAAGTATTTATCATTAATAATTTTTTGCTCCTACAATTCATAGAAAATTTAACGCTGATTCCGAATAAGTAAACCCCTTATTCCAATACCTAAAACGGCCCTTTGATATAACTTTTGTGTTTTTCATCATGTTTTTTTGCATCGATTGATCAACAGAAAATTTTAAATTTATCAACTCATAAAAGAGTTATTGAATTTCAATGTTCTTTAGTAATCGGAAAGTAGGTACCAGTTATTTGCAAAATAAAGGTAGAACTTGATATCTGATACAAGAAACTGGCTGTTAAGATGGAAGAGCTGCAGGGCATTTTCCCGATGACCTGAACTAAAATCCTATTTATGGCAACAAAAAAAACTGTTAATTGATTCAATATACGACTTTTTTCAAGGCTCAAAGTATATATATGTTGAGGATTGTAGAATTGGGGAATACGAGTTACGGACAAAATGGGTTAATTGAACAGAAATGGAAATTAATTATTAATAGGTACGTACTTTGTCAACTTCAAATATAAGTAGGTATATATTATATCACCAAAACCATTAACGTCTAGAATTCGTTTTAGAATATAGCATTTTGTCACCATTTCAATAGCTCTTCCTACAAAAATTTCTAAAAGTTCATGAATCGTAGGTAAATCCACTGACATGTTTATTTAAGATTAAAACGTCAACTTTCTCGGTTGAATAGAAGTGTCAACGATGCAGGAGCAACACAAGTTAATATTATTCGATGTTAATATTTAATTTAAAGTGCGTCGTGTGGGTGGAGTTGACACGAGGGGTAGAAAGGCCCTTTTTTAATGAGACTATGGTCTTTGCGTATTAAAGGGGGTGGGCCAACCCCTTAGTAGTGCGTGCGTGGGAGCGTGTAACCAATCAATTAGTCCTCCCCCACACTCTCATCTGTTGTTAAACAAGGTGTTTTGTGGTTAAACAAAATCGTAACTTCGTCCCTGACAGACAATGTTCAGATTACAGGTAATCTCATCGCTTTGGGCATATATTTAAAGGAAATGTAGCTGCAGCTGTAGTTTGGAGAATACTTTGGGAGCATCTCCCTGTTGTTGTACCTGAGAACCGCTGAGCTCTCAACGAACTGTGATATCTGATCTGTGATATATTTATATACATTTAGTCGTGGTTTTGTTTCACTTTGCTGATTGTGTATAGTAGCATGTATATAGATTAGGGTATTTTACAACTAGTCTTAGTTGTATTATTTTATTTTTGGGATTTTCTTTATCCATTTTGGGAGCTAAATAGTGGTCATCACTATACCCATCCTTTTTTTTCTCCCTCCGAGTTGCCAGTGGAGTCCTTGATGGCGCACTTTTTAGTCAAGGATGGCAACATGGCTCCCCTTAGAATCGTGCCACTTCCAGTGTCCCTTTAGATACCTTGTTCAATGCCGCTAATGACCCTTCTGGTTGAGGTAAGGCTTAAAAAAATAAAAAATGGAAACTTTGGAAGCGTCTGTTTTGGACATTTGTCCCTCTAAACCTGTAATGCGGCAATCTGAATAAAATATCAAATTTCATCAATTTCCAAAGGACCACGCGCATGCCGATTCAGACGACATCTATAGCATATTTTTTGTTTCCATAGGGGGGGGAGGGGGGGGGGGGGTGAGTAATAGATTATATATATTACAGGCCTCTCAATAGGCTCAGCTCCTATTGAAGAAGAAAAGAATACTTACGCAGTTTGCGTAAGCAGAATCAACTTTTTGAGTAGAAATAGGCAGGTAAAATGTAAGTAGGTGAAAAGTATTCAGAACACTTTTATTTTTTATGAATCAGAAGATAGGAAACGTAACTAAATGATGGAAAAGTATTGTTAAAATTGGAGTTCGTAATATTTAAGTTCGTAGAGTAAACGGTGAATTTCGTTGTAATCAGACAAACGAGATAACTTTTAGTACATTCAGCAGATCAGATGGAGCCTGTAAAGTCATTCGTCTCTTGACCCAGAGAGGCTCGCTATCAATTTCCAACTAAACGTTCTACGGTGAACAAGAGAGATTTGAGCACGATTTTGCCAACATTATGATTGATATTACAGCTCGTGGTCAGCGGATCCTGACCAAAGTCAGCGAGGCACAGGTTCTGACATGGTAATACAACATATCAGAATTTGGTCTAAATCGGACCAGCGGTTAGGAGGTATATATATATATATATATATATATGAAGAAATCTTAAAATGAATATTGTAAACGCGTTCTATACACCCTCAGTAACGGAAAGAAAATACAACCCCCCCCCCCAGTGCCGCCGTGCTGACGGCTGTAGTACCCCATTTTCTACGAAAGATGGGCAAAAAAAGATTATCTTTGATTGATCCGAAAATTGTTAATACCCATTCTCAAATAGGTACCTATACATTTGTTATAAAATCCCAAATAGATATAAAGTGAAATGTAACAAGTGTAGTCCATTTTGTAAAAAATGTATCCTAAAATTCCGCTGTTTCTAGTGACATAATTCCCGATTTTTCGTAGGTCCCACGTACAGTTTGGAAATTTTACAGATATTATTTTCAAACGGTCGCCTTCATTATCGTCTTCAAGCCGATTTTTTTCTTGGAAATATATATAACATATATTCTTGCTTTTCTCTAAAATTGTCAAAATAAATCACTTTTTTTTTCATATTTGCTGGATCAGCAATAAAAATCTTCACTTAGCTCTGGTCTGCGGATCTATTCACATTATTGTATGTATAATATCGAACCTGCAGAGAAAGTGGTATCCGCCTTAACCTGCTTATTAAGTCGTCATCATCTCACCGTAGAAAAGAGAAGGGGGTTTTAACACAAATAGATTCGCTGTAAAAATCGCTAAAAATAGCAAACACTGACTAAAAACCTTAAAATTTTTTCAAATTTCATTTCTACTTGAAAAAAATAGTACGTAAAACGTAGAACGTAAATTAGATCATACTAAATTTTCAACACTACACATTTTTGCACAAAAGTTTCAATGATCCAATTTATGGTCTAAATCCTTTATTGTGCGTGGAAGTCTGGTTTCATGGCAAAATATGCAAATTTTCGCCATTGTTAGCGATTTTTAAGCACAATTTTTGGAGTATTCCGACATGTTGCATGAATGGGGATTTTCTGATGTAATTTTCCTTCCTTTTCTATAGTATTTTTGGTTCCTGGTTAGAATAAAACCATTCCCAAGTCAATATGAAGATTTTTTTTTTTCCCCCAAAGTACGGAGTTTTTCTGCTTTTTGGCCAGTTTGATCACCGAGTAATCTCCTCCCACTGAGCTCCCATTTTCTGGCTTTCAATCTTGAGTTTGCATCACTTCATTTTCTGCTAATTCATTGTTTCATTTCTATTTATTGCTTAATTCATTCATTGTTTCACATAAATTTTGTTTAAATGAGTGCTTTAAAAGAAACAACCGACGATTCTATAGCGAAAAATCATTACATCAACCTACCATTTCTCTATTTTAACGTTTCTGGATGTTAAGTCAGGATCTTTGAATGCGGCCACAAGGTCTTTTTAACTTTTGTTAGATACCCTAGAATTAATACAATACAATACGAACGATAGACATTATGGCGCTACAGTGTCCGATTTTCATTATGAAATGCACTTGACTGATACTGAGAAGTTGAGCAATACGTAGAACGTTCTGAAGGACTTAGGATAAAGGAACAGGGGCCGCATCACCAGGTTCAACATCAATAAAAATAAAACTTATATACTACATGTGCTATCATCAATATCGTTGTCGATAGGTACTGAAATTGACTGAAATTTAATTGTACCAAAGCTGATGTAAGCTATTGCAGACAAGATATCAACACATAGGATGGGATTGTATGGCTAGGTTAATGTGAATTTGGTTAAAAAAGCATCCAGTCTTCAAGCTGGTAGATGTTTCCAGCTAAAACTCCCTCGGCAATCGCTTCGCCTGTCCTGAGATCTAGCGGGAGACCGGAGGACTAACCTGTGACCTTCGATCTCCTCCTCGTAGTAAATACCTACATAAGAGTTAGTACCTGTCAGAAAATAACTGCACATTTACTCGTAACTGTACTTAACAGTATGAAATACTATATGCAAGCTCTAGTAACCTTTTCAATGTTCATAATCACCTAAGTCACGAGTAACATGTGTGAAATTAAACACCTCAAATCTGAATTCTAATACAAATCATTTTGTGCTGCATACTCTTGATCGGCTACATTAAATAGGTACCAACTTCAGAGCTTCACAGTCGTTTGAAAAACTTTTAGCAATGGATCCAACGGAGTTGTGACCAGCTTATAATTCAGATCCATATATTAGCCTAAAAAGAACAGCGGCAATCCCATTGATCATACGTACATCAAATTCTTCTAAATAAGTACATACATCATATTTACAAGCGGTACTTACAATAAATTAATATTGTTTATTATTAACCATTTGTAACATCGCATTATTGGATTAATATCTTGTAAATAAATATAACACTACGACATAAATATCTTACTAATCTTCAGTAGAATGAGAACTTTCCAACGATTGGTGAACGATATCTGTGCGATGAACACTGCGGAAGTTCCATTTCCCTAACAAAGGCTTGGTTTTACGTGAAACTCATAAGAATATCAAAATTCGTCTGACAGTTTTTAGTGACATAAAAACGTGACGCTTTTGGCCAGTTAGGTGATGGCTAAAGCATGTTCCATGCTAAATTTTTAATTTGTTTCTTAAACATTTACATTTTAGTGATTCCGTTACAGAAGAGATAGTGGGCCGAAAATACTGCATAAATAAGAATCTAATAAACAAGCATCTTTGTTTGTTTTTCTTGCTAGAACCGATAACTACCAAATCGCCCAACCAAATGTCACCTAATTCTGTAAATAATGGTATTTTTAAACGTTATGGGAGATTAATACGATAACTATCAGTTAACTCGGATCAGCGAAGTCAACCTGCGGACCTGAAATTTTAAACGGAGGCATTGATGTAGAGAAATGATGTGCTGAGATGAGCAATTTGGCTAGTTTCATTTACATATAGCATTTCCCGATCAAAATAAACATCTTCCCGATCAAAATAAACATTTTCCCAACCAAAATACAAATTTTCTTTATTAACATTAAGACAATCAAAATGAACTTGCTTCTTTAACAATGTGTAGACTATAAACATAAATATTTCCTTAACATTATTCAAAAAATGAAAACCTCAAACTGTTTTTTTAATGAATTGCTTCATTGCTTCACCCGCAGCTGCTGATATTAGGTTGACAGAGCAGGTTTTCGATCTTTCGACCACCGAAAAATAATAATATATATATATCCGTGCTATCAAAGTACTTTCCTTTCTACTTAGTTACTTTTCCTATTAATGTTGTATTGTTTATTTTGGATGGGAAAGTGTTTATTTTGGTTGTGAAAATGTTTATTCTGATCGGGATATGCTATATATATTTATTTTAAGAAACTAATGGATTTTCCGAGAACTACTGATTGCTGAGTAAGAATATATAAGTCTGAGGGGTATTCTGCTGAGTATTCTTTGATGAAGCTTTTTTCTCATTCAACTTACAATGCTGACGTTAGGAATGAAGCCACTGGTTAGCATGGAGGATAGGCAGGTACACTCCTGTACAATTCACTTAGGGTGGAATTTATAGACGGGAATTGAGTCTGAGTGGGCCTTTAAGTGTATCGATAAGTGGATTCATGCACTCAGGATTCAAAGACGTGATTTTTGGGTGACCCTGAAGCGCACCGAGTGTGCAACTCAAATGCACACTCAACGGGATTCATAAACGAAAAATGGCGTAGAGGTGAGTGTCACCTCATAAAATAGTAAAAAGTGATATTGTACAACGTAAAGCAGCCTTTAAGCGAATTTTTGTAGAAAATGAACTATCGCAATAGCTCAGACAAATTTTTAAATCAAAATTTTTGAAACATTTCTTCATTAAATCCGTTTTGAGGCATTCTGAAACAAATACTAGAGAGTAACGCTTTTTCATATATATATATGTATATATATATATATATATATATATATATATATATATATATATATGTGTGTGTGTGTGTGTGTGTGTGTGTGTGTGTGTGGGTGTGTGTGTGTGTGTGTGTGTGTGTGTGTGTGTGTGTGTGTGTGTGTGTGTGTGTGTGTGTGTGTGTGTGTGTGTGTGTGTTTGTGAGTGTGTGTGTGTGTGTGAGTGAGTGTGTGAGAGTTGTGTGTGTGTGTCATTCCAGACGATAACTCTCTTCAGGAGTGAGGTAAAAATTACGTTCTTGCGCCAAAAAATCAAGCTTTCCAAACGAAAGGGTGAGTTCGTTGGCGAGCACTTTTGAGCACATTAAATTGGACAAATTTCAAAAAATGTGATTAAAAAAATCACCAAAAATGGATAAAAACGTCTAAAAATCGTTAAATAATTATTTTTCAGCAGAATATTGCTCAAATAAAGTTTATTTACTATAAAATAGAACATTCAAAAATGTATATACATAATTATGCTGAAAAATGTAATTAAATGACATTGTCGAATCGAAAAAATCAATAAAAACCGCAAAAGGCTAACAATTTAAAACCTCTATTTGAATAGTAGATTATTATTTAGAATACTTTTTTTTTTTTTTTTTCATAAAATTAATAGGTAGTTAACAATTTCCTTGCACTCGAAAACCTCAAATTTCAAATCAATTTAACATTATAAAATACGATAATTTACGAAAATTCGCTCATACGATCATGCTGCATTACTGGAACATTTATTGCTTGAGATCCCTTAAAATAACAGTTGTCAGCCTTAAGAATGATCTCAACCGCTTAACATGGAAACATAACAAACATTAACAAAATCCCAACTTTTACATCCTTATTTTGCCAATAGACATTATTTGTGTGAGAATCAATCAAATAAATTTTTAGGGCGTATAAAGTTCTCAGTCTTTACGTATACATACTTTGGTACGACTAGTGTTTAACGAATAGATCGTGCCTAGAGTTGTCGAATTCAGATATACAGGGGCCAATGTTGGGCATAATCTTACCGTCGAATACGAATACGATTGTAACCGCGATAATTATTCGTTGATTCTGAGTCAACTGCGATTATATTCGTATTCGTGTAATCGTATTCGTCCGTCGGCGATTACACGAATACAACCCATGAAAATGCTTCACGGTCATCAATTTCAATAGGACATCCCTCCTATAATATGCGAAGCCTTGCTAATATTACCTAGCTTCAGAGGGATGTCCTATTGAAATAGATTTGAGACAAATAGGCTGGGCTCAAATCGTTGGATTCGCTTTAAGGACGTTCCTCTGAAGCTAGGTAATGTTAGCAAAGCTTCGTATATTATAGGATGGACGCCCTATTGAAATTGATGGCCGTGAAGCATTTTTATGGGTTGTATTCGTGTAATCGTATTCCGAATACGATTACACGAATACGAATATAATCTCAGTTGACTCAGAATCAACGAATAATTATCGCGATCACAATCGTATTCGTGTTCGACGATAAGATTATGCCCAACACTGACAGGGGCAGTAGTTGCGAATTTCATGTCGCTCCAGTTGAGGACGTCTGCGGAAGTGGCCGAAGCCAGGAGCCAAATGAGATAGACCCCTATCGAGCGGGGGCGGTGGGGGCGGCACTCATGCGCGTTCTTCCCGTTCTCACCGCCTCCACTGCCGCCCCCATCGCCAGCACTGCTGCCCTCCGCCACCCCAAAACAACCCTTAGCACCTCGGTACAGTCAACTACCCTTCCAACCTCCCTTCCTTCACCGTATTTGTTATTGATTGCCACCAAATAGTTCGCAGGTCATTGCTAGCTTGGATGATTAATTTGAAACTCTCGGCGTCCTTTTCTCTCTTTCTCTCTCACTCACTCTCTCTGCTCACTTTTCCCGCTAAACCTTCTTTCAGAAAGAGCTCACCCCAACGGGGTTTTTTTCGGACACAGGTGAAAAATGCCGCCCAATTGAAGGCCGTTAGAATCAGAATTTGGCAAAAATGCTTAATTACGCCTTGAAAATGGCATAATAGAATGGTACAGCATAAAGACTATGTTGACTCGATGAAGGGTTGCACTCAACAAAAATACGGGTGATAGTGGGAAAAGTTTAATCTCTATCTATATGAAGTGGTATTAATTGAATTCAGTAAACATTGCAACAAGAAATTCATCACATTACAAATATTAATACAATATTTACTAAGATGTATTGTCTTCTGTGGAATGACTTTGTTCAAACATTTTCAAGAAAGAATATTTTTTCGGTAAGTAAATAATTCACTAACGAACTCAATTTGCTACTCTCTATGATGTCCTATGTAGTTCACATCGTAGGCCCTGGTTATTGCAATTTGGAAATATTATAAAAGAATCAGTTTTCCACAGCTCCTGCGTTGAGTGGAAACGCGTGAAAGCGAGGTGAGCTCCCCTCACTTTAGTCACCACCCGCTGGTCAAGCGGAAGCAAATTTTATTTGATTCCGTTCTCCTCCCCACTCATTTATCCAAAAATATCCTGTTGTGTTACAAGAAGTTAACTGTCTAACGTCAACTAAACTGTGTATTTTGAGGGATGCCTCTTTCAGAATTTCAAGGATTCAGCTGTAGTCTGAATCTTTATGTTGGTAGATACAACTTTGTAGTACAAAATGTACTAGCGAATGCTTACGAAGAATGGGTATCTACTTAAAAATTGGAAAAGTATCAACGACTGCATTTACTCCCAAGTAGGTGAACAGTATATCTGGATGTCGGACGAAGAAGGTACTTTGTACACATAATCAACGGAATTTGATTTAATAATACAATTATTATATTTATCACAGGTTTTTATTGTCTGAATTTATATCGCGTAGTTCAGGGGAAGCCTATAAGGGTCACTTTCACCAAAAACATAAACGAGTTTAAGCTCGAAAAGATTGGAAATTATCTGAGATTCCAGCATACCAAAGCACTTTACGAGTTTAAACTCATACAAGAGTTGCGTTTCCAAGCAAAAAAGCTTCACGATAGGCCGGTTTGAAGCTTAAAATCAACCATATCTCACTTATTTTCGTGCATTTTATGCGAAACACAGCTCCAGGATGATGGCATCAATTTTAATGAGCTTTCAAATGTAAATGTACAGGTTTACCCTACTTCAAAGAGCCTTTACCATCGTATTGAGATTCTTATACGCCAGTTTGCTGGCGGCCACACCACCATTGCGCGCCAGATTAATGCATTTTTTAGCTTCCGACCACGGTTTTTTTTTTTATTTTATTTTTTTTTTTCACTAACTAAAAAGCAGGCATCATGTAATTTTACAGTGTGAGTGCGTTTTCAAGCAAAAAAGCATCAGGAAAGGCCGGTTTAGAGCTTAAAATCAACCATATCTTAATTTTCGTGCGTTTTTATGTGAAAAAACAGCTCTAGGATGATGACGTCAATTTTAATGATCGTTCGAATGTAAGTGTACATGTTTACCCTACTTACAAGTGTAAACCCCCAAAATCTGGCAAGTTATATTTACTGATCTCCGATAGCGGTGATATCAAGATGGCCGCATATCTTTTGTGAGCGTTGTTATTTGTGACAGTGCAAGGAAAAATGAAGCTTAACTTGCCAAGGCTTTCTTTCAGGAGAACAAAAAAACGTTGATCGGGTAAAAAAATGACTTTTTTGTAATATTTGTTGGATTCCAAAACTATCTCTCTTTCTTCAATAATCATCAAAACTTGAATTTCCTACATTTTTCGTTATATTTATAATCGCGAAAAACTGCAGTTTTGCAAGTCTGCTGAATATCTACTGAAAGCTGAAAATTTGCAATTTTCGGGCCTATATTTTTAAAACTTCGAAAAATCATAAATTATGATAGGAAAATGATAGAAAAAAAATCCGAAAAAAAAAGATTTTGTTCAGCATAATGTGGAGAAAAATAAAAAAATACATACTCAGATTTGACATCAGGCAAGTTAAGCCTTTTACCTTACACGGTCACATTTCTACTTGCGAGAATTCACACTTTAATGAACTAGTTTTATCCCTAAAAACACGTTCCATTGAGCATACCTAATAAACTTTAAAATTTGTGAAACTCGGTTATAACGGAATCAGAGAGATCTTCAAGTATTACTATTCGATTCAGCCTGAAAATATAAGGAGAAACTCGTAGGTTACAAGTAACACGGTAAATAGTAAAAATTAATTCAAGGGAGAAGGGATTTTAAATTAATAATAATTGTTTGAAAACTAGTTCAACAACTAAGTAGGTACGTACCTAATATTTTTGGGGTAGGTATTCGTTGATAGTAGGTATTTCTCCAGAAAGTAGGCAAATATTCAACATGCCAGCTCCTCATCATGCGATTCCTGACATTTTGTCACGTAAAGAGGACAAACCTCGATCCTCATTAACATTATCAATATTAATTATTACTGTACGCTGTTTAATATAACAATACAACGAGCTAGATTGAAGAAGAAACAGCCTCATTACATACACTACCAAACACAAGGATAAGAGGAAAATTATGTGCATTATGTGATGATAATGATGGTGTCACTTTATGATAGGGTGATGAATGGTATGCCCTTGTGGAGTGCCTACGATATAGATTAGAAATGATACAAAACTTCCCAATTTTGCTCACACATGTCTGAAATAGATTCGGTTATTTAAATGCAAGCCGGACGATAACTGGTGGTTGTAATGTTGTGGCGGATTTATTGTCCCGGCTTCGAAAGGTCCTACTTTTTAATGGACAGTTGGTCCTAAACTCCGTTAAAGAATCTCCATTGTTGCAAACGAGTTTTGGGTTGGTGAAAGACGCCAAGGTTTGATCCTCTAGATTATATTTATTAATGGAGTTTGGCCAAACTCCATTACGTAAGTTGTTGGTGAAAGTGGCCCTAAAGACCTGCATTAGGAGAGATCTCCTCCTTGCTATAATCTCGAGGTTGAGCTGTGTGACCTACCAATTAAGTGAGTTGATTGGCAGTGAAAGATCCAGTGAGGATCAGTGAGGAAGAGCCAGGATGAGCTTCAACGCTTCCAAATGAGCAACCCAAGACTTGGCTGAATCGATTAAGTCTGGCAACTTATTCAACTTGGAGGCCCATGATACACATGATGATGCCATACTAACTGAGAAAAGAATTGTAAAGCCAGCATGATTGGGGAACGCAGTGATCGATTGATTTCTCTGCTACCTATCCGACAGAAAAGAGCAATGGAGATGGTCGCCTCTAGTAACTCAATGGCTTATCATCGTCCCAATAACTTCAAATGACATGGGCTATACCCAGCTGTGACGGGTGTGGCAACCAGTGGATCTCAGTCACGAGCTGAACTGCGAATTGGGTGGCCTCGTAAAGTATGGTCATGACCAAGTTAGTCACTCTTGCCAAAGTGGCAAGTCTCACTTGGAATTCTGTCGCTCTGGAACCTTTCCTGCAAGAAAAGGCAAATTACTCCCCAAAGTTAGTTTCGGACATTAGAATACGGATTCTGAGACTCAGAGACAATGACGTACATTGATACCCCCCCCCCCCCCCCCCCCATACTATACTCATAGAACTGAACAACGGCTTTCTACGATGCAGCGAACGACAAACAATGAGATGCAGCGATAGAACACTTGAGGGGATCCTCATACCACTAGTGGTTTCATGCGACGGAGCGTTGCACCGAGAATCTGACCAATTAGGAATACAAATTATTATTTATACCTAGTTATAATTGCCTACTTAGACCAGTTACTTCACGACTCGGGAATTCAAGTACACGAAGAAATGCAAATGCAAAAAAAAGCAACGTAAGCTGTATGTATTTAGAAACATCTGTTCTGCACGACTAATTTTATTTCCATTTAACATTGCTCGTCAAAAATTGATATTTAACATGTCACAATAATCTCCTTTAACAAAGGACTGCGAGAGTTTAATGAACTTAAACAAGTGGAAAAATCTTATAGATGCAAGAACCTTGATTTAGTCATTGAAGAATTAATCAGTTGCCTCATTAACTAAGAATGTGGAATTTAGTATGTATGACTATTGAATGATCAGGTATAATGCACCCATTACCAGCTGTAAAAATGTAGTCAATTACCTTTAATTTTCAACTTCACAACGATGAAAATTGAAACGGAGGTTGTGTATCATCTGCTTAGTTAACTGTGAGTTAGCTGAGAGAAACCGCAACAGGCCATATATCTTTCATTTCATCACCGCTAAATTTGTATGTGTACCATAGATTTCAATAGAACTGGATATTTAAATGGTTGTTGGACATCAAATTGCTTATAAAGTCGTTTGAAAAGTGGTCGATGGCCACGACTTTAAGTTGGTTACAGATTATTATTTCAAAAAGTAATATCCAATACATTTTAATGGTACAAATTTTTTTTTCTAGCGGGACGCTAGTCATACATAATTTATTTATGACCCCCTATATAATTTATGAATGAAATATGTTATTATTCAACATTAGGGATATAGTTTTACTCTTGGCGAGATGTGTGATCCACCACCACTCTTACCAGTACGGTTGTGCAATAGGTGAAAATCCACCAAGCCATAGAAGAAGCGTGTCACCCCCAAACGTAGTCCAAAAGAGTGAGAGAATGAATGCACGATCCGACAGATGGCTTGGCCAGAATCTGAAGATTTTGTGGCTTGGCATTTTGTGGCTTGGCATTTTTTGTACTCGGAACGTATTTTTGGGGTTACAAAAATGCTCGAAATTGAATTGAAATCTGAACAAATACCGTTAAACAAATAGGTAAACTAAATAATAAAATATATTCTAAAATTAGTTTTTATTATAAAATTCAATTTAGAAAAAGGTCGAATTCCATGAACTGAACACATATCCTCCAAATTTTGCTTATGAGGTCATGCTGCACCTCTGGGATTCGTATGATTCTAATTGATTTGAAATAGTGGAAGGGCGTTCCACACTGCCACGAAGGGTACAAGTCGTCACCAGCTTTCCAAACATTGAGAAATCGTGGGCGAAAAAAACCGCTGATCGTTAAAGTGTCTTTTGGCGTTATAATTCTCAAAATAGGTTCTACTGTGACTTAGGAATATAAATGCTCGTTCTTATAAGCTATACATAAAGCTCACACCCAGCTGATTTGAGTAGTTGCTGTCCTTTATGTAGAGTATCGGTAATGGCCTGACAACACACGAACTCCCTCTTCACTTGATTAGTCAGGTCGAAGACCCCCTTTCGTTTCTAATTGCCTCCAGAATAGATGCCCGCCAACATTATTCCGGAAGGACCCCCCCCCCCCCCCCCCCCCCCCCATGGCTAGAGCGGATTTGTGGAAGACAGACGGTCCCTGTTAGGAAAGGGCCATAATTCGATCCAAATCATCACGCGATATCGCGCATTAGAGGCACATGTTGCACGCCAATTTATTAGAGAGAATGGGACCCAACCCTCCTGCCTGTTCTCGGTTTATCAAATCCAATCAACGTGGGCCTTCATCACATTAGGTTGATCCCCCCGTTCTCCCGGAGGGTCCCTCTTCTCTTACGGCTTTCCTTCGGGCTATACCTGTTACCGTGTTCCCATATATCAACTAAATCACTATCCGTGTTTTGGGGAGGACGCCGCTTGCTAACGACCGGGGATTTGTGGTTGCTCTCACCTGTAACGAGACTCGCCTGACTACCGGCATTTACTCGGCTGTTGGTCGAAATAACTGAGTATCACAGAACTTTTTATGCTTCGAGTTCTTCTTTAGGGGTGTTGAGAGGATGAGAACCAGATAAATTCTTAGTGCACTTTAACCGAGCACAGCTGTAATATCAGTCCGGTACTAATATTATTGAAATTTTTAGAAGGAAATGCTACGAAGAACGTTTGGATGAACAACGATTGACCTCTTAAGGACCTTCTACTCTCCATCAAGGCAACAGTCTTCACCATTTAATGTGCCATACAGAGTCCCACAGGGTTCCCATATTGGCCCTCTCCTGTTCCTACTACTGATCAACATTTTTACTGAATTGCTTTTATACTAAATTTTGCTAATGATCTCAAGAATTTTCCCAAGCTTCATTCTTTATTGACAGCCGCTGTCTCCAACAATGCCTCGGCTTGATTAGACGAGTGAATAGTGAAGTAAAGTCATCATCAACCTCGTCAAATACGTCCTCAAAAACCAATGCTCTAATCAATCCTCTTTGACTCATTTTCGTGCACGTAGGAAAGCGTAGGAAATAGCTACGAAAATATAGAAAAACAGATAGGAAAACGAAGCAAAACAGGATTTCGGTCATGGCGAAAAGAACTACCTACCTAGTAAATCGTTGATTTGAACGCTGACCATCCGAATTCGGCTGGTTGGTCTTGATCGTTGATTTAGCACATTTGATAATTGATTTATCTGAAACGGAGGTGGTGAAACCGAATATCGTTGCTTAACAGCTGAGATCTTCGGTTTAATGAGTAAACGATGACTAAAAATGACTGTTGAAAAAAATAAATAAATAAATAAAAACTTTGGTGAAACCGGCCCTTAGTTGCCTCTGGTACCCAATTCAGGTTAACCCGTCTAACCGACCTGCTGAATGGGTCGTCACAAGTTTTAGACCTGGGACTATACAGAAAGAAGGATCCAAGTTCATTTGAAAAAAATACCAACAAACACATGGGCTACCTCAAATATTGCGTCGTGTCGGTTGAAGGATTGACCGCTTCTGAATATATGGGAACGTTCTCGAGTTTATAAATTAATCCTCGATGAAATGCCATGTTGAGCCTCTCGCGCACCGCTTGCATCGCGCTCCGATCTGATTAAAACTTGTTTTCTTTTTTTCTTTTAAGCGTCTCTCTATTTTTTTGAAAATTGAAATCCGCCCGGCGATAGCGATATTTATTCGCAATCCGCAAAAGCGAAGAAAAAAGAATCTCGCAGGGGGAATAGGCCGGACTTAATCAAAAATCCTCGAACTGCCGCGAGGCGAGTTGAAAAACAGAAATGAAAAACTACCTAGTTCTTTTTTCTTCCTCTGATAGAGGAAAACCATCAGATAAGCCAGAATCCGAGGTCTTTTTTATCGGATCCGATTAATCGGAAACGAGCGGGTTCTGGGAACTAATCCTAGTAAAACCTCTTACAGCTTTGGTACCCGGAAGGGAAAAGAGAAGAAATTAAAAAAAAAATCATCACGTTGTTGACAGAGGAATGAAAATCTGTTTTGAATAATCTGTCTCTCGGGTGATAGGAAATAGGAAGGGTAACCGGGTATAATGAAGTTATGCGACCAGCTGTTGATCATTGCGTGCGTTGTCGAGATAGGGGACCCACGCCCCGCCACCGGCGGATTAAATTATACCCTAGGAGGCCCATTTGATTGGGTTTAGGTCCTTGGGGACGAGTTTAAACTTCGATCGGCGGCTGTTTAAAATAAAAAAGGAGAAGGAGCCCCAGTTGGGAGGCAGGGCGTAATTTAAAGCGAATTTCAGTAATTTTTTCTCAGTTTTTGATCGAATTCTTTCTGAATTCCTGAACTTTTGTTCAAGCTTTCATAGGGGCACTCCGCAAAAAGTGCACTCCCTCAATCTGTCACAAACAGTCAGAAGTTGTGAATCATTAGTCTCAAATAGCCATTCTAAAATTCTGAAATTTTCACATGACAGGAACGAGTTGGTAATGAATAACTTGGTCGGAGGAAACACACAATCAGCTTCATACACGTCAATTGACGGGACGTTGAAAATTGACATGGATTTATGATTTTTCACCATCAAAATCTACTTTTTATTTTATTTTATTCTATTGAAACTTTTTAAAAAATACAACTAATATAAAATCCTCTTTACAACCTTGGAAGTGTTTTTTTTTTTTTTTTAATTTTATTTTATTTATTTATATATATATATATATATTTTTTTTTTTTTTACCTCAAGGAAATGTTTCTTGCTACTTTTGAAAGAGGGGGGAAAAAAATCATTCGTTTGTGTATTTTTTCTGCAATGACTTGGACCGATGTAATGCGATGAAAATGTTAGGATTCATTCAAGAGGAATACAAGAGAATTTACGAAGACGGTTGCGATAACATTACTCAACAAATCCTTGGTGGTTCCAATCTTTGAGTACGCCTCAGTGGTTTGGGCGCACAGTTGTGCTGTAAGCAAGTACTGTTAGGAGAGAGTGCGACACAAATGCCTTCGCTACGTTGCCTCCAACTTAGGAATAACAGCGCAAGAAGTTGATTATGAACGTTTGATGAAGATTTGTACCTAATTTTTCGCCACTGGATACAAGACGGACAGTGGATGATAAGTCACTTTGTGTACTGATTGTTAAACGGACTCATCGATTGCCCAGCCCTTCTCGCTAAGATTGTTTTGCATGTTCCTCGTTTATCAGCACTCTTTTTCATGCCCCTTTCTCAAAAAAAAAAAAAAAAAAAAAACAAATTACCTCCAGCAGCGCCCAATAGTAGACTCCCTGGTTCAGCAAAGCTGTTCCTCGAAGTAACTCGACATTTTGATGTTTTTACCAGTTCACTTTCGAAGTTGAAGTCATCGGTTTATTCTTCGCCAATGTCTTTCGCATGACTATTGCATTCGCATTTTTGTTGTAAATACTATATATATATACATATATATATATATATATATATATACATATATATATATATATATATATATATATATATATATATATATAGGTATATATAAGTACCTACTCTTCCTTGGGTTTTTATTACTTTTAAATTCCAGTATTATTTTAGCGAATTTTCGTAGAAAATGAAACTATTGCAATGGCTCACAAAATTTTAAAATGAAAATTTTTGAAAAATTTCTTCATTGAAATCTGATTTGATGCATTCTGAATCGATTCCTGAATACATATTTTTCATTACTCAAAAAAAACCGAGGAGTAAAATTACACAACTTGTCGTCTGTGTACTGTGGGTCTCTGTGACCCTTATTTTGAGCGAATTTTTGAAGAAAATTAAGCTATTGCTCTCGCCTCAAAATTTGTAGAATGTGAATTTTTGAAAAAATTTTATGCAGAAATCCGTTTCAGGCTATTCTGAATCATATTCTGAAGTTTAACGAATTTTTTCATGTATGTATGTACCTATGTACGTATATATGTATGTATGTATGTAAGTATGTATCATTCCAGACGATAACTGTCCGCAGAATTGTGATAGAAATTTCAAACAAATTTTAAAATGTTAAGGACACAAAACGAAAGTTCAAGTTCGTTGGCCAGCATGATCGGATTACATCTTCGGGTTGAAATTTTCAAAAATGTAGTCAACATTTTTAAATTAGCCTGTTTTTTGCGATTTGTTGTGCAAAATAATTTTTTCAGCATACAAACATGTGGTATATTCGGAATCAGCGTAAAATTTCCTATATGAATATGAATCAAGTTATCAAAAATTTCAAAGTTGAAAAATCAGTCAAAAATCGAAATAATGCCGTTCGCTAGTTTTAAAAATTGGTTGGATATATTGTCCAAATTCAGATTGAACTACTCTTATGGAAGTATCCCTGTATAACCAATCCTAGAACCATGCTGTTTAAAACGTAGGTAGTAGGCGCTTGTTAAAAAAAAAAAAAAAAAAAAAAAAAAAAAAAAAAAAAAAAAAAAAAGTAATCACAACTGATGAGTTTACTCTGTGAAATATTCCGTCCTCCGATTCTCTCGGTCGCTCTCTTTAATGTTTTACGCTCAACTGTTTTAGGACTTGATGTAGCTTTAATACTGACTGTGGCTTAGAAAATATCAGCCTTGAAATTATGAAGAAGTTATATTTATGTACGTATTGGCCCGCAGACCCAAGGCCTCGCTCCGCTCGGCCGTCAATAGCGACTGAAATGTCGAAGATTTCATCAAAAATTCGCTCATGGGGTCATGCTGCATGACTGGACTTTTATCTGCTGCTTGTGTAACATGGGTCATACGACCTCAACTGTGTGGCTTTTATCTCATACGGTGGCTCCAGCAAGCTTTGGAGGAAAATACATGAAACTGCTGAGATGGTGGTGCTCGCGGGGAAGAATGGCGCCTCGTCCTGACTGCATTGAGAACTGCTGTGGGTCATATAGACCCACAACACATATGAAGGGTTAAAATTGGACGTTAATTTTTATTTTTGTGAGCAATTACATATTATGCATTTCATATTATGTATTGGGCTTGCCCGTAGGTATATGATTAAATACCTATAGGTATAAACAAATAAATGAAATCCGTGAAAAACAATGTAATGAACGCTCAATTAGTGAATCGAATTTCAAATTATCACTAATTACTGTCTCTCATCTCCAGATCCCAAATTTTACACTTTCCATCTGAAGGCATCGCATCCTGAAATCGCACTCCAGAATAATGGATGTGAAGATGCGTTACAAATGCGAAATTGTACATGGACGATGTGTAACCTTAAATTCAAAGTCAGACGTAAGCTTCAGAGAGTTTAAAATACTAGACATAATGACCTTTGTGAATGTAATTAAGAACCTATTGGCACGTTGACATAACAACTTCCTTTAAACATTACTAAAAGACTTTTGAAGGGACTTGTATTTTCACCATAAAAAAAGCTGTAAAAAACAAACTACTGAACGCACGAACCGTGAATTCTTTCATTTCCAGATTCCACATCTGAAAGCCTTGAATGGCAGGTTAAAGAATCTCCCATCCATAGAAATCGCATTTCAAACTCGCACCTTTCTCATTTCAAGAGAAAATACATTTCCTAATGGTTCGAATTCTAATTTTCCCATTTTAAAATAGCTCATCTTAGATACCTTCCATCTATTATGCATCGCATTTCAAATTCGCACCTTTGTTATTTCAAGAGAAAATACATTTCCTGATAGTTCAAATGTTCTAATTCTCCCATTTTCTCATCTTGAAATTTCTCACCATCAATAGGTACCTTCCATCTACTAGGCTTCGCATTTCAAATTCGCACCTTTCGCATTTGAAGATAAAATACATTTTCTGATGGTTCAAATGTTCTAATTTTCCCATTTTCTCATTTTAAAATTGCTCGTCTTAAATACCTTCTATTCTTCTATCTATTAGGCATCGCATTCCGAATTCTTACCTTTCTTATTTCAAGAGAAAATACATTTCCTGATGGTTCAAATGTTCGAATTTTCCCATTTTCTCATTTTAAAATTGCTCGTCGTAAATACCTTTCACCTATTCTAGCCATCGCGAATTCGCACCTTTTTTATTTCAAGAGAAAATAAATTTCCTACTGGTTCAAATGTTCCAATTTTTCCATTTTCTCATCCTAAATTCGTAGCTAACTGTTGAGGAATAAACCAAGTTCTAGCAGAATTATAATTTTAATCTGGGTGCCTACAATAATGTTCACATCAATCTGTTCTTATTAATATAAAATATTAATCTTACTGGTTGGTTACAAACAATCTCTACTCGACGCCAGTTGTTTGCTCAATGAAAAAGGTATAAATGAATTAATTAATTCACGCCAGTCTTCATTAAGAATAAAACCGGTAGGATGTCAATCAACCCTCGTATCAATTACAGAGTTTTTATCCGAGCTGTTCTCCAATGAAAAGTTTTTTCCTCAGAATAGCCAAAAAAAGTGATGAAGAGGAGTATTGGCGACATTGGGAAGGTTAGTGTAGCGGTTTAGGGATTGGGATGAGAGGGCGGGATAGAGCGGTAAGGCGGCGGGGGCGGTGGCCGAGGTGGCGGGGGCGGCGGGAGGTGGTCTCCATGGAGACCCGGGCAGCGCTCCCCCCTCGATTGATTGCCCCACTCCGCCGACCAATCCTTTGTCTCGGCCACCCCTCCCACCCGCGCGGAGGGCCAATCCTTTGTCTTCGGCCCCCCCTCCCCGTTCTCTTTTGTTTTAGTGGGGGCGGCGGGGGCGGCTCTTGAGATCCGCCTCCCCCTACGCGTCGGTCATGGGGGCGGCAGAGCTCGTCGCCAGACCGACCTGGTCTTTCGCCGTTTACGTTTACAATATTTTTTCCACGTTTATGTTCTTTGGTCTCCCACTCTCTCCGTTGCTGTTCCTAACCATCAGTAGTAAAGTCCTCCTAGGGCCTATTTCATAAAACAACAAGTTACAAGTGTACAAGTTAACAAGTACAAATAATGCATGGTATACTAGAACAAGTGTTTCACCAAAACAAAGAGTACAAGTGTAGAAAAGTTAGACGGACGTTTTGTGGCGTTTTAAAAACAACACCCTCGATTGAAAAAATGCATCTACCTATAATGAAAATTTCGGCGTTATATTAGTTAGGTACTAAACATTAGAAAAAATATGGGCAGGTCTGATTCGAATCGCGATCGCAGAGCTTTCCTCTAAAACTACTGGACCAAAGGTAATGAAATTTGGCGCAAAAATCAAACATCAGCCGGGGATATCCCAGTAACATCGGCATTACTTTTGATCAACCTAAAGGGTGGTTAAGGTGGTTAATATTCAAAAATCGAGATCTCAAACACTTTCAAGGAAACAGTGATAATTGTTTGCTTGTCAATGATAAATTGAATCTCAAAGAATCGATTAAAACTATCCGCAACGCTTAGGTCGAACCGTTCGTTTTCTATGAGGGCTAGAGTCGAAAATTTCGTTGAATAATAAACCAAAAAACCTTCGGATTCCCTTCCAGGCGCGAAATGATGATGCGCTTCTACTCATGATATCACAGGTGATTCGGTGACTCATCTGGGGCCTATTTCGTAGAACGACAAGTTACAAGTGTACAACTTAACAAGTATAGGTACTTGTAATGCACGGTAAGCTGGTGTTTCACCAAAACAAAGATTACAAGTGTAGAAAAGTCACACTTGTAGAAACTAAGTTTACAAGTGTATCAGAAGAGAAAAATGGCGAGTGGAGACAAACGAAATGAACAACGTAGAGCGGGATGCCGAAATTGAAGTTTGTCAGCGAATCATAATATAAAGACGGTGTTAAGTACACGATAGGATGTGTATCGTACATGGCAAGATGAAGTGATTGGCAGACAGACAAATTATAAACTGGAAAGTGACAGGCATTCTGATGGCAGGCATAAGCTGATTTTTCTCCTTCATTCAGCGAAAATGATTAATCAGTTCATCAAGTCTTAATGCTGCTGGGTTAGGAATGCCATCTGTAACTTCGAGTTCATCGGGCCTTTGCTGTTATATCCCAGCATATTTACGTTAATTGTCTACTACTCATCCATTTTTACCTGTATTTTCCAACTAATCTGTATTTTTACTGAGGGATTGACTACTTGATGTTACGTATTTTTTAGATGCGAGCTTGCGAGCATCCAGACTACCAAACTATACACATCATTCTGATCTATTTTACCAAGGTGGACGTAAAAATGATTGGGGATCATCAATCCGATCAATCCCCATTCTATAGAAAATAGTTTGTAAATGCGAGGATATAACAGAAAACACCCGAAAAATGGCGCGTGGGGACACGAAATGAACAACGTCAAGCGGGATGCCGAAATTGAAGTTTTGTCAGCGAATCATAATATAAAAACGGTGTTAAGTATACGATAGGGTGTTTATCGTACCTGAAAAGGTGTAATGATTGGAAGACAGACAAATTATAAACTGATAAGAGGAGTAAATGTGTATTTGATTTCGACTTATTCTGATGGCTGGCATAATCGGATTTTTCTCCTTCATTCAGCGGAAATGATTAATCAGTTCATCAAGTCTTGATGCTGCTGGGTTAGGAATGCCATCTGTAACTTCGTGATTATCTTCACACTTCACTTTGTTCTTCTATGATGGGGAAATCCTCCAATACCCGATCAGGAAAAATCGCACAGGGCCACGCACCATTTGAATCTTTCAAGGGAATCGGAAGACATCCTAAATCTCTCGTTTAACTCAAAAATACCCACGAAATGAGCGTGGTCGAAAAAATCTTTGGCGTCTTATACGCTGAATGCTTCTTGAAACCAGCAGGGTGGCTGTACGTTCATCCGTTTGCTCTCCCTCTAATACCCCTTTTACATTCAACCCACTTCCGTGGAAATGAGCAGCGAAGTGGGCAGCGCGAGCATGCAAGCACTTCATAGTCCAGGAGCCGATGCCGAAAATAGGTACCTAGTAATTTGAGGAGAAGGTTTGATGTTAGATTTTGAAAATTTAGTCCGTTCTGAGTGAGAAAATCTTTGTCTGCCATCTCAAAATTGGTGGAATACAAAATGGCGGTCTCATAAAGATCACTTAATTTACCCATTTTAAAGTTATTCTCTAATAATTTCTGAACCGTACATCCTACAGATATTTTTATACGAAGAAAAGTTCTACAGCATAAAAACATAAAACGATTCGATCCCAAAACTCTAAATTATCTCTCAAAATAAGCGAATTACAAACAATTGAAAGTCGGGCTAATTTTGGACCCGTCCACTCCTCCCTCTGTCTAGAGTTTTGCCCCTACCTAGTGGAGGGTCATTTCGCAGAAAGTGGCAAATCCCAGTCCTGGGCGAGTTGTGGGAAATATTTCGTGAATTTCGTGCTTCCAAAAATAATCCCCCGTAGAGATGTATCGGAAGAACATAATGAATCAACTAGAATGTGGATAAATATCGCAATTGAGCGTCAAAAAATTCATAAACCTCCATTTTGTCACTTCCCTGGCATGTCCCTGGGTTGAGTTTTGCAACTTCTCAGGTCTGTTCTCGCATTGGATTTGAAAATGAGCGGGATTTTGCGGGCACATCGTGTTGCAGGAGTTCTCAGCTATCCTACAATAATAATAAAATGAAATTATTTCCCAAATTAGGGGCCGGGGGGGCTGGTAAAGGCTTGTCCCGTGGGTTGCAGGTCACTTCCCTGGAAAATTTTGAACTTGGCGTGAAAGCGGGAAAACGAATATTTTGAGCATTTTTTTCCAGTTGGCATAACTGCTAAGGTCCCTCCATCCCAATGATAACCTCCTTGGTTTTTAGGAGCTTACTCAGTCCACGTAGTGCAGTGCTGATGTAAACAAACTGTGTGTAGGTTAATCATAGCCTGTCACTTCTCTGGCGCAGGGCCTGAACTTGTGGTAAGTATCATAATACATGGAATAAGAATGATTTGTGCCTTTGTAGGAGTATTGTCAGACAAAAAAAAGAAACTCAACATAGTTATGAAAATGAGGCCAACATCTTGAATTTTCCTAGAAATCTTCACTCCCCTGGGCGTCACTTCCCTGGAGAACTGTTTCCAGGGAAGTGACTATCTGAGCAGGGTTGTGACCTTTTTCATAATATTTAATTGGTTTTGTTTGATTTAGTGAGGGATGGTTGTTGTTCCATACTAGTACCTAACTACCTATCTTTTGGTGTTCACCTGGGACGCACGTGATGGCACCAAAGGCCCGAGAGGACGTCTTGAGGAAGAGGAGGGAGGCCGAAAAGCTCCGTTTGGAGAAGATCAGAAACAATACAGAACTGTGGAAGTTGCATTACGAAAAAGTTCCAGTCATGCAGCATGAATTAATGAGCGGATTTTCTTAAATTACCTGTGTTATTACAGTATGTTAAATTTTATTGAAATTAGAGCAATTTGAGGACAAAGAAAAATGTTTATTGCTGAACAATTTTTTCTAAATAACATTCTATTATTTAAACAAAGATATTGGATTTCTAGAATTTTTTACATTTTTATCGATTTTGTAGCACATTTTAATGAAATTTAATTACAATTTTGAGCATAGGTTTGAGCTTTAATTTTTAAATTACCAACTTCATAGTTGATAAACTTTATTTGAGTAATATTGTGCTAAAAAAAAAAAAAAATAAATAAAAATAAAAACACCGATGTTTAACCTTTTTTTGTAATTTTTTGTGATTTTTTTAGTACATGTTTTGAAATTTGACCAATTTAATGTGCTCAAAAAGTGTTGTCCAACGAACTCATCCTTTCTTTTGAAATGCTTGATTTTTTGGCGAAAGAACGAAGTTTTTATCTCAATTCTATCGAAGGTTATCGTCTGGAATGACATACAATATATATATATATATATATATATATATATATATATATATATATATATATATATATATATATATATATAAACGCGTTAAAATCCAGGAATCATTTCAGAATGGCTCAAAACAGATTTCGATGAAGAAAATTTTTGAAAATTTTTATTTTAAAATTTTTGGAGCCATTGCAATAGCTTTATTTTCTAAGAAAATTCGCTAAAAGAGAAGATAATGTAAAAAAAAAACTGGCAAAGAAGCAAGTCAAGACATGACGAGCCGAGAGCACAGAATTGAAAAGAAAAAGTGGAGAGCACGTAAGAAGAACCAACGTAAGAAGAACCAACGTAAGAGAGAAGCTGAGGCCTCCCGTTGTTCAAATACCAATGGCACTCCCACAGCAAAAAGCACTGATTCCCTGAAAAGTACTCCTTCTTCTACAAAATCCGCTCGTCAATTACATTTGGAAATGTTGGCAAAGAAGAAAAGGGATTGGCTGCGAAGGATTTGGCTGCTTACATATGCTGTGATGTGAACAGCGTTTCTTGCCTCCAACGCAGCTGCTCTCGTTGTGCTGCTTCACTAATCCCTTGTTTGGCATTCGACAACACGCTTCTTTCTTATGAAAAATGGGTTATAACCAAGAAAGAGGTCACATTGCCTAACAAAACAAAGAAAAAAGTCAGCCATACGTCGAAAGAGAAGATTTCATCTACAGTACTGGAGGCTGTTGATTCACTAGAAGTGGAATTGAAAAACTATATGATTCATGAAGGCATCGCAATTCACCAATTCCGTCGTGAAGTTGATTCTTTCAAGAAGCGAATGCAAGCCAACGAAGCACTGATCCACTGCGATTTCAGTGAAAATTACGCTACCAAATACGGACAAGAAGTCCAGTCTTTCCCCTTTACAGGTTCCTATGTAAGTTCCTTGGCTACTCCAGGCGATAGTAATAACCTGTGAACTGTGATGAATTCCAAATGAAATTCAGAAGGGATGGAATTTACAGTACCTACCCTTAACCTCCAAAACTTGGAGTGATTTTCTCACGAGTAGACTGTAACTGAATGAAGTACCTATTACTTTTGATGTGATCTTTTCTTACTAGACCGCATAGTGCCTAAATTGCTACGACACTAGTCATGTTTTGTGGAGAATATACCTCTTCCGCAAGTTATTTGTGATATCCTGTTTTCTCTTTAAATTTTCAGAAGTGTTAATACAAATTTAACAAAAACATATGATTTTAGTCACTTCCCTGTGACCAACGTCACTTCCCTGTCCACTCAAATTTTCAAAATGGTGGTATCTTGAAAATGAGACATTTCTATGATGAGATTTTTGTACATTTTACTTCCAATATATTGAAGAAGACTATAGTAAGGAAAAAAAATTTATCTCCATGGAAGTGAATTTCTTGTTTCTTTCCAAGCCGAAGTTGCCACTTTTGGCGAAATGACCCTGGAGTCAATATTGGTCTGATTTCATTCTGCTGAAGCTCGTTCGATTCAGGGTTGAATATTATCAAAAGTTCGTACCGAACAAATTTTTGTTCAGACCGTTTTATATTTAAGTAAAAAGTAAAAAGCCGTTTTTGCGAACTTTATGTGTAAAATGACATAACATTCATAATTTCGACTGAAATCAGACCAATATTGACGCCACTAGGTGATTTAGAGGACATTGAACCAGTGTTGGGCATAATCTTATCGTCGAATAAGAATGTAATCGCGATAATTATTCGTTGATCCTGCGTCAACTGCAATTATATTCTTATTCGTGTAATGGTATTCGTCTGTTGGCGATTACACGACTACAACCCATAAAACTGCGTCACGGTCATCAATGTCAACAGGGCGTCCCTCCTATAATATGCGAAGCCTTGCTAATATTACCTAGCTTCAGAGGGACAAATAGGCTGGGCTCCAATCGTTGAATTCGCTTTAAGGATGTCCCTCTGAAGCTAGGTAATATTAGCAAGGCTTCGCATATTATAGGAGGGACGCCCTATTGAAATTGATGACCGTGACGCATTTTTATGGGTTGTATTCGTGTAATCGCCGACAGACGAGTACGATTACACGAATACGAACATAATCGTAGTTGAATGAGAGTCAACGAATAATTATCGGGATTACAATCGTATTCTTATTCGAAGATAAGATTATGCCCAACACTGCTTTGAAGGATAGGAGAAGATTAGGAAGGAGAGGACTGGTCCAAAATCAGCCCGATTTTCAATTGTTTGCAATTCGCTTATTTTGAAAGATAATTCAGAATTTTGAGATCTACTTATTTTTTATTTTATTTTATTATTAGTATTATATATATATATATATATATATATATATATATATATATATATATATATATATATTTTTTTTTTTTTTTTTTTTTTTTTTTTTTTAAATAATGCTCTACAACATTGCTACGTAGAAAAATTCCAGTAGGATGTACAGTTTAGGAACTATTAGAGAAAAACTTTAAAATTAGCAAATTAAGCCATCTTTATTTGGCCACCATTTCGTATTCCACCAACTTTGAGATGGCAGACAGATTTTCTCACTCAGAACGGAATATTTTTCCAAAATTTTATCTCAAACCTTCTCCTCGGCCTTGCTTCCTGGACTATCGATCGCGCTGCCCCTTGTCACTATCGCGTTCTGCCCGCGCTCCCTCCGCTGGCTATTTTCGGTGCGGATTTCAAAGGACAAGCATCAGTGCGAGTGTGGCTAGAAGGGCGAGAACTAGAGCGAGGGCTGCAACATTCGCAGGGAACAAACAACACGTAGCCCAGTATACAGGGTGTTCACACTTGATTGTTAACCTTCTGGGGATTGATTTTACAACTAATTTCCAACAAAAAGTACCTCAACGAAATTCTTTTTCAAACTCTTAGTTTTCGAGTAGGTACCTAATTCATTTTTTAAGTTTTTTTTCGTGTTTTCGACCTTACATCACCAAAATGGTCATATCGATATCTCCCTAAACTTACAATGTGATCTTAAAAATCTAAGAGCGTTGGAAAGAGCGTTAAATTTCCCGTCTCCCTAACGTATTAGGATTCTTTTTACAGTTGGTCACGTAGGCGAAAAAATGGACTGAACACAAGAATTTCTCACTTTTTAAAAATCATTGTTTTTTAAGGTGCGTTAAGTAGGTACTAAAACAAAATTGTAAAAAACCGTACGCGTTGCAGGAAAAACTTGCCCAAAATCTCAGCTTTCCAACAGTATAATGAATTTTCATTTTACTTTGCTAATTGGGGGAGAAATATGTTTGTATGTTGAAAAATCTGGATTTTTCTATGACATCGAAGGTTTACGTGAAAAATGGCCTCCTAAGAAAATACTAGTTTGAATGAATGAATGAAAGTAAGTTTTATTCCGAGAAACAGTAAATTACAAAAACGAGTATACATCATAGGTATATGGCAAGATAGATGGCGGAGATTTCTTCAACTCCATTATAACCAAATTTCACACTTTAACTAGCAATTTTTATCCTTAAAAATACGTAAAACTGAGCATAATAAATAAACTAAAAGATCGGTCAAGTGATTTTCGTATCTACATCTAAAACCGTAATTAAACCGTGATTATTTTAGTTATTTGAAGGACGCTGAATCGAAACTGATTACTTTCTCAGCTAGATTTATCATTCTTGCCTTAAAACTACCTCTGGCAACGAAAATGTGTACATTATTCCCTCAAACTTCGTGAGGAACCTGATCTGCGAACATACTAGTTCCCATCTAATAACCATTGTGTAATAATTTATTTGTTAAAATATAATACCTTTAACGCTGCATAGGTAATACGCGTTTCTTGGGTGATACGGGTGTTGGAGTTGAAAGTATCATTACTGTTTTATTTATATAATGTGGCAAAGTTGATGGCAGCCCTATATTAGTACAACCACTTACTTACTATTATGATGAATAAACAACTCAATACGTGGTATTCGTACCACGGCAATTAAGAGTACACGGCGTTAGGAACGTCAATAACGCAGACTTCACCAGCTGGCCCGGATAGCTCAGTCGGTAGAGCATCAGACTTTTAATCTGAGGGTCCAGGGTTCGAGTCCCTGTTCGGGCGCTAATTTTTTGCCATCGATCAGTTCCTACCAGAGAGTAGGTATAGCACGAATGAAATATTCTAATTCTATTACCTCGGGTTTCAACTAGCGGCTTCGTCTTTCGTTTTATCCAAAATTCATTCTAGAGATTATAGAACCGCATTGTCATGAATCCCATAAAATCATGAATATCTACGTATCTAGGTAGGGCTCACTTTTGCATGCCTTAATGGGGAATTCTCATGGTTATTTTTTAGAAAAGGTGCTATATGATGGGTATCTGACCTGTAATATGACTCGAAGTTCATTTGCACATGAGGCCACAGTCCCCGCTCGCCTGGGGGGAACCCTTAGCTACCCTAGCTACGTCACGCGTGATCTTCCTACCCGTTCATTTGCCTAACTAAACTGCCTTTTGAGCTGAAAATTGGTACTGGGGTTTTCCAGCTCGCTGAATCCGAATCTGAAGTCAAAAGCGTGAAATTCCAACACATGAAAGTTCCCCATAGTGGAAATTGAAGTACAACTTAATACCATTGATTCGCATAACGTGAGTTGTCTACCTACTAATTACTTCGTTCCACTGAATATTCGCAATCTTATTTTGATTCAAATCACGAAACAAATCAGAAACTGGTGCATCGATGTTGCCCGATCAAATATGGTACTGTGCATAATATTTTAATACTTACCTATAAGCCGAGAACATATTACAGTGCTCGAGGTCGAATATATCTAATAGGTAGATCAGAATCTGCATATAGGTAAGGTTCGCAATAACTCACACAACCGAAAAATAGGTAATGCTGGTTGGTAGTACAGATCGGCCAACATTTCTGTGCGCGCGACCAGAACTGGTCGGGTCGAGGCGAGGGGGTTGTCGGGGGTACTTTTGTGAAAACATCCGTTTTCATTCTGTTAAGAAAGTAAATAAATATAGAATATAGGCTTTGTACAATGCGGAGAACAACAGGCTATGTTTTTAGTGCGGCTAATAGCGAAACGTCCGCGCGCACAGAAATATTGGCTCCGCTATAGGTAGGTACATGTTTCTGGGTCCCTAGTTTTCAATTTTATGTCAAATATTGGTAAAGATAAACCTCTATGAAAAAAAGAGAAAAAATTTATGGGAGGGTTGTTTCGGAACTAGTGGGAATGCAGTTTTCTTGTTTTGCTTGTTTTTCTTATTTACTTGCGTACCTAGATACCTATTTATTTTTCTTGAACTGTTCTATTACATACCTACCATGAATTGCCATCAAGACATTGGCAAGCAAACCTGCAAAACTAAATTATATACAATCCGTGAAATGAGCTATTGAGTTGTGTAAGAGGAAAGTGATTCTTCTGCCAAGTTCGACAACTTCCCACAGAAATGCCGAAAATTTCTGCTCGGCCCGCGTAAACGTCGTATAGTAAAGTTACCAACTAAAGCTACAACTAAAAAAAGGAAAAAAAAATTTATGAGATAAATGAGAGAGACAAGTCCTTTTTGTTCATTCTTGGGGACGTACAGAAGTAAATGTCTAACAAAGACCGATGCCTGTTATTGCTGATGTATGTTGTGATTGATGTAAATGAGATGTAAGCTTTAAAAGTGAATTTACGTGTACGAGTCTGACTGTGCCTCCTTGGTTGATGAAAACCCTATTTTACTTTGGATATTGGTGAGCATGAAAACGAAAGAGCTGAATGTGCTCTGCTACACGGAGTCCCATCGGGAAAATTCAGGTCAATCCAACCCGGTGATTTCGTCTCGTTGGAGGAAGAGTTGAAAAAACCTTGGAACGATGGGGTTGGAGGAGGTGTTCTCGTGAACAACACCTTCTACCCCCAAAGGTCACCTGTAGGTGTCTTTTGGAGATCAGCTCACCTTTTGCAGTTTATTTGTGAAATCTAAAAATTTATAAGTCTGGCCACGACTCCAGATGTAGCATGAATTGATGTAATTAGAAGGATCTTCTTGTCGGTCCTCAAGAATTGGAAACCATCAGCAACCTCAGCCCCCAAGTACCGTGCCAAAAGTCTGTAGTTTTTTAATTTATAACAATAGCATATTGAGGCCCCTCCACCGGTTCAAAAATATATAATAAGTGGTTATCGTTCTGTAACTTCATACTGGCTAGTGGAGGCGCAACACCATAGACCACTTTCTCCAAATCGAAGGAGGAAGTTGTGCGAACAATTTTTCATGCTTTGAACATTTCCCGATGAAAGATTACGTTTTTCTCGGTACAGGAAGGCCCAGGGAGAAGGTGGGCGTGATAGGATCTGGAATGGCAGGGTGGGGGAGCGAGCTACTTAAAACAGGAATAGGGGCCAAGTGCATGGTGGTGGGGAGGGTTGAATCAATATGGCTTCCTTCTTCAGAAGCCCTCTCCAAACCTCCAGCCCAACACCCCGAAAACACCACTGCAATAATTGCTGCAGCGCACAATGGAACCTGTAGCGTTGACTATCAACATTGGGAACGTGAAAATTTTGTCAAGAAATAAATCTAGTTTAAAGTCATCAGTGAATGGATCATCTAGGGCTCAATGTATGATGATGTGTGGTGTGTAACTACTAAATATAAGGTATACATTTCTGTTATTGTACAAAAATCATGAACTACGAACACATAAGAAAAAACAGTTATAATAAAACTTTTAAAAACTTAGGAAATTGAAAACAAGATGACGAAAATATTTTATATTTGAAAATTGATGTGTTAAACAAGATGCTGAACAAGTTGAAGAGATGAATTTCAGTAACGGCTTTGGCTATGTACCCAAACATAGTCAAATGTACCAAACCTAAATTGTATTGGTAGGTAGGGATTGGTGAAGAGACAGATAGAAATATCGTACACGCAATGTGAAATCAAGTATTATCAGGGGTAACATTTCATAAAATTACCATACATATGTATATATATAAATATATATATATATATATATATATATATTTTTTTTTTTTTTTTTTTTTTTTTTTTAATGCTGAATATGCCTCCTCCTGAACAAATTAGAGAGGACCTTAACATCCATCCGTCTCCCTGAAAATGCCAAACATCTGGTGGAAATTGTGCGAGAAATGCGTGATGTTGCGTGGGTTTACTCTGCCGTAAATTTGGTGAAAATTCAGCGTAAATTGCGTGATGATGCGTAGGTTTCACTCTTTATCAGACATGTGCTGTGGTGAAATGTCCATATATACCAAATCTACTACCGAACTCGAACGAAATCAGACCAACAGATTATCAGAAATTAATTCACTTTTGAGTATGCGTACAGGCTACTATTGATCCGACGGAAATGAAAATAATAGGGGACCGTCTAGGTGCTAACCCGCACACTCGACCGTTGAAATCGGACTGGTATAGTTTTGGGCGTGACAAGGATCCACAGGATCCACAGGAAGGACCACAGACAGACAAACAAAGCAAAAAGCAAGTACAAATTTTGGTACTTTTCCGTTGTCCCCCCCCCCCCCCCCCCCCCAGTTAATTTGTCTTCAACACGCCCGCCTTATGTTTCTAGGCATTATTACTTCTTACTTCGATTATGATATGTTATGTTATGTATTTTTAAGATGCGAGCATCCAGACCACTAAAGCATACACATCATTCTGACCTATTTTTCCAACTAATTTAAATTTTTTCTAGGGGATTGACTACTTGATGTTATGTAATTTTGAGATGCGAGATTGCGAGCATCCAGACCACCCACCTATACTCAGCATTCTGATCTATTTGTGCGAATTCTTGTGCATTCTACTTGAAAGAATTAATGTGGAGGCAATCAAACCACAACCACGCCACTTCGTTTTAACGGAAAAGTACAAAAATTTTGATTTTGGAGGACAAAAATTGTTTAGACTTCAATCACGAACACAAAGCTTCCCTACCTTCCGTAATGAGGAAGCGAAAAATCTGCAAAAGAACCTTAAGATCCAAAATCTTTGTTTGCAGCCATGAACCTGATACTACCCATTGCTTTACGCTGAGGGTTCTCAAATTCCAAATCAATTTAGCATTAATATAATGCTAAATATTTACGGAAATTCGCTCATTCAATCATGCTGCATGACTGAAACTATAATTTAATCTTACCTTCACTGGAGATCAATCCAAGTAGTACACTAGGGTATGAAAGAGGTAGGTCTGGAACCCAAGCATTGTAAACCCGAACGTTCATACAAAGATAGAACTTCTCAAGGGTAAAAATCTTGGGTTGGCATGGCAATTAAAATTCAATTAATTTGTATAGTTGTAATTATGTTCAGCATAGCGACGAACCCTATCGGAACACGTTGGAAACTAAACAGTGAGTAGGGTGAGTGAATTTCCACAAAAATATCTAGTGGCATGTTATTTTCATCACCACAGTAGGACACAAATAGGTACTAATAATATTCAATGAAATATTCCTTTTCTAATAATCAATACAATAGGTAACTAGGTTCAATAATCGAGCTAAAGGATCAATAGAAGGCGGAAACAGTTCCTGTTGGCACAATGTTGAAAGAACGTATACCTACGTATTAATACACGAATAATGATTAAAAAATCGTATAGCTTCCTCGCACACTTGTGAGTTTCATGACAACATATATTTTCTCAGTATATTCCCAAGAAACACGTTTTTCGGTAGCTGAAAAATCGAGAAAAATCAATTATCACAGCCCCAAAGCTGGTGGTGGTCTCATTCGACGCATAAATAGTTCAAGTACCTAATAGCACAATTAGTTCAGGTCACCAAGAGGTGTAATTTGTAGAAAAACTATCAAAAAATTGTTTTAAAAAAATCGTCAAAAATCGGTGAAAAAACGTTTTTTGGCCGTTTTTACGTTAAGGAGACATTTCAGACCCATCATATGTGGTATATGCGTGTTCAGCGTTAAATTTTCAACAAGAACATCTCCTTTTAATTGAACATAAATTAACCTGGAATTCAAGAGATTATTTCAAAAATGCAGGTGCCGTTCCTCCAAAACTAGGCGTCAACGTGAAAAACGGACTTTGGATTCGGATTCAGCACCCTCGAAATCCCTCAGGACTAGTAGCAGTTTCGTGAGGTCACGACTTTGATTGACTTTATGATCTTTTTTTTTTTTTTTTTTTTTTTTTTGCAGTGTAAGTTGACGTTATAAGAAATTTACGGTTGCGCATGCGCACAGACTACTATTACTACTATGAAACTTATTAACAGGGGAACGTCTAGGAGTGAAACGCACATGAGTCTATCATTCTCAGAGTTTTGTCTGTGTCGATCAATTTTAGTTTTGCGCTGCGCTATACTTATTACTCCACCAATCCCGATATAATTCATAGGGAATTTTCCAAAAACACGTATCTATCTACTCCCCGAGTTTGAACAAAATCGGAATAATATATGATCAGAAATCGACGTTATGAGAAATTCACGTGCACATGCGCACTGGCTACTGTTGATTTGACGGCTTTGAAAATAATAGGGGATAGTCTAGAAGCTAACCTGCACCATCCCTGAAAATTACATCGGAATCGGACTGACATTTGGTATAGTTCTGGGCGTGACAAGGATTTACCACAGACAGGCAGACAGACATGGAACCAAAATTGATCAGCAAGCTCTGAAACGCAAAAGGCAAGAGGAAATTTTGATTTTGGAGGACAAAAATGTTTTCGACTTCAATCATGAACACAAGCTTCTCTACCTTCGATAGTGAGGAAGCAAAAAACGAAGGTTTATAATTAAAAAAATAAACCAAAAACGATTTATACTACACTACAGATCGTATAGATTGATTCCCTCGTAACTTAAAATCATAAATTGGGTAAAACTAGACTGAAAATGAGGTAGTATACCACCAACTGCACTTATTTCCTCAATCCGATGTCGAGATATGATTTTTTAAAGGTTTTTTTTCGGAAATACCCCGCTTTTTGACATAAAAACTCACATTTCTACTCTTCAAATAAATTGTTCTTGATTTTTTAACACATTTTCGGAACCAGCATTAAATTGCCTTCAAGAACAGATGATTTTCATATTCCTTTTTAACCATTCAAACTCATTAACTTTTAAAATAACTTTTAATAATGTTAATTTTTTTAGAAATTGGAAATTTTAAAAAAATGTTTAAAAATTAGTCACTCCCTCAAAATTATTCTTAGAGAACTTACCGGCAAATATCACAAAAACTGCTATATAACACTGAATATTAAAAAAAATGTAACACTGAAATACTTTTTATACCCCCCCCCCCCCCCCCCCAACTGCTAGAATCGTTAGGTAATAATGGATCCAAACAATGCTTTTTTTTTTTTTCCCAATATTAATGTTTTTTTGGTGAGGATCTCAACAATTACAGAATCGCGCATTGCACACGTGCGCAAAATTTCACAACTGACATCAACTTCGTTATTTTAAATGGGGACCCCCATTGTTTATTTCAGATTTGAACTCTACGTGAAATTGCATGAAGAAATGACCCATCACTCGATTTTTTTAAGTGCTCGCAAACGGGCGCGATTCCGCTCCAAAAGTGCAATAAATGTGAAATTCTGAGTTTTTGAAGATACTCAATTGCCACATGTAATACATGATTTTGGTGTATCTTTTCGTGCTGAACCTCGAAGTGATGTTCATTAATTTATTGATATTTGCAACATCAACTTATGAAAACACCGAGAAATTGTCCAGAATCGCACTTTTCATACACTTTTCCACAAAGCACGCTGGGGTTGGCTGTTTATTCCATTCATTTCTTTTGTATATACGGTTATTAGCCCGTTTCAATAAATGAATAATCACAAGGTGAAAAATTATTTAATTTATTTATTATTATTACCTTTTTTTTTTTTGTAACTCATTATTAACAATTTTAGCAGAGGGGAGGGGACGTTTTTGGGGACACACAGTACACGGAAAACCATTTTAATAGATACATTTTTTGAAGAAATTATCTTCAAAAAGATATGGACAAAACACCGCTGCACCATGAGGTGGGTACAGCGTTCCTTCGAGGCATGAATATGTGTTTTTTTCTAGGTCATATTTGTGTGTTAATACCAATGCTTTTCCAACGCATATTTAATAACATATCCTCTCGACTTTTCGTACGTACTTAGATAATGATATTATTAAGGCAATAACTATTTGAATGGATAGGAGCTCAAATCGAGAAATATAAACATGCGTATATAATATTATAGAAGTATAGGTTGTGGCAACTCGAAATAGGACACGCCGAGGAGTCTGGACGGGCCTTATGACGTACGCAAGCCAACTAAAACTACGATCATACTCATTCGAAAAAATTATAAACCTTTGTGAAATAATTTGCAGCGTTTTATTAGGGGATTGACTACTACTTCCAGACCACTGATATAAGCAAAAAACTGATGCGTGAAAAAAGAAAAAAAGAAAAAAACGCTGCAAATTATTACACTAAGGTATTTATGTATAAGATAGCCCTTTAATTAAACGAAGTATTTAGATAATGAATAATAATTCATTATCTAAATATATCTGCAGTGGCATAGACGCCTATCGAGGAAAAATTAAATTAAAATACCATAGCGGAAAAGAGTAAAGCAAGAAGTAGCGTGAAATGTCATAATTGGTTAATTGAGAAATTTGGTTGGTGGAACTGATCAGTTGAAAAAGGCACACTACTCAGTGTTGGCATAAAATTTAATTACGACACTCTTGAACTGGCTGATCGCGGGGACAGACCTAAGACGGAGAAGTGCATTCCACAGCCTCGCCCCAACTACCCCTAAAGAATTAGCCATAGTGCGAGTATTGTGGCGAACAATCCTCAGGGCGTTTGAGGATTCACAATCCACAATTTGACGTCTCTGCTTCGAAATTGAGGTGCGGTAAAATTCTATTTGTAAAGTGTAAATCAAGCATTTTAATTTCTCCCTTGATGGGAAAAACAAAAGATCATGGATATGTCTAGTACCTACTGCTTACCAGTAGGTACCTACTACTCAATTGTATACCAACCATGTAGTGCCTTCTTTTCACAAGATTATTTCATTATGGTTACATAAAAATATTAGTAATAAATCAGTATTCCTTGACACTACAATGGCTTAGAGCTTATGAAATGTCGTGGTAAAATGAGAGCATTCCAAAAAGTGGCGAACGATTTTCCGACTATGAAAACTATGGGAGTTACTCTTCCCTAGTAACGCCTTGGTTGTACGTGAAAATCAATAGAAAATGTGCCGGTCGGGGAAAAAAGTGTCGGTCGGGAAAAAAAGTGTCGCGAAAAATTCCTTGACCCCCAGCCAAAAGACATATCCATGTCAAAATAAATCTATGCAATACCCATATGCCATTCTACGTAAAAATAACTAACTTGGCCACCAAAAATGTTTGGTAATTGTTCTTATTAGGTATTACTATGTTGGGTGTAATCGATGTATGAAGTTTTTCTCTACTTACTTCCTTCAATTAATAGCAAGAAATTAGATTCGTTGGGTAATCGAACCGACCATTACTACCAACAACACAATAACTGCAGATTGTTCCAAGTAGACTTTCTCAAATAAACATATTTTATAATGATGAGCAATGAGGTCAGTACAATGATATAATCCTTAAACCTGATACCAACAACCGGTTCAAAAGTTTCACCAACACGAAGCCCCTTCTTCAGCCCCTGGTGAAGCTGGAGGTAGACACAAATTTCCTTAGTAATGGAATGTATGTGCCTGGAGCAATATATTTTTATGATTCCGGAAGATTTTTATACACTGAAAATAAGGGAGATTTCAGTACCGCCACTTGCCCCTGGCGCCTATGTACCCTGGTAAGACCACAGCTTACAGCATCCGCCACCGCTAGCTCTAAAATTGATTTGAACAAGGCATGTACCGTTGGAAATAGTATCGCCATGGAAATCCTAAGATTAATTTTGAGGAAGTGATACATTTTTGAACATTTTTTGAATTTCCCAATTCTTCTCAAAGAGGCGCTGAATCCGAAAAGTAGTCAAAAGTTGAGAAAGTTGATTTAAAGGGGATAAATTAGGGCTTTAATGTATTAAAAAAAGAACAAAACAGAAAGAAAAAACAAATTTAAAAAAATCATATCTTGGCAAGGGATTGAGATAGAAATTTTTTTGAGTACATACATTAAATAGATCAAAATTAAAAAAATCGCTAAAAATGGCATAAAACGAATAACATGGCTAAAAATCGTTACCTACATTTAAATTTTTTAGCAAACATCCAGTAGATAAAAGTTCAAACGAATCAAATCAAGTATTTTTGTCGAGACACAGAGTTGTTAAATCAAATATCTTGTAGCCTAAAAAGGGGGAGAGAGATTGAAGAAGAAAGGAAAAAAACAAAACAAAATTTTAAGCAAAACGAAAATTAAAAAATGATGTAAAACGCTGGCAGCTACCAAATACAATCATATTTCGCCCTGCTCAAGTTCAACAACACCTTCAGTTAATCAACAACGAACAAGAACACTGTACAATTTATGCTAAAAAGTGCGCAGAATAATGTACTTGAATTTCATTAATATTTGCAGAAAAATCTATTTAAAAATTGCTAAAAACCCCAATATCTGATTTGAATTTTAGAATATTATATAGAACTAGTTTATTTGCCATAAAGTTGGCCCCAAAGTGCTCAAAACTCGCTCATACGATCATGCTGCATGACTGGAACTTTTTAAAGTAATTTGTCTATTACTATTGCGTTTTTTTTTTTTTTTTTTTTTTAATTTCTAAGTTTTTTTCATCTTATCTGTTTCTCATTTCCAGTCCTGAAGTCCTTTCTGGGCGCAAACCCATATAGTGAGAGGCTCCTTGTAATTACCATTCATTATTGCTCGGCAATAAGGAATACAATCGGTTAAGTTCCCCATCCAGATAACTTGCAAAGAAAGACATATCATTTTGCAAAGTCATCAACAGTGTCAAGCTGTGTTGTATTATGGAAATACACCTCAAGGTTGATCCGAACAATCCCAATAAATTCTGTGTAAAGGTTTCAATATCTCAATAGCAATCTGTGATATCCAAGCAAGCCTACCATAACCATATGCGTTGAATGGCAATACCAAAACCCAACATACTTATCACCAACTGTGGCTCTTCGATTACTTATCAAAAATGCAATGTTTTCGTAAATGCGGTTGTACATAAGCTCATAACCTTGTAAGTAGGGGAAGTAAAATTTAGAAGTATGGTCGTATGGAAGGACCTACGGTAAGAAGTAATTTCGCCTTAAACTGTCAAGTTGTTCACAATGATTCTCAATAAATTCTTCTCATCTTTTCTGAAAATAATAATCGTCAGAAACATTATTACGAATAGTGATCATTTTAAGATCACCCCACAACCGATTCCGATTCTTTCCGATTCTTTAGCAAAATAGAACGATTAGATTGGAAGATATAATGGGTTTGTGGGAATGAAATTCGTGCCCAGTGGTCAAATGACATTTAAATTCTTAGGGGGCACAATCCGTCATCAAATCGGATTCACTGCTGTTTTGCCCGGAACAATGAACTAGCTACAAATAGACAGCTGGACGAACAGACACAAAACCAAAATTGTTAGAAACCAGTAGAAAAACGCAAAAGGCAAAAAAATAAATTTTGAGTTTTTTTCGAATTCCTCTGCGCTAACAAGGTAGGTAGTGAATAAGCAACAGCATTCATCCCACATAATTGAACAACATAGTTTCTAAAAATGAACTAATAGTAGCTGACCTCTCGGTAGTCAAGGCGACGGCGATGCGTCGCTGACGGAGAGAGGCGCGGGGAGAAAGCGACAGGCTTTTCCATTCATAATTCGTTTCCCCCACTCCCAAACAAAATTACACTACTATTTGCTGGGTCTTCATCCGTTTTCAAACTGCGAACGGATTTGTATTTCAAATCAAAATTCCTAGAGCCGCTCAACCTTCCAACGCATGTATCAATAGGCATTCGTTTTATGTGATTTATGTCGTTATAAAATGAATAAAATAAATACGAAAAAATCAAAAGTGTCATTAATTCTACCTACACATGGTTTATATCCAAGATTTCAGAACAAAAATCGGACTAGCCGTTTAGTAACAGTTTTGGAAATAGTTTTGGTTCATTTTGAAACACAGCGTGATGGCAGCTACTTATTAGAAATAAACCAGGGATAGGTATTTGGCCAAAAGTAACCACAAAAAGTGGAGGTTCATCAATAGTTGAATGAAATGCGTATGGCGAATATTTGAGTTTGAGAGGGAGTAACGGCAAGTGAGATTGCCATGACTACCGTTTGGCGTCGCTTAGTGCGCCCTATCTAGCGAGTTTACCGTGAACTAAAGAGAATTAGTGGTTCGATTGGTGCTGCGCCAAGCGGAATACAGCGGAACTGAAGTGACGGTAAGGTAACGTAGGTCAGCCAGGAGCCCGTCCAGCACTCCTACCTAGCGGAATTTACGTGAACTACAACTACAAGGTTCCCTGAGGGGGCGGCTGGAAGATCGCGCTACCATCGCCGCGCGAAAACTCAAACTCGAGTTCACACTAAGGTTAGATTATTATTTTTTTAGGGGCTTAGATATGTTAAGGCTATGCAACTAGATGTTTCCGAAGCGCATATTTATCTGGTGGCCGTTTTCTAACCGGTTAATATTTAGCATCAATGACGGGATGTCATTCTAACGACTATAGGCCAATTGCTCTTTGAAAAGAACCATTCATCAATAATGCCCCTTTCTAACTTCATTGTTCTAAATCGAGGTTAATAACATGACAATGCAACTTGAATGGTCAGACAAAACCTGCTTTCTGGAAGAGGGGGATTTAGGGACAAAGCGACAATGGGTTCAGATCACAATGGACAGGGGAGGATCTCCATAATTCAATTAGATGCTCGGAACCGGGAAAGGTAACGGGCTCGAGACGAAAAGTAGCAGTAAGAATGAACAGTGTAACAAAAAGGATGGGAGAGAGGGGTTAGATACATGTGAAGAGGTCATTATCGCCCAGATGAAGGGTAATAAATCCTAGGGTTAGTTAGCTGTTAGATAGGTGGGTACATAATTCTGTAGTTGAATGCATATTTACTTATATCTACTCGTACATATTATTTAGGTATGATTATAGTGTTTAGATACTAAGCATAAAATCATGAATTAGAAGAATAGTGAGGTAGTGTAGGTACCTATTGTAGCACAATGTATATAGCAAATACTTATGGCCGACATCCAGGGCTTATGAGCGTGGAACTCACTATTACACGGACCTATACCTATCAAAAAATGTCACGAAAAATACATTTCCATGGATGCCAGTAACTAGGCAAGTGAGTAACCACACTCATCCCCATGTGACTGTAGTAATGAATCATCGCACAATACTTCCATCGATATCACGATATCAATCAGAGTACCATATTCATTCATATGTGTACCAAGTTCTTCTATGTTTAGCCGTTAGGCTATAGGCATTGTGATTCATTATGTTAAATACCTGTAACCTATCGTAACTAATCAATCAAGAAAACACCTTTTTTAATCTCCCCATTTCAAACTCTCATTGGTATCTGTTTCTAGAAATGGAGATTTTATAAGTTGAATCAAACAAAAAATCTGACGTCCGCTATCCAAAGATTTTCGTGTAGGTAATGGACCAAAGTAATCCTGGAAATTCGTCTCAAAAATCACATGGTATTTATATATAATCTTAAAAATGCGAGTATATGGTCAATTTTCCACGCAATTTCATGTAAATTCCAAAAAATGCAGGTGTGCTAAAATGTCATATTTGGATTCTACACAAAAAAGTATGAGGGGCCACTATTTGGACATATAAATTAAGAAAACATAATAACTAAGTTAGGTAGGGAAGGCATATATAGTAAGTATACTTCAGTATAATACATGTATCTACTTAATGCATGAGTACCAGTTCGTTTCATTGTCGTTTCAGTTCTTACCTACGCATCTAACTTCACACAAAAGTCTTGATTTAAAAATTAGGTAAATCGAGTGAAAGGAAATGCCAATTTCGGACCGCAATATGTGACAAATGAAGTGTTTGTGGATTACTCAAAATCAAAATTCGACATCCGAATCAATCCACTGGTCTTTGGTCAACAAAATTCTGGTTGTGTACAGTGTGCGCGATGTGTGTGTGTGGATAAAGTCGAATCTCTTAAAATCAAAACACGCTACAAAAATTTGAAAATATTAGCGAACGATTTTAAATACATAGAGAGACATTTTTAATCAATTCAAAAGTAGGTGTTACTCAAGAGTTGCATCATGGTTTGACGCAAAATTTTGAGCGATTTGTAGTATCTAATGTCAGGTTAATGTAACATGTTACAACTCAAAAACAAATAATTCATTATAATTTTACGTGTTTGTTGTAGGTTGGTATATATGTAGGTTTTGAAAAATACTAACCAATAATCGAAAATTTAACTATCGATCTTTCTCTCAGAAAATTATTAAATTGCAGTGCTTCTAAAACGGTTAAAATAGAAATTGTTCAAAGTTTTCTTCATAGAAATCCGAAAAGAAGACTGAAAAATCATCATTCTTCTGGACAACGATAAATCTTCTTAAGATTGAGATTAAAACACCGATCTTTCACCAAAAGATCAAGATTTCCCAAATAAAGGACGAGTTCGTTGGACAGTACTTTTTTTGTAGAGTAAATTGTTCAAATTTCAAAAAGTACGCTGAATACCTAAATTACTAAGAATGGCAAAAAACAGTATTTTCGTTTCAATCATGTTTTTAGCAGAATGTTACTATATAATTAACATTTCATAATTTCATTGCACTCAAAGTGCTGGAATTTCAAAACAGCTTAACATAAATGCAATGCAATAATTAACGAAAATGCTCTCAAACGCTCATGCTGCATGGTTGAAATTACCGTCATGCAGCTTTTCTTAACGGTATTTTTGATGTAATTTGCATCAAACATAAAAGAAGTACCGTTAAAAGGGGTTATTAGGGTGCCTTTCACACCAATTTTCACCTACTTACCATTTCGTAGAAAAATCTACTTGGTGTCATCGAGTCAGTCCCCTCTTGTAGAATCGTTTCCACTATCTATATAATTTCAAACATGTGTTCTTGAACATTAGGGTCAGTAACCATATTTCGTAAAAATAATGATATTAAACTACTCCAAGGTAATAAGAGTCATGAATTATGTTTTATAAAACGCTCTAATCTGGAATCCAGTTGAAAAAAATTTATTCAATCAAAAGTGCCTATTTATGTCACGGATTTTCTTAGGGCGAGTCAGGCTCTTTCGTACATCTTCGTTTATCATATCAAAATATCACAGTTTTAGTATGAAAGTACAGAGTAAAAGTACGAAACATGAAATATTAACAATAGTTAACATTATTCCAACAACATAATTCGTGGCACTTTGACTATAAAAGTTTCGTGAGACGAAAAAATGAGCCAAAAAATAACTCAATTTCCCTCGAAAATTCGTTGACATGACAAAATAACTACCTACCTACTATGTTTTTGAATTAATTAAGTTTCAAGTGACTTCAAATAAGAAAAGTACATATATGAGTTTACTAATTGGTACTTCGAAGGCTCATTATTTAAAATAATAAACCAAAACTTGTACAAATCACATTTGCATACCTAGAATTAAGAAAGAAATGCAGAAGATTAAAAAATCGGTGTGCGTCGGACCACACGGTGGAAGTTATACTTCTGTGGCCATAATTTATAATTAATAAATAAATTATGAATAATAATTTATAAATTATAAATTTATAATTTATAATAATTATAAATTTATAAATTTATAATAAATTTATAATTATAATATTTATAAATTTATAATAATCTATAAATTTATTATAATTTATTAATTATAATTTATATATTATGAATCGATAGTTCTTAAAAATTTGTTCTTAAAAATTTGTTCTTAAAAATTTGTTCTTAAAAATTATAAATTTATAATTTATAATAATTATAAATTTATAAATTTATAATAATTTATAATAAATTTATAATTATAATATTTATAAATTTATAATAATAATCTATAAATTTATTATAATTTATTAATTATAATTTATATATTATGAATCGATAGTTCTTAAAAATTTGTTCTTACTTTTCTTACTTTATCAGCGTGACGCGGTTTCTCGACCAACATCCCATCCCAAAGGGTCTAACTCCTCCTCCTCCTCCTCCTCCTCCTCCTCCCTCACTCCTCCTCCTCCGCCCCCCCCCTCCTCCCCCTCCCTCCTCCTCCGCCTCCCCCCTCCTCCTCCTCCTCCCTCCTCCTCCTCCTCCCTCCTCCTCCTCCTAACTCCTCCTCCTCCTCCTCCTCGATTAATCGATAGTTCTTAAAAATTTGTTCTTACTTTTCTTACTTTTCTTACTTTTCAGCGTGACGCGGTTTCTCGACCAACATCCCATCCCAAAGGGTCTAACTCCTCCTCCTCCTCCTCCTCCCTCACTCCTCCTCCTCCGCCTCCCTCCTCCTCCTCCTCCTCCCTCCTCCTCCTCCTCCTCCTCCTCCTCCCTCCTCCTCCTCCCTCCTCCTCCTCCTCCTCCTCGATTAATCGATAGTTCTTAAAAATTTGTTCTTAAAATCGATAGTTCTTAAAATTCAGCGTGACGCGGTTTCTCGACCAACATCCCATCCCAAAGTGTCTAACGGGCGCAAAGAAGTATAACTTCAAAAATGAGTGGCAAACTAAGCCCTTGTAAAAATAAGAAGGTTTTTACCTTAGGATAAGTCAGTCCTTACTCAGGATTTACCCCGACCTGGCACATGAACTAACAGCATTGGTTGACCCTAATTAGGTAAACGGAAACCGATTCAACGCTGACTACTCCTACTAAAATATTGATAAAAAGGTATAGGAATGAAATAAAACATATTGGATAGCGGCGAGGAATATTTGAACAATAGAGGGAAAAAATGGTACAAAGCAGGGGCTAGTGGTGTTATCGTGGACTTGGGTGGGGATAAAGTTATTTTGATATCAAAAATCGGCGGACATCGATGTTGCTGCAGTGGCAACAGGGAGAGCAGTGCAGCCAACACGACAAACTCAAATGCCCTAAAAACAGTAAGAAAAAAGGTGAAGAACTCCATACTTCAAGCCTGATTGTTCTGAAATGTACCTAACGAGCGCTGAAAATCAAAATGTGACGCCTTGAAGCTTTGACCCTTATTTGAAGAATGACCCTAATAACCCCGTTTTACGGTATAAGCAATCGATTCTGTACGAGAACAAATTCTAAAAATAATGACCCTTTTCCGAACTAAGACATGATAACTTCTCTACCATATAGTGAAGGTTTCTTTATATTATTCCTTTAGGAGGTTGAGCCGTTTTTTAACCAGTTACAGATCAGGTAACCAGATACACACATAGGTTCCAACTAGTTTACTAGTTCAAGCTATTGCTACTTACTAGCGATGGTCAAACCGATGGACATACACTTATACCAAGCATGGCATTCTGGTTCGTAAATTAATGTTCCCACATTGCACTCAAACTAAAATCAGTACAACTGATCAATTATTGAAATTGTCAGGAAGGCCTTCTATTATAGAAGCTTCTATTATTAGAAGGGCTTCTATAATAGTATTATGTCATGATATCTTTGATAATATTCGCCTTTCATTTAGCAGTATTGTACGACAATCCATATTTTTGTACTACTAATTTTTGGATTTATACTTGTGAGGAAATTGTGAAACTCACCGAAAGCTAATAGATCAATATGACAAGTTTAATAGGAAATAAAACCATATAACTACTCTCTACGTCAGAATATCCGGATAAAAGATGTTCTATCCAGTTTTGCAATCGGAACATATAGGTATATTTATTTTGCCACGAAAATGTGCATTTATAATAAGAAATCATTGGTATTGAACAGAGTCGCACAGTTTTGTCTGCAGAATTAACATGTATCATGTTTTAGCCCTGGGGTCCTAGCAAATTTTGCGAGTCAATTTTTTTCCGCGCACGAAACATATAGTGTTACAGTGATTTCCGCCTACAACCGAGTCGTTGCTAGGGAAATGGTACTTCGTCGTTTTTCATCCCACAAAATTCGTTGACCATTCGTTCGAAAGCTCTCGATTTATCCAACAATATTATGTTAACTACGGCGAAGTGCGTGTCCAACAAACTGAGTTATGAGCATGGTTATATAAATAATTGTTTACACACAGGTGATCATTCTCAATAATTGATATTGTGAACATGATTGCAACCGCTTGTTAATTTCTGATGTTTTCATAGAATTTCGAATCAATATCGAGGAGAAAACATGATACATGGTTGAAATTTTTGGTTCTAGAACAGAAATATTTTACCTTGGAATCTTCAGTAATTGATTTCTGGATAACCTGGAAGAAAAAAATTTAACTGTGTTAGTGTTACATATATGGAACATGGACAAGCACAAAATCAGTTCAGCAGAGAAGAAGCGATGAGGAAGCAAGGTAAATTTAATAAGAAATAGACCTTTAATTCGTAGAAGGCATGATTGTAAACTGACAACCACCAATTATATTGTTATTAAGCCTAAAATTGGTACCCTTCTCCCTCTCTCTAATCAACCGTAATCGTTTCCCGAACCCCCAATCATGCTTCGTTGAGAATCATTGATCTAGATGGCCTGACGGTTTGAATTCATCCAACGGGAAAAGCTTCTTGAGCCGTTCATCCTACGTCTTGTTTGATCTACAAACGGATTAATCTATAATTCATTCTGCACACACATCAGTGCTACTTTGGTAGGAGCTTGTACAGAATAGTTCAGGAATGCATACACAAAGGCAATTGAACAGATTCTATGATCGTCACGCGCGTTTCACGCAACAACTACCGCTTTAGCAAGTTTGCTTGCACCTACACTTTCAAATAGCTAGGCTACACCTAGGCTTTCAAATGATTTTCATTGAATGGTTTTGGTAGGTAAATTTGGAAAAAAATTCATATCGAGTTAGTCTAAGTGGTTGTCGAGATTGAATTTCGTATTTATCCAAGATAGGTACTTTAGTTTATTGAGGTAAAGCAGGGCCGCCACATCTCCAAGTCGGGCCCGGGACCAGATTCTGGCCACGGGCCTCCCCCCCCCCCCCCCCCCTTTTTTTTTTGTCGCGCCACTTTTACTAAAGATGGCTATGATAATTGTTTAAAAAAAAAAAAAAAAACTATTAAACCTTCTCTAACCAAACGAAAAATCATTTATACTTCCTACCAAGGTTCAGTGTTCGAATAAGAACACTTAAGAACCTCTTACTACTTCACTACGTTTTATTCAACATTTAATCAAAAGTAAAGTGTAACTTAAGAATTGAAAATTCAAGTATTCATACTCTAGTAATTACCAACCAATTACAAAACCATAAAAATGCCATAAATTACCTTGAAACAAAAATTCTATATCCAATCAGTCATAGGATTTTTATTTTAACTACTTTATATACAATTGTTTGTGAATAGAGGGCGTATTCAGAGAAGTTCCAATTTACTCATTCCTCAATTGGACGATTGTAGCGGAAATTAAGATTGACTAAATTTCATATAATCATTCATCAACACATACAATTAACTTTATTTTAAAGTTATGGACGGATTAAAAAGGAAAGTCTCTGTATACAAGGTGGCTGAAGGGATTTATTGAAACAATGATTATGTTTGAAGGAATACATTTATTAATTTTGGAAAAGAAATAAAAATCTACAAAAATATAATTGTTTTATTACAGTTTATCTACTTGTAATGAAGCTATGCAGTAAAGAATTAGATTTATAACAACAAAAGATACAAGAATTATTTAGTGAAAAACTATCAAAAATATGAATTAGTAAAATGAGAAATTTGTTTTGTTGAGTTATAATAGCATTCTGTAATTGTAATTATAATTGTGGAAAACTTTTTAAATGTAGAAAACTGTAATAGACTATAATTTCATGTTGTATAAAATGAAACATTTTAGAACTAATAAAGTGAAGTGAAGAAAAGTGTATTTGCATTTGAAAAAATAAATACAAGACAAAATACTTAAAACTTTCGTGCCTTTTTAAGTGAAAATTCTTTAATAACCTTAGAAAAGTCAAGTTTGGATGCTAACTTGTGCTTAATGCTGAGAATGGCAAGGGAATTCAACCTTTCTTGGCCCATGGATGCTCTCTCCCAAGTACAGTCGAGTGCCTACTGGTAAAGACGGTAAAGGGTAAAGAGTAATATTTTGGGCCATCGCAATCATCGCAACTGTTTAAGAGAAACAGTCCGGTGTAGTAAATCAAATATAATCTGATCAGGGCCCGTCAAGTGTAATACACTCTGTTTTATGTAGTCCTAAAAATTCTAAAATACTTTATTTACCTACTAAATACAGGGACCGGCCCGGGCCCCCCCTGGGCCCGGGCCCGGGGCAACAGTACCCACTTGCCCCCCCTATGTGGCGGCCCTGAGGTAAAGGGTTATATCTGTGATACAAAATTCTATCATTTGGAAATTTAATACCAAATTCTTTAAATGACACGGGATAGGTATGAAGGGAAGATTTTTATGTCGAGATATATTGAATAAAATTCAAGATACCGGTAAAAAGATACCGCAGGGGTAAAGGTAGGAGAGGATGTTGAAAATGCGTAATAACAATATTTAAATCAATCGGAGTGTATTAATAATAAATTGCTATTCGCTTAATAATACAGGTCATACCTTGAAGGATACCGGATTGGTTATGTGGGATTGCTGAACTGCGGTCAGCCCAAACAGGGTTCTTTATAACGTACCGAGTAACAGTTTCTACAACCAATTCCTCTGATCGGTTCAGGACTGTTACAGACATGTATCCAGTTTCAAGGAGGAAAAACATTGTAATTTACGGAAAAACAAACATTTCGAGGGCCTCGATTCTAGGGAAGTTGATTCATAATAACCAGATTAGTTTTAACCAGTAGTTTTATTGTCCATAATATAGCTAAGTGAGGTAAAGCTGTGACTAGATACAGGAGGAAGAGATGTCGTATCAATGCACTACTGTTCGTAGTAGAACACAGCGGCTCACAGGTAGGACAACAACTCTGTCTGGTCGGTGAACAACAGAATGGTAGATGGGCGGATCATACAAAAATTGACAATAATTTGCACTTAACTTGTGCTATAACAACCAAGGAAATACAATAAATATTTAAAACGGCAATAAATCACAATTCAGATCGAACGGAATCTAACACAATTTTTGACCTCAAATTCAGATTCAGACTGCAATGCGTTAACTCAGAATACCGGCTGATAGTTTCGTCATAAAACGGGAAGAAATTACTAAATTATGTCGTCATATTTAAAATTGCACCAGCAGCTATACAGGGTGTCCCGCATAAGATGGTCAGTACTTCAGGGCGCAATTTTAGAGCTCATTTCTGATCGAAAGTCCTTCATACAGATTTTTTTTAACTCTTAGTTTTCGAGTAATTCAATTTTTGAGATTTGTTTCGTGTTTTCGACCTTAAGTCGCTAAAACAGTAATAACTAGAATAATTAAAACAGTCAGTTTAAATTTGAGGGTACCGTTGGAAAGAGCGTTCAATTTCCTTCCTATCTAATGCCAAACCAAAATTATTCATTAGGATTCATTTGGTGAAAAAACTGACTGAACATGAAATTTCCACGAGTATGAGAAATTCCAATTTTTCTAACCGGCTGTGAGTGTCCCATTTCTGTACTGTTTTTCGCGAAACTCATCTGTAAAAACTGGCCCAAGATCTCGGATTTCTGGTGTTATAATCAATTTTTATTTTACTTTATTGATTAGAGGATACAAATATATTTGTATGTTGAAAAACATGGTTTTTCCATGAAATTGAGGGTTTTTGTTAAAAATTACCCTCCGAATAATTCGAGCTTGGAACCGGTTTCTACGTATATTTTTCACGCTGAATCGTATGGTAACACTTGCAGATCTCCTCAACTACGTTGTAACAGAGTTTTACACTTTAACCAACTAGTTTTACACATTAACCCACAATTTTTTGTTCATTTGTTATGTTCAATTTTATTTGTTTTTAAGGGTAAAACTGGTTAGTTAAAGTGTAAAACTCTGTTTCAATGGCGTTGGGGATATCTGCAAGTGTTGTTCAGTCAAGATAACACAGCGCATGGAAGGGAGGTTCTTGTTTCAGCGAATGACTTGAAATTGACAGGCCGTTTGGGCGAAAAGACCCAAACCCCCAATTTCCCGTCTCGGCAATGGCTACATCCGGGGACAGAGCCCGTTTTGACGAAGGGGTAACAGGCAATACTGCCAAAACTCAAGCAAAATACGTAGAGTGTGGCAGGAGTTTACACGGGCCGTCATCGATTGGGCCCCGATCCCTCTTAAGGTGGAATTTCCCTGACGCGGCTGCGGCCGGCGCGGCGGCTGCGGCCGGCGACCAGACGCTCTCCACTCCTTCAGTGTATTTAGATGAAACCGAATTCCAAGACATGGTCTTGAAAACCGATGCATGACAGCCGCCGCGGCTGCGGCCGGACTGGTCGAGGGAGCAGTCTAGCCGCGCGCCTACACGGCTAGGGTATGTTCTCTCCCCTCATAATTATACATCCCTCTGAAAAGAGCGACTTGTTTGTGCATTCAGAAATGTATGTACCAACCAATTGTTACTCATAATAATAAATACTCTGCCAAACTAGCTCATAGCTTCCTCATCCCTGACGTTCGCGCATGCGCATGGGCTTGAAATACCTACATTATATGGCACCATCTAGGATTTACCCCGCATCCCTGAAAACCGATCGAATATCGAAATCGGACCAAAACTTTAGAATTTGAGGCTGCTATGACAATAATTACCTCAAAGTTAGGGCGACTTTTTCTTCAGCAGAAATAGGTACTGGAACTTGTGCTGTACCATATTTCGTGAGGTCTTCTCTCACCAACGAAACGATGTGGTGAATTTTTTTTTTTTTTTTAATACATTTTTATTTGTGATAAAGGTGATACATATTACTTAAAAAATGACAATGTTACGACCCCCTATAAGAAAACTTGTGCTGGGGGTCGGAGTGCTGACTCATCCTAATTATGATTAAATTTATCATATCAACATACGCAATGTATCTTTAAAAAAAATATGTATATATATATATGTATGTAATAACATAATAAGCTTATCTAACATATGTTCATATCTATCACGTGTTCATATCTATCATATGTTATCTAATCTATCACATTTCTCTATAAATACATCCATTCTCGTTACGCATCTTGTCGTGATTATTCACTAGACCTCAGTTACTTATTTCTGTACCAATGAACTATACGTATTAACATTACATGGTGTCAGGTCGTGCCCGCGATCCGCGAAAATGCCGCCGAAAAAACAAAAACAACCGGAGTTCCGCGAGTTGGGAGAAAATGACGCCAGTACCAGTCGCTTCGTCCCGTCTAATCTGCGTCCTCCGAAACCGCTCGAAATCCCTTCCGATAACCCAAGGGCATGGACGCTGTGGAAACAACAATTCGAATTCTACGCCACTGCAAGTCGTCTTGATGCTCAATCGGAATCAGTAAAGGTAGCAACCTTAATGTCAATAATCGGGCCAGATGCCCTACATATTTATAATACTTTTACTATTAATTTCGAGGAACCTACACTAGACGAGGTTTTGGAAGAATTTTCCAATTATTTTCTTCCTAAATGTAATATCACCTATGAGCGATTCGTTTTCAATATGTTACATCAACATGATGGTGAAGGTTTTGACGAATTTCTTGTCAGAATAAAAACTCAAGCAAAAAAGTGTGATTTCGGTACCCTAGAGCAAAGCTTAATTAGAGATAGGATAGTTGTTGGAATCAACGACAACGAGGTCCGCAAGAAATTGTTGATTGTCAGAAAATTGACACTCGATGAAGCAACCCAACTTTGTAGGACAGCTGCTCAAGCAAACATCCAGCTTTCGAAAATGAAAATCAGTTCATCCACAAATATCGATGCTGTCCATGTTCCATCAACCTCAAAACAATCTAAAATAGTGAAAGATTGCGGTTATTGCGGAGGATCCCATCCTGTTCGTAAATGCCCTGCATTCATGGCCATTTGCGAAAATTGTAACCGTAAAGGTCACTATAAACAACTTTGCCGCTCATCGAATCAAAATAAAAAGCATCATCAACAGTCATCACCTTCAAAATTGGTGAACACTTGATGAGGACGAGGAACTATCGGTCAATGCCATTCATTCATCAGATGACGAATGGCTACAAAAAGTCCAGTTGAAAAATTTCTCATTCAGTTTCTCTGTCAAACTTGACACGGGTGCACAATGTAACGTATTGCCCTACAAAATATACAGACATCTACAAACACCTCTCGAACCTTCACGAACCAAACGTTTGACGACGTACAATCGTGAGTGCAAAATCGACGTAATAGGTCAATGCACAGTCCCACTAGTGGTTCGAGGTAGGATATTCAACGTAATTTTCAGAGTTATTAAAGAAAATTTCCAACCAATATTTGGACAAAACGCATGTACGATGACCGGTTTAATCAAACGCATCGATGACATTGAAGCCACGGAATTTAACTGCATTTCTGACTTTGAGTATGATATTGACTTAGTTCCTAATCCCCAATTCAAAATACTGCCTCCAAGACGCATCCCGTACTCGATCCGCGATCAAATCAAGTCTGAAATTGACAATCTCGTTAAAATTAAAATATTACGCCCAATTACGGAACCCACACCTGCCGCAACACCTTTACTAATAGTGAAACAAGGTGATAAATTACGGATATGCATGGACCCATCCGATTTGAATAGAAACATAGTTCGTCGGCCATATCCTCTCAAAACAATTGAGGAAATCGCTACTAAATTGTCGGGATCAAAATATTTCACGAAACTTGATTGTGAAAAAGGTTTCTGGCAGGTTAAAGTTTCCGAAAGAACTCAAAAATACCTCACGGTTTCAACTCCTTGGGGTAGGTATTGTTTCCTCCGTCTTCCATTTGGTATTACATCCGCGCCGGAAGTATTTCAACAAATCATGTCATCATTACTCAGTGAATTTGACAATGTTGAAGTAGCAATGGATGACATCTTAATACATGCAAAATCTGAACCAGAGCTTAAGCACACCACAGAAAAGGTACTTGCCAAACTTCAACAGAAAGGAATTCGCCTAAATAAATCCAAATGCGTTTTCAACGTTCAACAAGTCAAATTTCTGGGTCATGTTTTATCCGAAGAAGGTATTCACGCCGATCCAGATAAAATTTCTGCTATACAATCAATAAAAACACCAACAAACGTGAAAGAAGTACAACACATCTTGGGAGTCGCAGCCTATCTCGGAAAGTTCATCAATAACCTTTCCGAATTAACAAGTCCATTGCGGCTGCTGACTGAAAAGAACACCGAATGGTTCTGGGGACCAGAACACTCTGCCAGCTTAAAAAAATTAAAAGAAACACTAATGAGCACTCCCGTCTTGGCATACTTCAACCCAAAGAAAGAAATTTTACTTTCAGTCGATGCTTCCAGTACAGCTATGGGAGCAGTTCTTTTGCAAGATGGTCAACCCATTGCATATGCTACAAAAGCATTTTCAAAAGGACAACAATTATACCCACAAATCGAAAAAGAAGCGTTGGCGGTGCGTTTCGGTCTTAAGAAATTTCACGTATACGTGTACGGTCGTCCGGTTCACGTACAATCAGACCACAAGCCTCTAGAAATCATATTTAAGAGATCCATACATTCAGCACCTCCTAGACTTCAACGTATTCTGTATGAAATTCTTCCCTATGATGTTTCACTGACTTACACGAAAGGTCAAGATTTACCCATTGCAGATACTCTCAGCCGAGACTGCAACAATACACCAGTAGACGACAATGAAGATGAACTGGAAGTCTTCTATATTGCTCCAGTTACAATTTCCGCACAACAACGTTTCAAAGACTCTATACAGAACGACATCGTTTTTCAAGCACTAACCACTGTTATCCAAAACGGCTGGCCTAACAGCATCGATGATGTTCCAGATCTAGCCAAACCATACTTCACGTTTCGACAGGATTTATCCATTCATGATCACTACATTTTGAAAGGAGATCAGATCTTAGTTCCTACTAGTGAACGCGAAAATGTTTTAGATATTTTACATTCAGGACATCCTGGGATTAGTCGTATGCTCTCTAGAGCTCGCGGTTTCGTTTTCTGGCCAAAGTATACATCAGATATATCAGAATATTGCTCAAGATGTTCCGTATGCGGTTCTCACCAGCGGCAAAACATGAATGAACCAATATTGTCCAAACCAATTCCCCAACGTGCTTGGGAACGAGTGGCATCAGACGCTTTCTCGATCGGAAACAAGAATTACCTACTAATATGTGACAGCTACTCAGGATACTATGATTTTGCCAAAATGCCAAGTCTCAGTTCTAAGAATGTAATAGAACAATTTAAAAAATGGTTTGCAGTGCACGGGATTCCCGAAACGCTAGAAACCGACGGTGGAACTTATTATACATCCTATGAATTTACCAATTTCGCAAATGAGTGGAATTTCATCCATCAAATATCGTCACCTCATTATCCAAAAAGCAACGGACTTGCAGAAAAGTATGTTTCGACCGCCAAAACCTTGATCAAAAAATGTGAAGCCGACAATTCAGACATTTATCGTGCGTTGCTTCTTGACAGAAATACTCCCAGAGATGATCCTGGCAGCCCTGCTCAACGTTTGTATAATCGATCTCAGAAAACACCTCTTCCAACCATTCGAGAATCACTCAACCCCAACTTTAAGTCGTCCGTGACATCCAGCCTCGCCCAAAAACGGATGAATCAAGCAGCTTATGCCGATCGCACTGCCAGATCCAACTCGATGTCATTTGCACCTGGAGAAAGAGTTCGCTATTGGGACTCCCCACGATCTTGGAAACCAGCCACCATCATTCGAGCTGCTGCGCAGCCTCGTTCATACTTTATAGCACCAGATGACTCTGCAGGAGAACTCCGACGGAATACGAAACATCTTCGACGCTCATTGAATTAGCAACATAAATTTACGCATCTTGTCGTGATTATTCACTAGACCTCAGTTACTTATTTCTGTACCAATGAACTATACGTATTAACATTACAATGTACCTATACATATATATGTGCCTATACATATATATGTGCATATATATATATATATATATGTATATATATATATATATATATATATATATATATATATATATATATATATATATATATATATATATATATATATTCAAAAAATATAAAATAAAATAACCATCAAATACCGGGATATCGAAGAAAAACAGAAATACATTGGAAATCTACCACGGAAACAAAATTGTACTTCAATGAAATCGGTCGAATACATGATTCGAAATTCCAACAGGCGTACTTAAAGGGCTGAAATGAAATACTCTGTCAATTTATTTTTAAAAACAAGTAGCGAAACCTTTTTCCCCTTCAAGGAGGATGGGAGAGAATTAAAACGAGAGACCCCCCCAAAATGAATACAACCTTTGTCCCATAGCAGTGTTTATTCTCGGCATAAGCAGGGTGATCTCATCAGCTGCCTTCGTAATCCTTTTGAGCTTACCACTACAGAACTCCCTATAAATAAATATCAAACTAGTTTTTTCTGCAATTTTACTTAAATCTAGCACTGCAAACTCCTTGAAAATTGACGAAGTCGGGAATCTGATCGGGTTTTAAGCAATGTTTAAATTAGGCTTTTCTGAGTGCTAGGGGATTTAATTTTGATTCAAATGTTGAATCCCATGCCACTACACCGTAAACCAACAAGGAATGAACCATTGCATTGTAAAATAATTTTTTTAGCTTCATGCTCATAAAATGTTTGAAGTTCAGCCGAAAGAAAGATCTGAACCGTTGTTCATCATTTATCAATTGGCAGTCGATGAGAATGTTGAAAAAGTCCTCTTCTGTTCGAGTTGAAAACATGGGTGCGTGAGCTCCTTGCTCATCAACAATAATACTTCCTCTTCGTCCTCCTCTGCCAATAAAAGGGCCACAACAATATTCTCGCTCGACATGATCGAAATCGAAACTGGAGCCTTGGTATGCGGCCGCGCCTCTCTGAGAAAACTCTCTTTCACAGCGCGGCGCGGCCGGCGGCTGAGTATCTACCTACATGGCAAAATCGCACGCTGCAGCCGCCGGCGCCGGCCGCAGCCGCGTCAGGGAAATTCCACCTTTAGGTAGGTCATATTTCTAAAATCAGAATTGTAAGGTAATGATTACTTTGAGTAATGATTACTTTTTCAATTACTTCTCCTAAATTCAATAAAATTAGAGCAGTGAGTATGATTAGGTATGCCTACAAGCAAAGACTGGGGATTTAAGCTGAACATTACCATTTCTGTAATGGGGATGGTTTGAAGCAATTACTTAATCCAATTACATGTAATGGTAATGGTTTTTTCAATTACCATTACTTGTTATCGGCAAAGTAATGGGTCTTTCCAATTACCCTTTACAGAAAAGGTAACCACCATTCTCATTACATGAACGTTTGCCCTCATGCATAGCGTGAGGGTGTGGTGATGGCGGTGGTGTGTGTGTGTGTTTGAGGGTGAGGGTGAGTGTGGAGTGTGTGTGTGTAATATATATATATTAATTTTTACACATTACACACATTTTTTACAATTTTACACACTCCACACTCACCCTCACACAGTGCATGAGAGCAGACTAATTTGGTGGAAGTTTTCTAATTAATCCTATATAGTGGGAAGAAGTGTAAAACTTAGTATGCAAAGTGGACCTCGTGGAATGAGCTCAAACACAACGATTTTGTGTAACGCAAACCTATTAGCAAATATAAACAGTTGAATTATCCCTGATGAGGCCTGTATTCAGGCAAAAGTACTTAGAAGTGCACCTAATAAATCATGATGAGAAATAGTCAAACAAACATATCATCCCCTCAAACCACCCCTACCATAGTAAATGGATGGCAACACACCGATCATATATAACTACTGTAATTTGCGAATATAACTGATGTCCCTCACCGGGGTTTGTGAAATACAATGACTCTTAGCTGGTTATTATAGAATTTGAAAGCTTATAGACGTTGATTTAAGATTTCCTTGTATAGGTTCTGTTACCGATACCACACATAGTCCTATCTACTAAGTCTAGGGCAAGCAACAGCTAATGATGACGAAATAACGGTGGTATCTTTAGATGCAACGTATGGCTGGTATCGCCGGTACTATGTAAGTCCGTATAGAATATCTGATCAGTCGAGAATGGCTTCGATCCACCGTGGTATCGTGATAACACTGTCGAATCGTAGATACCACGCGTCGCATCGCATCGATACTAGGAAGTTGCTAGTATACTACAATATTCAGTTGTCACTTACCTTTTATAGAATATTAATTCAGGGCGTAATAGAGGGCATTATGATCGTTAGACAGTGACATGAACAATCGTGAAAGATTACGTCGAATCTTTAGATGACAAAAACTTTAATCAGAAACTTCGCTGCATATCTTATGGTTGCATGAGGCTGTCCAATTATAGAAGCACGGTCAACAATAATCTCCGTGATTTTCTATGGGTAGACTCTAACTCAACTACTGAGATATTATCCAAAATTAAATAGAATTAGAAGGATTAATTTGAGCGCCTATTCTACAAAGAATGATCGCTGTGAATACCCGATGATTCCGCGAACGGAGCTCCGACCCGGGACAACAGAAAGAGGCAAAGAGGGCACCCGCGGGTCCTTGTTCTAACAAACAGCTCGCAATAATAGGCGTAATTAATTCTCCGTTGCGCTATGGTTAACATACATACTTGAAAACAAAAACGGAGCCCCGGACGGATGAGAGGATGGCTGGCTTCAAGTTGTTGGAACAATGAGGGGCCAGGCCCCGAGCACAATAGCTGCACGGGAGCCTCTAATGAATACACCTTTTTGAAAAGATAAACTCTTCCCCAGGCTCCGCTCCCGAACAATATTCTCTTTTGAGAAAAATTTTCATCTATTGGAGCAGAATGGAACGAAGGAGAATGAAGGTATTAAGTGAATAGTTGCGTTGGAAACATTAAACGTGGGCAGGGGAGCCAGCAGTGCTTCACTCCTATCTCTTACGTGGCTAGGCAGTAAACCTTCTTCAAATAATTTCAATCACAATGATCTATAGTAGTTCTGGAGCCGAGGCCTAAAAAATGTGGTCATTGATAGAGAAGGATTGAGTTTATATTTTGAAAATTAAAGTCTTCTATCTCAAAACAGTTGCAATGTGAAATGGCCTGGAAATATCGCTAAAATTACACGTTTTCAAGCTTTTCTCCGATAATTCCTAAATTTTGAGTCCTACAGACGTTTTTAGGGAAACCGGATAAAAAATTCCCGGAAAAAAATCCCGCAAGGCGGAAAAATATCCCCCTCAAAAAAAATCTCAAAATTGAAACAATGGTATAAGAAATAGGAATACATAGTTTTATAAGCACGCTTTAATCGTACGTAGTAGTACAATACGTATAATATATGTAGGTCTCCAAAACTGGTTTGTCATCAGCCAGCAGTCAGGAAGTCAAGTGATGTGAAGCTATTTGTTACTCACTCGAGGGGTCAAACTTATGTTTTACGTGATTCTCCGTGAAAACTCATAAACACCTTCGTCATCGGGAGGGAGGAGGTGGGAGGGGGGGGGGGGGGGCTGTTCGCTGTATCTGAGAAAAGGCGGATGAACGGGATAGCGAAACCGTCAGAACTTTGTGGGACGTGTGGGACACACTTAGTCCAACCGTTAGAGACCTGCCAAATTACGAACGGTGACCCGCCACCGTCGTCTCACACTTATCCTATTGCTATTGTCAGGTATTAGATTCCCAAACAGAAGTGCTAGTTTCATGGCAGAAAAGGGACAAATTTGTGTGTGTTGGTTGGACAGAAGTGCTGGTGCTTCATCCCAAAAGCGTTGGTGTTCGTGGGGCGGAAGAGCCAGTGCTTGTGCAAGCACCACGATCATCGAACTAAACACAAACATCATTCAGATCTATTTACCCCAAACATGTTTCGCCTTCATCATCTGTCAACAAAAACTACCATCATAACCACCGGTGCTTTTGGTATTGCTTCCATCACTCTTTAGTATAAACTGCTTTTCCCTAGGATTACCTGTTTTTGCAAAGTATTTGAACAATATGCAAGCGCCTTGGGTCTGGGATTCTTTATTAATATCAACGGGCCTGCGCGGTCTCGATATTAATCAGTGCAACGGCTATTATAGTAAGAGGCTACGGTACGTACAGATCCAGTAAAATAGGGTAAAACGTCCATATAAGGTTACATTGGTTCAGGGGTCAACACTCAACGTCGTCTCATTTTCAGTTATCCATTTATCAGTAACTTTCACATTCACTTCCAGTTGCAGTCACTACAAAAATAATTTTATTTTGCTTTTCCCCGTTATTGAAAATGATAAACCGAAACTGTACATCATTAATATGTATTTAAAACCCATACAAACTCAACGATTGCATAAAACTTTCCATCATGCATCATTACATCATATTCAACTACTATGGAAGGAATTAATTTACAAAGAACCCGTTCACGCTCAATTCGCATAGGAATAAAAAATATGGATCATAGCATCTTTAACTCAAGCAGCGTGGCTTTATTATCCGACGATGACTCTATAAATCAAAGATATTTACCAATGCCGGCTGCTTGGTCAGGGGACAAGGAAAGGCAACAAAAGATTATGCAAAACAGAATTATTCAGGAAGTGGCGGGGAACGCGTAATCCTGGGGTAGGAGCCCGCACGTGCACTTAGAAGCTACTGGCCTATACATCATCTTCCTTTGAAACACGCTACGTTCATATATTTGAGTAGGAAATAAATCCAAGCTTATAGGGCTAAATCGATACACCATAATCAGGAGGTACTTTCTTATAGTTACGGCGTATTTCAACTGTAAAGTCCAAAATTTAAATGGCACTCACATTTATTCCACCAGACAACAGCTACAGATATCAGCTATGTAATGGGGCTTCGAACATGAGAAGCTCGAGGTAGAGCGCAGCACGTGAACAAGGACCTTACCGATTTGCTCTTCTTTTGTTACCTGAGTGGCAGCCGTGACAAACACGTTTTTTTTTCTTCATCATGATCATTTATTTGATAATACTTTTTTTGTGTTTCTTCATCATGATCATTTACTTGATATTACTATTTCATTTTTGAGCAGTATTGATGACATTGATGATTCAGGGGAACGAATAGTAGAACGAAAAGATATGACGCAAGGTATCAACAAGGGAAAGTAATGTCAACCACCATGTTCTTTTGGTCCTTCGCCCCTTAGCGCTCCTAGCGGCGGAACTTGTAAGTTCGGGGTTCCATCGCTATCCTTTTGACTGGGGAGGGGAACAACTTAATGGTGTACGCATTGTACACCGTCATCAGGGGTTTCATTGAACGGAGTGTTTTCCACCAAATAAATTAAACAATTTGGCCATAAAACATAATGAAAAACCAAGCCACTGATTTCAATATGCAGTAAGTTGAATGAGAAGAAACTTAACATTATTTCATGAGCAAACTACGCTCTGTCCTTGAAAATCCCCACTGCAAACACAAAGTGCAATCAAGCACAGTGTTGTGGGAAGCAGCCACTTTAGAGTTGCCTTATTTACCCAGATCTACAAAGGAGAGTGTCCCGCAGGGTCGTTTAAGGGACTATTGCTTTTCCTGACGTTGATTAAGGTCTTATCAGACCATTCAATATGGTCCGGCATACCCATGATGATATGTAAGGAATGGTTCCCATCCCATATTTCTCATTTCTGAACAACTTTGTAACTGTCTGTATCGTAGTTTATTAATTTTATTATTCTTCGCTTGAAACTGGAATTATTAGGTGATATAGTTCCAATGGGATTTGCTCCAACGTTGCGAAATCGAGTTTATTAACTATTCTCCGTGCGATGTACCTACTAGTGAAGTATTGGTACCTAAATGCTAAATTTCATCTCTAAAATTGCTCCCAAGTCTACCTATATTTAGCGGGAGCATTGTTTTCACTTTCGAGAAATTTAAAAGTTGTGATCTCCACTAAAATCAAATGGCTGTTGGTTTTGTACAGTGGTAAAATTTCCACACGCACTTTACGTTTTACACTATTCTGAACTACTTTCGTTCCGTATCTTTCTATCTCTGTGTGTGTATCTCCGAAAATCCTTTAACAAGCCTAATTTCCACAATATTCAACCGATTCTTATGAAATTTTCATGGTATGTGCGGGTTAGGTTGAAGATGTTCCTCAATGAGTTTCGTTGTTCCCAAATCAATACTTCACTCGGTGCATGCGCAAACGTAAATTCCATCAAGCATGATTTTCTCACACCCCCGTTGTTCGATATCGCTCAAATTCGGAGGCAAGGAGGTAGAAGTTAATTTGAGCATTCCCTAGCAATTTCAACATAATCTTATCATTTGTAGCTATTGCGCATGCGCGAATTGCGCCGTGCCTAAAACTATCTTAGGAACTCGTCGAGCATTCTCAAAAAACCGCTAATCCGTTGAGCTGTTTGGACAGCAATTTTATAGAAACAAACAATATTATCATTTATGTAATAGATATAGGTATATACCTAATAGATATAGGGGGGTATTTACTTGCATGTGTTAAAAGTTTTTTGTCCCCGTTTTGTACTCAATGCAAACTTGGTGACGTTAAAACAAAACCTGACCAACATTGCTGCTGATAATAAGGCGTTTTTTATATCAATTTTTTATGATCTACCTATACGAATAAAAGCTGCTTGACTCAACCTGCAAAAATCGTTTTGATATCGATGAATTTGTTATTTCTTTCTTTAGTTCTTTACGCCATCAACCCCATCAAAATTTGACGTGAAAATTTTTAAGCATATGCGGTTTTTTCACGCATGTACGGTTACGAAGTTGTTCACCCAGGTGACGTCGCACAGTGTTTCGATCCTGGGGGTTTTGGTGGAAAAAATTCCGAAACCACGAATATCGACACTAATGAATATTGCGGTTCTACTAGCCTAACTAATAGCAGAAACTAATAAAAATAAGATAAATAGAGAAGAAAAAATCATGTTGAGGGCCAAATCGTTTGATTGATAAAGTTATCTAAAAATAATTATAAACTGATTTTGGTCTAATGGATGGTAATTTTGCATTAATTTTATTAAAACTCACAGAATATTCAATTTCACCTTTTATTTAGAAACTAGGAAGGTATAAATGACCGTATTTCAGTCGGGTTTTATGTTTCACGGCCATTTTTCAATAAAAACCCACTGTTTCAAATATGCAAATTGCCACCGAAAATTGAAGAAAATCAATATTTGAAGAGATTTGCGGAATGAACAGGTTAAAAATTCTGATTCGGCATTAAATTCTCTAACGAATGCTTCTAGTTTCAAGACTTGACAAACCGGTACTCATATTTTGTTACATTAACAACTTTATACCACTGATTTTCAATATCCATTTTCTGATAAGAAGATGTAGTAATTAAAAATTAATATTCAAAAGTTGAGAACATTGTTCGTTAAAACTTTTGGGAGAATCATTTCAGTCTAAACCAAGATGATAAGAAGAACAGGAAAAATTAAATATTAATTTTCAGATCAGAAATGTCCTTAGGGGTTATGCACAGTAGTTTTCTATTCGGTGCGTTCAAGTGTGGGCACAGAGTTCCCCAGAGAAAGTTATTCCTAGTAAATATCATCGATTTAATATCTATACCTACCACTCTGAATGCTAAAGACGTCTTTTTTCGAAATCTTTTATTTTGACTTTTTTCCACCTGAAACGCATCAGTCAAAACAATGTGCGACGTTAGGGAAAGTCGAGGTCTCGATGAAGGAGTATGTCTAGAGGAATGTTAATATTGCCTAAACCATCCCTCCTGGAACTTGATAATAACTTTGGAAAACCCGCATTAAAATCCATTGAGCCGTTTGGCCAGCAACAGGGGGAGAAATAAAACACCTTTCTCATTTATATAATAGATTTCAGACCTTGTCATTTTCGGAAAAACAACCTTTAAACGAGTTGAAATGACTACCTCAATTCGTCTAACACGGTGCAGATGCCTTGTTGATGCATCATACGATACTACACATTTACGTACATACCAAACACACACACAGACATTCGGGCGTAATAGTTACGAGCAACCTCGATACACAACTAAAATACCCCCGGTTACCATATTCGCCTTCACGTTTCTCTAAAACCAACAAATCACCTTACCTCAAGGATTGTTTATGGTTCATTAATAACATTGCGTGTAGCTCGGCTGCTTTTTATTTTTGGCGTGGTTTAGGCAGCTTTGGATTTTAGCGTAAACTGAGTTCTTTCCAACGAGTGGTGAACAATTTCCGTCGAATGAAAACTGACGCAGTAGGTAACATATCCCCAGGAATGACTCCATTGTAAGCGATAATCATAATAAAATAATCTAGGTAACAACTAATGTAGGTGATGTAACCATGATTGAGAAGGTTTCCAAACAATAAAGCCGTTGCATTTATTTTGACAGTACAAATTTTTGGCTGATCCCTGGCCTAAGATCCCCAGGTCAAAACGTCGCTACCTAGAAACAAGTGTTTTAGTAACGTGTAAGTAGTATCTAAAAAAACAATTCCATGATTCAATCTTTTAGCGTGAAAGTGAATATCTTTTACGAGGGAGTGAATAAGCACTCAGGGCGATTGATGAAATCGGAAACCCGATTTCCATGTTCTCTCATCATATTCTGACGTCTTTTTCCTTTACCGTCAAAAATACGAAACACGTCCACAACTTTTTTTTGCACCATTTAGTCAATTATTTTGCGAGGGAATGCGAGAGGGCGGGTAATCGTACGAGCGGGAGCGGAGACGGGTTGCCACCCCAAAGAAAATGATGGGCCATTGTTAGAAGGCTGTCGAACAAAGACCAAGAGTGCGCGTGCCTTCACAAAAGGGCCCCGGCTCCCTTCTGCCATTCAGAGAGAAGTATTCTTTAACGACGGTAAGCCCACCGGACCACCGACTGCAAAAAAAAGGGCAAGATAATATGCGAGCAAGTCTTAATAACCGCAAAAGGAATCATTGAACGGGGGACGTTAGTTGATTCGATTTAAAATTAGCTTTAGGGGAGCTGGGTTTTTGAAAAACGGAGCGGAGCGTGGTGAAAAGCATGGTGTTTAGTCCTTTTCAACCAACTAACTTGATATTTCAATCAATAAAAGGCAACATAAAGCCAATTCCAGACAAGGTCCGATCCCTGTTGTACCTCAAAGCCTCAGTCTCTACCACGTACCGTGATACCAGAACTGTGATTTATTTATGTCTATCTAGTCATAGTTTTATTTTACTTTGCTGATTCTATAGTAACATTTAATTCGTTATAAGTTTATTCATCATCGTCTGTATTCTTATATCACTTTACCCCTCGTTTTTTCCTCCTTCGACCTGCCAGTGGAGTCCATGATGCCGCTCCGTTTAGCGACGGAGGGCTACATTGCTCCCCTTAGAATCGTGCTACTTGCAGTGTCCCTATAGACACCTTGTTCAATCCCGCTAATGGCCATTCTCACACTATCACTAAATCACACGATTCACTAATAACGCTACAAATTATTACACAGGGGTTTATTATTTCTGTTGTGTATAGCTTTTCCACGCACAACCCCTGTCTGTATTATTAAACGAATCATTAGATAGGTATCTAATGTGCCTACATGGGTGTAGACGCCTCATGAAGAGAAATTAATAAAATCAAATAATACATAAACTTTCCTTACGCGAACTGATGATGCAGAGCCGTCAATTGGCAAAACCGCAGCGGCAGCGCGTATGCCGCGTAATGCCGCTCGCTTGCTACAACCCTAACACTATTTAGCGGTCATTGATGAAACGTAGTTTCGCCAAAAAATCATAGGGTCATTGCTCTATTATAGATTGTAGTGATAGAACGGAAAATCGTACGGCTTTCCGGATGATTTCATTCGACTTGTTGGAAAAATATATGTAAATGACAAAAAAAAAAAAACATTACTGTTACCTTGAAAGTTTTTGAGACCTTGATTTTTCAATATTTCAGCGGTCCGGGTCGTTTCATTCGATTCTTTGGAACATTATGCTTATCAGTCGAAAGTTTTCGAGATCTCGATTTATAATATTACTATTTAAATTATTTCTGCCCTTTAATTTCACCCTTTAGGGATATTCGCACTGATGCCGATGATTCAAGATCAACTAGGCTTCAAATGTTATTTTTGACCAAAATTGTATAAAGTGGTCAACAAATTGTTTCGCTACTTTTTTCCCTTAATCGTGACGTAAAAACATTTACTCTAACTCCTGCATCCTTTAAACAGCAGTAGACATTGAATTGAGTCAATAGTACTAGTATTAATAACTAGTCCAAACGCCTTCGCTAAAACACGGTCCAGAGTTTTTAAAACCCTTACTAATCGGTTAGCGTGAATTTTTTTATACTGGAATTTTGCAAAAACAAGGTTTTTACGACTGTAAACTAGCAAGTTTCTATTCACTTGTCTATTCACTTGGCTTACTACAAAATGCTTATAAATACAGTATTTTGATTTTTATATTTCGATATTTCAATCCAGGACCTCGGGTGCACACCCCCTCCCCTCCCCTCTTCCTCCTCAAAGGTAACCAGAATCCTGCGTTGCTATACAATTGTATCGATGGTACATTACTAGTTGATGGGTTGGTCGAATCAGGTGGATATTTTAAGAAAATCTCATTCACGCCAGCCACGTAGCTAATGCGTCCCATCCCTCGAGCAATCGCCCCATCACTCGGTGGTAAAACCCGGTAAAACTCCCTTCTCTCACAAGGGTTTCCGCGGTCACGCTCCTGAACCAGCCGCTGTTGTTGGTTTACAATTTCCGCTCAGCCCTCATTTTACGTTGCGGGCGAAAGAACCTAATGAGTTGTCAGCGCGGCTTCGGCATTACCCACCGAACAAAGACTGATGAGGTGACTTTTAATCGAACATGACCAATTTACCCCAACTTTCATTTTACAATAGGCTCGTAACGTGTGGTGCAGGCGTGCAGTTCATGGAGTTAGATTGACGACCATTTATTCTGCATGTTTGAGCTCCCCGGCTTGAATCGGTATTTATAGTGCTAACGTTGCGGTCGGACTCATAACTTGTCTCCAATCAATGAGTAATCATTGTTGATAGCACAGTTATGAGAACAGAGGAAGTATTTACCCAGTGCCCGGCCTTTTCCCTACATTTTTGATTTTAGGGCTTTCTCAAAACGAATGCATTTATCCAATTAAATGGAAGTCTGCAGTTGAAAGTGCCGAATATCAAAATCTGGATGAAAAGTTACTCGTTGAATGAATACCAAGACAATGTTTCCCAAAAGTTATGTTATGACCATATATTTCACGTTTGCGAAAAGTAGGGCACTCACTGTGCAAAGTCTGCTGTTGCATTTCATCATCTCATTTCAAAAACCATCCGCTTGGTCAGAGGACTCGATACAGACCTGCAGACTTGACTATCTACTGTGGACCAAATGATCTATGTAGATAACCAAAAATCAAGCGAAAGGTATTAAATCTAAAAGAATAATAGTAAAATGATCATTTATATACCTCACGGAGGAGTCTGTCGTCACTACTAAGTCGATTACCGGGGGGGGGGGGGGGGGGGGGGGGTTCCCTTCCAATGATCAGTCCGTGTTTGGAAAATCCGGAATTTGAAATGCACAACTTCCTCATTATTCAAGGTACCTATTTTGACGTTTCAGGAGCTTAATTAGCGTGGTGTGGACTCACTACTTTTTCACCAGTCAAAATACGTATAATGCTAAGGACTCTACAGCGCAAAATATGGTATAAACGTGAATTTTTCTTGATTTCATCAATAAATACTTAGAGAATTTATATTTAGGGCTGAGCAATTACAAATATGTTCTCACACCGTGTTAGATTCCCTAGAAGAAGGGCTAATGACCACATTTCCACATTTTTATTTAAAAATGATTATGTGGCGCATTTTGAAGCCATCTAACCAGCTATTGGAAGCTTTGAATATGGTACCACTGTTCATTGGGCCACTAGTTAGCCCGATTTGGTTCTTCAGACGAATTCGTTCTTCCTATCCACTTTGAGGGGTGCAGAGTGGCCACATTACTGTCCACGTTCACTTTAGAGGGTGTCCACTATACAGGGGTCGAAACACGTAAAGTATTCTATTCTTATGCCAAGACCTTGGTAAAACTGTCCGTTCTGAGGGGTGTCCACTAAGATGGATTTCACAGTTTTAACATGATAGATCAATATTGTCCTATATCTCAATTTAATGGTAGACTGATAGAATATTATGTGGCCTATATCTGTATTATTCAAGTCCAATATGGAGTTCAATGTTTGAAATGTGAGCATATTGCTATGACTTTACCGAACAACACGAGCTATGCCTACTATTGGGAAAGTTAGCTAGAAGAGTCGATTAATTTCTAAACGTGTATCAACTGCGGTATTTTTATTCAATAAATATCTCCCTACTTCTCAACGAGAATTGACGTGATTCGCCGGGGAATAGAATCCTCAGGGCCCCTTACACCTACCTGTAAAAGCCAAAAAAACCGCGGGGACTGGTGTAGTGGCGAGAGAAAGGGGTGTGGAAGGGAGGTAGCACGCTGGAGAGATGTAAATCACAAATTGCGAGGATATCAGACACACAAATGAGAGCGGCCTTTGTGCCAGAGTAGGTGATAAGGGCGCAGGTATTGTGTTTGTCCGGGGTGCTAATGAAAGACCAGTCTTCTCCCCATTGTTGAGGAACCCCGAAGGAACGCCCGGGCCCCGAGAAAAGAGGAAGAACCCTTCTCCGTCCAACCCCCTCCTCAAACTCTTCTTTTCTTCAATGCCTCCTTTCTTCTGTTCTCCTTTTCCTCCTCCTTTTCGCTACCAGTAATAGGAAGAAAAGTATGGGCTTCCTTTCTCCCTCCATTGTCGTGGCGCTCCGAGACCCAAGATTCACACAAGTCAAGATTGCAAATAGTTGATAACCTTTCAATTCAAAGAATGGGCCTCTCCCCACCCCTCCGTTTCCAACCATCCTCCGCGTTCTGACTCCCACCCTCTTCGCCTCCATCGTCCCGAGATCTTTTGACTATCTTATACGAGCGAATGCGCAGCTCTGAAGAGAAGAAAAGTTATTCTATCAGTCCCTTTGTCGCGGCAGCTATTGTTGAGCGAATCCCGTATTAGCCCCCTCACTCACTCTCAGTCTTCTTTACTTGCCATTCCCTGTTTATGCTACAGGCCTTTTTAGTTGTAAATACCCTTTCGCCCTCTTTATTTAGCCAAATTCTTTACCGTCAACCGTACAGGAGGAGAACCTTCAAAAAACTTATTCCGAATCATTCTGTTCCCCTGTGTCAATGCTTTTTCTTCCACTTGGACCATTCTGATTCAAAAAAGAGCTCGATAGCACGGCCTTCAATAGAACCTGCCACAAAAGGCTCAATGTTCCTTTCTCCGAACTTTAACGTTATAATGCGCTCTCTTATTAGAGCCAGGTCCTGAAAGCGGAATCAAGGTTAGGTTCTCCCATTCTCATTGAAATTGGCCGAAAAGAGCGTTTTGTGAAAAGGGAGTAACTAACTAAGGAGTGGAAGCCAACCTCCCAAGCCGATGAATGGGGCCTTATTGCTTGCCATGAAAGTTTCGCTTTGGATATTTATTTACCCAAACGAGGAAGAATGAGTCGATCATGATTCACAATGAATCGGCTGTTCGTTTCGGGTCGATTTGCGGCCTTTGTCCTGTAGAACGCCGAATAACAAGAATAATATTGATGGTAGTACCAAAGACTAAAACGCACGGGAGACGATGAGACGATTTTACTATTGATTTCAAACAAAAAATGCTAATTAAAAATATTTTAAACTCATTTTTTTCGGTAACTAGGACCTGTGATAATAGACTTCGGGAGCTCAAGTAAGGTGTTTTGATCTGAGCAAGTTTGTGAGTTTGACAGCACTATATATATATTTACTAAACCCGTAAAACGTGTAGGAAGTGCTGCTGTAATCTTTTCAGATTTCCGCCTTCGAAGTAATGTTGGTATGGTGCATAAGTCTGCGTATAATGATATTCTGGTGTGCCACTGAACTTGGATATCTGCTCATGATACACACTGAGGAATTAGTAAAATGCAGACTACGTAAAATAATTTGTTGTTGGCTATTGATCTACGATGAATGGCTACCTATCAGAAATAATAAACCTTTGTGTAATAATTTGCAGAGTTTTACGCCTTATTAGAATGGCGTAGACTCCTACGATTTCCTATGTAAATTAAAATTAGAATATATTGTGTTAACTTTACAGCCATTTTTAGGTATGTATTTATAATCGAATTTGTTTGGGTTAAATTCAAAAGGCAAACATAAGACAGAAAAGTGTTTTTTAGGTCATTTTTGATTTATTATTTTCAATAATAAGCCTTTGTAATCCATAAAAAAGTGTTGTAACCCCCCCCCCCCCCCCCAATTTGTTAGTTTACGTTTCAAGATACGCAGATTCCAAAAATCGAATTTAAAAAAAATCTGTCCGAAGTTTTTATCCGAAACTAATGGATCAAAACTTTATATTAGGCTCAACAATCATTCATTGGCTGTAGATGTGCCAGTCACCTTGGTATCAATTTTGATTAACCCTAAAAGATAGAATCTAGATGCTATTAAAAAACCGAGAATAATCGAGATAACATTAATGGTTTTTTGAATGTTATTGACATCTCTCGATAAGGGCTAGATCATTGATGGGAAATCGCAACTGGTTAAACTGGTATGAACTCCGAGGATAATACAGCTGATATACTTCCAATGGAATCCTGACTTCGAGAAATCGAGTTTATCATAAATCTTATCACCTATAGATGAAGAAGTGAAGTGTTAGTAGGTATGTAATCTTATGTCATTTATATTCACTTGTTTTGTGCCAACGTCTATAACTATTGAGTGCAGATGGTATATTTAATTGGATTAATTTTTTCTGTGCAGGTTCCTATATCTATAAATTCAGCCTAAACCACCACTAAATTACGTTACTCAAATCGGTTATAAATGTGAGTTACGCTAGTGACCTGTGAGGCTAATTTCGTTCCTGATCACAAGGTGTTGGAATTTGAAACGGAGCTTCTTTAGGATATCTAAAATGCAATTACAGTACATTGATCAGCTGCAGAACCTCTGAGGCTATAATTGGTTTCATAGTTGATTTGTAGCGCAGAAACCTGAAGTGGAGCTCCTTCGGGACATCTAAAATACAATTACAAAGTATAGGATTCTCTGATTGGCCGCGGAACCTCTGAGGCTTATTTCATTCCTAATCGACTTACAGTGCTGATATTTACGACGGAGCTCCTTTGGGATACCTAGAAAATAATTAAGATAAGGAAGGTACCCCAGAGGCTAATTTCTTTCCTTAATTTCAACTTACGGAGGTGAATTTTGAATTGTAGCGCTTTTGGAACACTGAGAATACAATCACAAGGAATGGAGGCAAAATAATCCGCAGAAGGATCTCGTTTGGTAATTTCTTACCCAGTCGACCTAAGGAGCTGAAATTTGAATTGGGGCTCCTTTGATCCGCGTAAAATGGCTATCTAATAAAGGAATAATAAACGCAGATCTTTTTCCTATTCCATCAGTACGTTGATGAATGCAGATCAGTCAAAAAATTGCATCTGTATCTCACTTTTTGAAAGAACTCGTAAATGTTATTTTCGGAATGAAATTTAGAGGACGAAAAGATAATTCAATAGGTAATCGAATCAGAAAAACGTTTTAGGAAAATAAACGGTTACCGATTACAAACTGGGAACAGTAAGATAACATGAATACATAAATACACTGTAAAAGGCTATTTTTCACAAATAATTGCAATTCGTAACACCAAAAAGCTTCAGAAGGGCAGGGAAAGTATTCCAGCGAACTTACAATCAACTCACACTCTTACGCGGCACATCTTACGGTAGTAGGTACTTCTATGAGAGTCCATCATGGCTAAGCCATTCATTCGGAAATACTGACTAGATTATTGAGAAATTCGATTGAATGCCAACCCTAATCTGAAGTCAACCGATACCTACTACCTTTATCCAATATCCAGGCCTCTCTGTTAATAGATCACTTATTCTGAACGATAGAGAGAGGCCGAAATCAAAGGCCCTCGGACAGAGCCACATTCAATTTGCCAAGGAATGGAAGGCAGACCGCGTGACAATAGGTGTGATACAGAGAGGTCCACAATGGGGGATCCCTGGTTAGATATAGCCCCTTGGAGGTTGTAGGAGACATTCTCAAGTCCATGTCCCCCCTGATTAATATTCAGGTATTGATAGCAGGGAGGGGATCGGCTATGGTCCTGCAGGACCAACCCCTATTGTCCTGGCGGAGACCGCCGGCCGGACCTCAATGACCACTAGGGCGGTATTGTGTCTCCCAAGACTTCTTACCCCTTCCCGAAGACTGTCTCTTGGAAATGTTAATCATTCGATGACAATATATCACCCCTTCCAATTGTCCGAGGGCTCCGTCGAGTCCCTTTCGCCCGAATTAACACGAATGTAATATAACGTGAGCAAACAATGATCCGCGAATTCTATCCCCATTGATGGATTATATAGAACTTCGTGCAACGACCTGAGAATTTGCCATGATATTTAATCATTCGAGTTATTCCATTATACTAGACAATGGGGGCAGGCCGGATTCGAATCGCGATCGCAGCAAACCTGGCGGTATGAAGGTAAATGAGCGTTCTGTATCGAATCGAATCCCCCAGCATCGATGTAGCCGTTATCGTATCAAACTGCCGATTTCGCTCTGATCCCTTTTGGATTCAAATGTTGATAATATAATAGCCACATCAGCTTCGTTATTATCATCTTTTGACGAACTCCTCGCAATAATTACTTTACGTACTTAAACTTAAATCAACAAACAGAGCAATTAGGTCTCTATTACTTATTCAACTGTTATTGGTTCCTCTTTTTTCCTTATGACACATTTTTCAGAGAATTTTTCGTTTCGCTCCAAAAAATTGTGGCATTCTGAAACGATTCCTTGAGTGAATATACATACATATATTTATATATGTATCTATGAGATATTTCAGACGATTTCAGGAGATAAATCTCCTTAGGATAGAGATGAATCATATTGGTAAGTAATGCATACATTACAGGGACGTCCCTATAAATGGATTATATATAATTTAGTGAGAATCGTAATAAGAGAAAAAAGTAATTTATTTCTCGGAAACCCTCCCTCCCCTACCCCATTTAACCCCTTCACCGACAGTAAATTTGAAACTTCTGAGATTGCATAACTGGACTAAAATCCGGATCGAACAAACAATATAAACAGTCACGAAAAGGCTGGTGAATATAATAAAAATATCACGATTCATCGTTATGACCCCTCTCCATTCATCCCCTTACATCATGAAATTTGAAACTCCTATTACATTCTCCAAAACTATACCAAATTCAAAGTTGAAAAAAAAAAAATCACAGAAATTGGATGAGAGTAGTTAAAACATCATGATGTATCAGTATTATCCCCTCTATTCACCCCTTCTCTTGATGAAATTTGAAAATCATGACATATTTTCCAAAACTATATCGAAATCACAATGGAACAAAATAAGAATATCAAAAATCGGTGGAGATTTGTAGCTTGGGCAGCGCTTGAAAAAATAAGTAATTATCCCCTCTACCCCTCATCTTGAAACGAAATTTCCGAGGTCTGTCGCACAACTAGCCTGAAATTAAAATCGAACAAAATGAGAATCACAAGAATCGATAGAGAATTGTAGCCTGGGTTGTGTAAACAAAATTAGTCGAAAAATTCACGTTTTTTCGTCTTTACCTCCTCCATTCCTCCTCTTCCATCTTGATATTCAAAATTTCCTAGGTTTGTTGCACAACTAGACTAAAATTGGGATGGAACAAAGAAAGAATCTCGAAAATCAGTGAGGACTTGTGACCTGTGCATCGTCGACAAAATTTATGTCTCACACACACTCATACTGATTGCACACACACACACCGGATTTGTATGCAGTTATTATTTTCTCATGCTTGGGTTGTCCTGTACCCCCCTGGACATCCTAGGTTCTCCACTGCGGTCTTGTATTGGAAATTTAATGTGCTCAATGTTAAGCAACTTCTGATGTTGAGTTCCTGTTTGCATGTCTTCAAGACTGAGGTTCTTCTATACAAATAAGCTGAATTTGAGCACGTTCCCAAGATCTTTGTTGCTTAAAAATGATATTATTTCAATATTTGGGCATTAGCCAATGGTATGAAGAAGCTTCTTTAAAAAAAAAAGTAATATAACCCTAATGTAAATAAGTAACATTTATCATTAACTCTCATATTGTATAATTAATGTAAATATTTTTACCCATTTAAATGTTTGTGAGTTTATTCTTTATGTTGTTAATCAACTCCACCGGCTACCACAAGTTCATCACTGAACTTTTTGCCAGTGGGCTATACTGTATTTTTCTGTGATGTATGGTTGTTTTTGACTTATTTTTCTTGCCAATAAATAAATAAATAAGACGAATCCCGATATGAAATGGTCGGGTTTCAGAAAGATGGACCCAACACTGCGAACTCATCGACGTTCGTTATTTGCCGTCCATCCCAGAAACGCAGGTTTGGGGGCATTCGGTGGCCACCTCGATCCCCCGACTTGCAGAAATGTGATAGACTGTGTGGACTCCTGTAGGCGCGTGCCTATGGGCTTAAGCTTGGAACTCAGCAAGGTTTTATTTACAAAAATATTCCAAAATGATAATTTTAAACAATTTTTAGGTTTTTAGGCAGATGCAAGGGATTTAGCAAGATTTGAAAGAAGCGATCCGCGTGGACACCAGCGAGGTCAACAGACTGGTGCTGAAGGGGGTGGCGGCTAGCTTCCAAGTTCGCCTGCAGCGGCGCATTGCTGATTATGGTCAACACATGACAGAGTTGTTTTTCATCATTGAGTACCATACATGCTATGAACTGAAACGCTAAAATAACATTGACTTAACTTGAAAATTGACAATTTTATGAGATTTTGAAAAATATCCATCTTCACTTCCCAACCGAGTACTTGAAAGAAATTTTGCTTTGATTCCGAATACTGCATTAATATGTTTAAGAAAATAATTCACACCATAAACCTCCAAATTTCGTTTTTTGATCCTAAAGTTTCAAAATTCTGGCCAGCCAATTTGAATTCTTTCTTTAAATATTATTAATAATAAGATTTTCAGCATTGTTAGAACCAGTAAGATATTGAATTCAAATGTATAGGTATTTAAAAACTGTTTAGATATTGATATGATTGATGTGATTAATGATTGATATAGTAGACGTTTGTATAGGTATTAAGAAAATATTTAGAAATAATTTTAGAGTAAGATAACGTCTGGAAAGGCATATCTATACATATAAGTCATACGAAAAAGTGTTGAACTTCTGGAATTGTTTCTTAGAATGTCTGGAATTGATATAATATTCATTGAGAAAATTAAGTTCATAGAACATTTAGTAATATGATGTTCCTTTGACTTATTACTAAACCTAGTTTTTCATCCTTGTATGAAAAAGTGTTAAACTTCAGGATTTGTTTTTTGAAATGTCTGAAATAGATTATATACTATTCATGGGAGAAAATTTAGTTCATAGAACATTATTTAGTAATAAGTTCATTTGACTTACATGCAACTCAGTTTTTCATCCTTCGTAATTGGAAAAATCGGAGCATAGTTTAGAACAGGGACCACAATACTTCACCATCCACTCAATAAAACTCACTAAAGCAATGAAAACGTGGTGCTGGAGATCATCAATTCACGCTTTTCCAAATTTATAACATAAATTAAGGAAACACAAAGTCTAGAACATTTTTATGCCTGATGAACTTTGATTTTAGCAAATTTTCGTAGGTTTATGTTGCGCTATGCCTTCCTTCATTAGACCAATGTTATATAAAATACGTGTCATCAATGTTAATACATGTCATTATCAAGTCATCATGTTATGTGTTCATGAGCATGTGTCTTTAGCGAGTTTTCGTGGAAAATGAAGCTATTTCAATGGCCCCGAAAATTTCAAAATCAAAATTTTCGAAAGATGTCTTCATTGCAATCCATTTTGAAAATATAAAAGTATAATATACACATGAAGAAAGTTAAACTCTAGGATTCTGTTCAGAATGTTCTATGAACTAAATTTTCTCAATGAATAGTATATTTATTTCAGACATTCTAAAAAAAGTTGGCCAACATTTTTTGAGCCCATTGAATTGGCCACATTAAAAAAAAATATGAAAAAAATCACTAAAAATATCAAGACGGCTAAAAATCGTTAAATTTATATTTTTTAGCAGTATATTACTCAAATAAAGTTTATTAACTATAAAATCGATCATTCGAAAATTGATTTATAAAATTATGGTCGAAAATGTACTTAAATTTCATTAAAATTTGCTAAAAATTGGTAAAAACTGCAAAAAAGTTAAAAATCCAAAATCTCTTTTTGAATAGCAATTTAATATTTAGAACGAGTTTTTGCCATATAATTGGTAGTTAACAATTTACGTGCACTCAGTTCTCTATTTTCGAAACAATGTAACATAATGTAGTACGATAGTTTACGAAAATTCGCTCATACGATCATGCTGCATGACTGGAACTTTTTTCAATTATGAAGTAAAAGATAATCGATCATAAGAACAGGAAATTGTTCTTATAAGGGTACCTAAATGATGATTACCCATTACCTACCCGTTGTCACCATCACCGTCATGACGGCTGCGAAACCTCGCCGGCACTTGCACAGTGGGATAGGTGAGGAGCTCCCGACCTCAAGACAAATAGATGCAGGAGAGATACGTCCCGCCTCCGGGTAATTGGGCTAAGTGAGACAGCTCGTTTGCCCCCCATTATACAAACTGCGCCCCATTTGTCTCCTGCCCGGGCCTCCTACTCCACTCCCCCGCCGAGTGTGTCCGATCGTTAGCTTAATCGCCCCGTGACACCTCATCTTAGTTAGACGACCCCTCAACCACCAGAAGTGTTTCGAAGACTAATATTCCCCCTTCATTACTTCTTATTTACCCTTCAGAAATAATAGTCATGTTCCAGCGACCCGGTGAGTTCATGAACTCAGTGCGAAAAATTAGGTATGAATCGAGGTGGTTTGCGGTGTATTTGATCCACATATAAGCAGTTATATCTCTAAACATCTAGTCAAGTCGCTTTTGCTGTAAGAATTAATCTCCAGGAACACGCGGAACTAAAAATCGGACTAAGTGTTGGTCGTGGTAACAGAATCAACAGTCAATTTGGAATGTCCCACCACGTATTTTTCATTTTAAGTTCTAACACCACCCCTGAATGTGTTTGAGAACCTGGTATGCGAAGAACTTTATAAATTCAATAGGAAGAGTTCTCGAATCCAAAAATATCATATACTTTCATAAGCATGAATGTTTTCTCCTTGTACGTATTCCTGTAGCCCCATTCCATTGAAGACCAATGTGAAGTACCTACCTCAGCGTTGTGTTTAACCACCAACGTTTGTGTGATCTCCATTTCTCAGTACTTATACCGAAATGTCGTAAGCTTTTCTACATCTTTGTGGAACTCCGATATTTTTTCTCAGACTCCCAATCAAGGTATGTATACTACGGCCTTATTTACTCTCTAATCAAGTGTGAGGGACTTGCTTGTAGAGGTGCTAATATATTCAACAGCTGTACTGTATAAAGATTTGTATGTACTTGATATCAAACAAATGATGTCAAACAACAAATGTCGACGTTGAATTGTTCTCTTCATGTATATAACACAGGGATCCAGTATGATAACGTATGTAGTATTAGACCCAGCAGAACATATTGAGAGTCTCATTAAATAATCGGTATATAGGACTGAGCCAAGTAAAAGAATCCCATATAATAAAGCTATAGCTACAATTTCAAGCTTGACAATAAGCTTAATTTGAAAACACTCTCAAGCCCGTTCTTGCTTAAGAATCCTTTGATGTAGATATTAAGATTATGATTAGTTAGGCAAACCCAATAAATGTTCATTTTATATTCTTGTTTTTTGTAGATTGTAGAATCTGGAATTAGCACTTATTCTGAAATAAAATCTTTACTCTTTACGACAACTCCAACGACCATCTCAAGTTCATTCTGAACTTTTTTTCAGAGGCTATGGTTTTTTTATACATGAATGCGTACATCAAATGTACATACCTATGCATATGATTTGTATATGTAGCCGTGCAAGGGAAACGGGAGCTTCACTTGCCAAAAAAAAAAAACTTTTTTTTTTTGTAATATTTTTTTTTTTGGATCCCGAAACCATCTCTTTTTTCCCAATAATTATCAATACTTGAATTTTCTACATATTTCATATTAATTTATAGTCGCGAAAACTGCAATTTCGCAAGTCTGCTGAAGTTTGCTAAAAATTTGCAATTTGAAAAATCTAAAACTTTGACAAATCATAAATTTTGAATAGAAAATTATAGAAAACAAAAACAAAAAAAACGAGTTTTTTGTTCAGCATAATGTGAGAAAAAAATATAAACTCAGATTTGACCGCTGGCAAGTTGAGCTCCCTTTTCACTTGCATGGTCACATAATTATATGCATATAATATTAATTTTTTCATTTTAACATGAAAATGTTACAGGCTTGGAGATTAGGTGAAAATTTGTTGAAAACGAACAACAGATCAGCAATTTGGAGTTACTTCCTAGAAACTTAGCTAACAAGAAACGAAAGTAAAAACATTTTAGCGGAACCTACTGCGACGAAACGAAACCGAATTGTGTCACGGAATAAGCGGAAAAACAGCCGCTGCCCAAACGTCTCTGTAAATTTATAAAAGCATTTGGGAGGGAGCCTCTCTGGGACATGAAGAGGAATGAAATCACGGGGTCTTTCCTGATCAGTTGGGTGAGCTAAATTTTCTTCTGTTCACCCTAGGAAGTTGAAATTCAATAGGGAGGCTTTATGGAACATTAAGAAACGTTATAGTGTATCGTCTCAAGTTGAACAGGAACGAAATAGCTAAACGATTGCTCCAATGATTATGCTGTTTATTTACATATGCTTTACCACAACCATAAGAGCTTCATTCTAAATTTCAGCACATAATTTAATTTGAATGCAATCAGCTATAGAGCTCACTCAGTTGATTAGAGATGTTCTCCAAGATGTAATAATATTCTACTACTACTAAAGAGGCCAGTTCAAAAGTTTATTATCTCAAGTTGAATAGGAAGTAAATAAGCTAAAGAGCTCAGACCGTTTATTAGTGGTTCCTAGTGTTGAAATCATATGTGAGGAAGCACTGTTCCAAAGTACAGCTTCTCAAGTTGAATTGGGGAAAAATAATTTTATCATTCGTATGGTATAGAAGGTACTGTGCCCGCTTTCTTCTCTTACTCGCCCTAAATGTAGATAATCGGGAACCATCATAATTATGTTCCCATACCTTTGAAATAGGTATAATTTTTCAGTACATAGCTTCAAACATACCATCAGAATAATCATATAAGAATTTTTAATGTTACCATGGCAGCACACAGTTGCATCCCATGGCAGGTATGTAAACATTTGCTTGAGACAGGATTTTTATGTTACCCCCAAAAACCTAACCCTAAGTTATTTATTTATTTTTACAATACGGGCAGCGCCCAATTACATTGAACAATATTAATTATTACGAACATACAACAGGGAAAAGAATAGTTACAATTCGATGTATAAAAAAGTTATAAGGAAAAATTGAAAGAAAACTCGGCCCTTCGGGCCTCGCAAGGGGCTCCGCCCCTTGACCCCGCCAGGGGGGCTTCGCCCCCCTGGACCCCCCCGGATGTTATTACTTTGAGCCTGACTACTAAAATGTAAAAAACATGGAATCATGTTTTAGCTCCTCGCTCTCACTTTATTATAGAAATGATCACGACGATTGAGCTCTTGCTTCCTATAGTGTAAAGTATTGAAATTACCTATTAAAATGATTTAACCGCCGCTTCACAAATCAAACCGTTCTCGCAATATTCGGATCACCTGCTATGAATCACATAATCGAAACACCAGCTCAATGAAATCATCAGAAATTAACAAGCGGTTGCAATCATGTTCACAATATCAATAATTGAGAATGATCACCTGTGTGTAAACAATTATTCATATAACCATGCTCATAACTCAGCTTGTTGGCCACGCACTTCGCAGTAGTTAATATAGTATGGTTGGATAAATCGAGAGCTTTCGAACGAATGGTCAACGAATTTTGTGGGATGAAAAACGACGAAGTATCATATCCCTAGCAACGACTCGGTTGTAAGCGGAAATCATCACAATTATTGGCGCTACTTTCATCTCACTTTATAGTCTCACTTTTCGGCGGGGGATCCATCGCTAAAACATGATACCATGTTAAAATTCAGTGAAGAATTGATGAGTGTGGTAAAGTGATTGGCTAAATGATGATGAGACTGGCTAAATGACTGTCGATGCGACCAGATTTCTGAGGGTGGTGGTGGTTCAATTGAAAAAGTCCAGTTCCGGATAAATTTCGATGAGTAGATTACGAGAGATCCTATGCAGGGGGCGATTCATTCTAATCGGTTTCCTACGAAATCTGTTTGGCGAAAATTGCCTCGGTCTTGTAGGATTCGCGGCCTAAAATTCTTTTCAGCAAATGATACTTTGCCGACATTCAATGAAACAAATTTTACCATCAAAATTGAGTTCCTTAATTTCAGAGTTGTTTCGCTGTCAAGACACAGTCCAAAATTCATTATTCACATCATTCACATAGCACTCTGCTATGTCAGTCATATGAAAAGAAAACAACAAAATGCAAATTTTAACGTGGCTTATGAAAAATGAGGCAGTGTATTGTGAAACTATGCTAAACAGCATTTATGTACAATAATATTTAACAATAATTTTAGTATAGAAAATTGTTTTACTTATACGAAGAAAGGGACATTAAAGACCAATGTACATAGTTATGTTATTTAAGCAATGTGTAGATTATGAAGACGCATATGCGATGTTATGTCAACGTGCTATGTTTAAAATTATGGGCGAATCGCCTAGACCTTAACAATTAACACGGGCCAAGTTCTAAATTTGTACTATTATCATGTGTATGTATGTGTCTTCATTGAATAAATTCTGCCTATTTTATCTGTCTATCTATTCATATAATTAGATAATGGAGTCATGCCACGGCTTTACGAGTGCTTCCACGCATGAACTGAATAAAAAGAGTGGCAGTTAATGGCCAAAGACTTTTCTAAAATACATTTCGTCAAAAGGCCGATGCGGTGCGCTGATAAAATCCACCTCCTCAGCCAACTCACTCGATATAACGGCACGAGCCATCAGTCACGGGGGACCGCGTCTATTGAAAATGACGTCACTTGTTATCTGACACCCTTCCCAACCTTCTCGCGATGATGAGCCGAGGAACTACAAGGGTAATAGGTTTGTTTAACGGCCTGTGGATTATAGAGTTCACGAGCCGGGGGAGAAATCGCTGAGGCGGTCGGGGTATTGTGAGAGGCGGCAGGGGTATTGTGAGAGGTGGCGGGGATATAGTGAGAGTCGGGGGTTTTGAAGGACGAGGGTGGCAAGGGGAGGTGTCGTCATCGTCACCCGATCGTCGATATTAAATGAGAGACGGCGACATTGAGTTTTAGAAAAGGTCGCCGTCTCCCCGGGGCTCTTCCCTATCTTTTTGTCAAAGAGTTGGAGCTACCCCGACATTAACTACAACACCCCTCAAGCGTCACCTTCCTCGAAAAATCATCACCATCTCCCTCACCATTGTACTTATTACCGTCAACTTCTTTATTAATACCTTCTCACTCCATCATGACCAATCTAAAAGTGCTTCTGTGTTATGGTTCGATTAACAGTAACCCAACCCCTATATGAATCAATAGAATCTTTGAAAATGTCATGACCTTCATTTTTATTAAATTTTATATAAAGAGGCCTACACACGCTTAGTTTAACTACCCAGCTTTCATGAGGACAAAACTGAGCAAAAAACTGTACGGATATCTGAACTGAAGGTGTGGGGGCACCTGTCAGTTTTTGCAGTTTTTCCCTCGTTTTTGGCTCAGTTCGCTCAGTTTTTTCTAGTACAGAGGGTTTCCGCTCTCTGTTCTGAATTTGAACATGAACTCTTCGGGATTGTTTTTGCCTATCTAACGGAATTTGTCTATTAACTGTGATGGACCGAAAAAGAACAGCAGCCTGATGGTGTATCCTTGCTGCTGGGATTGGGCAGCTGCGAGAGAATAGGAGAAGGCGCCGTGAACGCCGGAGCAAGAGTGGTATCTTCAAAGCCTAACCAGATGATGACCTTCAAAGGTCTTACCAAATGATATACATTTACTCGACGATTTGCTCATTTTGGCCTAATTAAATTTTATTTACATAAATACAAGGGACGGGTGACACACGACTGGTATCTAGACGTCTCAAGTGGAAAACTTACTGAACTGAAGGATTAACTGTGGAAACTACGCAGTTAATCGAAAGAAAATATAAACTATGCCTTCAAAAGCCCGTGCGGTTTCATCAGTTTGCTCAGTTAAATCGCTCAGACATGACGTCACACGTGATAAACTGCGCAAGTAAACTGAGCGTGTGTAGGCCCCTTAATAGTTCCCTTTCAGTTCATTAAAATGAAGAGGCGACTTGATGATTTACATCTACCAAAAAATGCACCCTTATTTGTATTTTAGTGAAGAACGACAATAAGGTAAATCTAAATTTGTAAGCCATCTTATTAACTAGACAGATTTGACAGATATTCAGGTTGCACAATTTTTCCATATGTAACGTTTCTTTATTTGGACGGTTGAAATTATAACAAGGCTTCACATAAAAGGCATTTCTGTCCTTAAATTTTTTTTTTTTAAATTAAACTCCAATGTTTTTCCCCATGAACTGGGGCTTCAGGAGACGAAAATTCAAAATGGTAAAATATCTGCTTACTTATAGTTTTCTTTTTTGATAAAAATAGAATTCAAAGTTCTATGTGTTTTTAAAATCAAATTCAAAATTGTAAACTTTTATGTAGCTAACAATGTTTTCCCGTATGTTTTAACGATACTACATAGTTTTACTATAAAGTTCGCTGGTGACGAAAAAACCAATTTAAAGACAGAAAGGAATTTTTCATAAAGTCCAAAAAAAGATATGTCTGTTGAATGTAGTTGAAAATTTTGAAATTATCAAATGTGATAGGTCTGGTAAACGTCTATATGAGGATGCCTTTCAATATATTTCAGCACTGATAGGTTCTACAACACTTGGAATTACCCCCTTCACAATATTCAAAACCTTACCGTTACATTAAAAACCGTTTTAGTAACCCCATGCCCTCCCCAACATTCTTTCTTTAATAGTATCAATATCCCTTTCACTTTGTTTGCACGATTGGGTGAATCTCCCAGCCTCTTCTTTCCTGTCAACCAATCGGACTCAAGCCCCCTTTAACTTGGGACTATACTAGTTACTGTTTGTTACAGACGTCCAACCGTCTGAATCGATTCAATTATATGCAACTCTTTATTTTTTCGTGGAAATAGACAACTTTCGTCATTCACTTCTGTTTTCTTCATTGAAATGGGTTTTTGAGTGATTTAGTTCGTAAAATGATGACTGCCATGTGTCTCATTTTCGCATGCAAATAGGTACATTACGATAGACATGACTGAGTTGAAATTGGTAAAACTTCTCAGCATAACCCATACAATCTATTTAATCAAGATTTGTGTATATAACCCGTGCACAATATTGCGACCTGATTCTGCTAAAAAATCTTCGGCGTAGGTTACTATATCCGAGAGTAAGATAACATGTAACTTAATCTGCTCTTTTGAGATGTTTACGTAGTGAAAAAATCGGTTTAGTTGTGGGAACATCGTTTACAGCCCACTTTTGTCTTATTTGGTAATTAATCCAAGGCGGAATAGGGTATTTATTGCTCATGAATCGGAAAAGTGATTTATTACTTGTTAATTTTAATGGATGTAGTTATTATTAATAGTTTTGCCTGCATGTTTCAAGTGTAGATATTTATGCAGTTACTTCCATTTTCAATTGTTTAATGGCTGTTATGCATTGCACTGGATACTATTTGCTCGTCGTCCCCCACTTGTATCCCTCTTCCCACTTTTCTTGTGAGATATCCTTTTGCACTCAACAATGCCAAATCTGTCTTGACGTATACTTGGATCCCTCTCGCCCTGCCCACTGTGACGTAGTACCTAATTATTTGTGTTGTGGTTAGTGTCAATATTCTCAAGATAAAATATAATCTGATTTTAACAATATAAAACAGTGAAGGCGCTTGTTACCCCACTGAATCTCCCTTCGAAAATCACAAAACCAGTTCAAAGTCGGATTCTCTTCATTGTCGTGTCCTAATATATTAGGAACCGTGAAGTATCAGACTTATACTGTTATGTGACGCTTTGCCCGGGTATTAACATACTATTTCTTTTCTCGATGAAAAAAAATAAAGAATAAAAATAAATACTTTTCACACCCGCCCACCCAAAGGACGAAAACATGAATATAGTAGAATGATATTAAATTATGTTTGTAGAAAATGGTTTGCTTACCAATACTGAGAGTAGAGTTTGTGGGTGTCACATGTGAAGTCACTGCTAGCTCTGCGATGCGATCCGACAGATGGCTGAAATGAAAAACACAAATTAATTTTTCCGTATAATTCATTTTTTAATCCATAGCTCAAGGTTTTTTTTTTTTTTTTTTTTTTTTTCTTGCTCCAAGAGTACAGGGCTTTGCATGCTCATTATAAAATTATTATAAATCGAACATAACTCCATAAAAATAAATATATTGAATTGAAAATGAAAAGAAATCTGTTTATTTCTCTCAAAATACAAGATAAAAATTACGACATGAAAACTATATTTGGAAAAAATATTTCCTACATTGGCGAACCCGTGGCAGGAAAAACGTGGCCTGAGCCCTTTTTAAACTTCATCGAGACAGAGAGAAATCGCCGATAAATACATTAAAAACGTATGAATATAAATTTATTAGAAAATTTTAACATATTGCGTAGAAAATGTATAATATTAAGTGCAAATATATTGAAAAATGGAAATATGCTAGTGAATTTTTTAAATGAAACGTACTCGTAGTATCTTAAAATGGAAACGAAAAATAAATGGTTAGGTTCATCTACATTATATGAATATACCAGTAGAATATATATAATTATCAGGTATTACCATAAAGAAATGAAAAGGGTGATATGTGATAAGCTTTAAAAAAATTGCGAAAATAAAACTCTTGGTATCATTCTGATCAACAAACAAAATTGGAAGTGCTACTTTTTCGATTACTTGCCTTCAGCATACTTAAAAAATGATTTTTCAATAATTCATTCATTTTGTTTTTACTTGAATTAGATGATAAATTATTTTTAGCGCATTTGGAAATGAGTTGAAGGACAGCAGCTCATTGAAAAAGTAGGACTTTTGTACTCCTGTTGTACGATATAAGAGTATAGTCATATGATGTATGTTTAACTACGTTTTTTCCCGTAAAATTTGCAGTTAACATATTCTTTGCGTTAAAGATGCTCAAATTTCAAAACAACTCAACATAAATATGAAACTATAATTTAGGAAAATTCGCTCATGCGATCATCATGATTTCAATTATTTACTATTATTTATTGATTATTTTTTACGACGATTTTTTCAATAATAAACCAGTATCCTTCCATTAGTTAGCGACGTAGCTGAAGTCGAGAGAAAACCCTTCTTCGTTCGGCTGAATGTAAATGCAAATCCAACTTATTGTCTAGTGGAATGAAGGCTCACCCCCATAAAGGAGCAGATAATAAGAACATCATTGTAGGAACAGTTCAAAAGTTCTGAACTCCTCCCTTCCCGCACACAGAAGATCTTTCCGTAATAAACATAAAAGATTCCCGAAGGACGGACAATGGGGCAGACAAGTGAAGAATATATGAGGTGAAAAGAAAACAAAAGGGGACGGGGTCCGATGGTGAGAAGAGGGGGAGGCTCCGAACAGAATGGGGTTATCAAAAGAACTCGAAAAGTATTATTCTGTATAAATAGGAAGAAAGGAGTGGGTGAAAGAGCCGTGGAAGGAGCGACAATGGGAAGAAACAATGAAAGAAAAATGGACGAAGTGATGAAGGAAGGAGTGTATTGCAACAAAGAGGGAGAAACAATAGAGGGGGAGGGCATTGTGCGAGGCGACCGACCACGTAATTGTGTACTTCTTCCGATCTCGCACTAAACATAATTAGCCGTTTCTACCTTTTCGTCGAGTTTCACTTTTTCGACTTAATTGATTTTGCCGTCGTCGTTTGAAGGCAAAGTTTCCCTTAGGGACTTCGTATTTTTTTAAGTGACTTGAGTAGACGTACAAAAGTGGAATTTGGCGGCGATCGCCAGTTGTACGTTTTGTAGGGAATCAAGATAAAACAGAGATATATGGTACTCGCTCGTTAAACCTACATTTACCTTCTTGGGAACTGGAAAGTCTAGATGAGAATCAGCCGTTCAGTAATTGGCAACGTTTCTGTATTTAAAGTCTTGTTCGGTAATAGGAGCCACATTTTGGGAGCTTTTTAATTCTTGTGTTTGCGATATTTCGGCGACATGATAACCGCCCTCTTCAGGCACAGAAATCATCTCGGTACAAACAATATAGGTAATTGACATAACATTTAACTTAGGAACTGTAACTTTAACTTTTAAACTTTTATTTAAACCTATTTCTGCACATAGAATGATTAATGTACATTGATATTATTAATCAATGAGAGAAGAAACTTCTCACCACAACTACGTGAAATGATTACCCTCCAAATGGCAACCACTAAAATCCATGAAGCCATCCAACACATTGCAGGTTAAAAATATTCCAATCAAAGCGAATCCACGTGTAAATACATTTGCTCCCTGCAATTCATACACACCCTATCTTGGCAGCAGTTCAACCTAAAACTCCACCCACCAAAACAGATGTAAGTATAACGAAGTTTATTCATTCTAGTATCACAACTAATAGCTCTCTTCTAATCAACAAGTCAACTACAACAATATTACATTCAGCAGTTATATTTTCCCTTCTTTTAAAATAATTCATAAAACTCAGAAATAGTTTATTAATTTAATTCAGTTTCCACCACATAGATAATAAGGACAGCCCTGGGTGATGGTAACAGTAATAGGAATCACTGATTGTAAGTACCCACCTACAACAATAAATGTACTTAATAATATCAATGTACATTAATGATTCTATGTGCAGAAATAGGTTTAAATAAAAGTTTAAACGTCAAAGTTACAGTTTCTAAGTTAAATTGTATGTCAATTATCTATATTTTTTGTACCTACGTGATTTCTGTGCTTGAAGAGGGCGGCCATCATGGCGCCGAAATATCGCAAACACATGTATTAAAAAGTCATTTTTACAAGACTGGTGTGGTCATTAAAATCCAATTTAACATTTCTCAAGATGTTGCACCATTCAGTCATAATACTCGCACCATCAGATTCGACTATGCCAGAGCTAATGGCCCCAAATCTGAGATGTGTGGATTCAGATTGCCCTTCAATAAATCCTACAAGTTCCATTTGCAACCAGTTCCCCTTATATTGACTATTAGAATTGCTGAGGAAGCAATGTTCGTCGTTTAGTTCATGAGAGCAGAATTCAACCGATTTTAGCGTGGAACACGCTTTTACCGGGACTTATAGTTAAGAAAGGTGTTTTCGACTAAAATAGATGTGAGACTAAATGGCAAGACCATTCGCAAGGCTGAATAGTTTAAATCTCTCAAAAATAAAAGTATTTGGTATGAAGCTTCTCTAGAACAACTAAATTCGAATGAAATTATGGGCTGTTTCCTGATCACCTGAGTGGGCTAAATTATTTCCTGTTCACTTTAGGAAGTTGAAATTTGATAGTGCAACTCTCTGGGACACTAGGAGACGAATGAAACGACGATTGACACGAATGATCAGCTGGGTGAGCTAATTTCTTTCCTGTTCACCCTAGGAATTTTAAATTTGGGAGGAAGTTTCTGCAGGACATCAAGAGTTGAATGAAATAACGGACTTATCTTGATTAGGTGATTGAGCTCAATTCTCTACTTTTCACCCTTGAATATTGGAAATTAGTAGGGAGCCTTTACAAAAGTGTTTCACGTTTATTTTTATTTTATTTTATTTATTTATTTTTTATTTATTTTATTTTTTTTTTAATAAGCGAATATTCAGAGAAACATTTATGCGGAAAATTTCATGAGTAAACTATGGGTTTATAAATACCGCAGTGAAACTTGTGTCCCCTTTACGATATTATCGTCAACAGCACCCTTATGGTGAAAAGCGTGCCTCACTCTCCAAGCGTTCCTTCAAACAATAAGTTGGATTTGCATTTACATCCAGTCGAACAGGCCATGGGCCTTTGTACTCCAAAGAAAGTAGCACCAGTGAGGAGGGGAGGGGTGCACTTGTGCCTTTGAAGAGGGACTTGTCTTGAGAGCATCTATTCCGATTGCCCCCCCCCCCCCCCCCCCACCAACTGAAAACCGCCCCCAATTCCAAAAGCCATTCACACCTCCCAAAACCCCCCTTGGGCCCGGTTTTCCAATTAAATTCCAATTCCAGTCCGGCGGCTCGAGAGGCCCATGCAAATCCGCGATCTCTTCTGTTTACCTTATCACAATAGTCGCTCATTAGCACTCGAGAATACCCCGGGTGATTCAAGGGCGCCAGTTCCATTTATAATACAAGGTAGCGGATGATTTGCAAATCTATGGCTCCTTTTGAATCGGCATGACCGCTCCGTCAGCGGGAGAAAAGAAACAAAGGAAGATTGTTTTAAGAGAACTGTGAAGAATTTTACGTGGGACTAGCTGGTTAAATAGATATTGTTCTAAACAGAACCACCTGAGCGGGTAGGCATACTAAATCATTGGAATCCTTACGGTTACACTTGCACCTTTACCAGCAAAACGTTCGCCCTTACACTCTGAAAGTTGTTTACAGATGCACTACCTAGCCAAGTAGACTTATATGTTGGACCCAAGCCTCTGGTTACCAAAACCGATTTTCCATTTTCACAATCCAATTTATTTCATGACTTATAAAGTGCGCGTGCGACCATTTAGACCACGCTTATTATACCATTTGCCCCTATTCATAAAGTTGGTTGCATATTAAGGCTAAACTCCGTTTTTGAAAATTTTCCTCCTGTGCGGCATTCGGTACCGACCAACAACTCTTCAAAGTTCTAACAGTAGAAGCTGTTTCAAATGTATGAGACAACCAACAAGCTGTTTCAAAGTTATCATCTATTTCAATTCTCATGTTCAAATAGTTGCCTAAATGATAAGTGGTAAAATTCCGGCCATCCACATGTTTTTCGTTTTGATTTTTTTTTTTTTCATTTTTTACTCTAAGTTCACTTTCCACAATGAATATTTAAAAAAAAAGTGTTTTATATATATATATATTTTTTTTCGGTAGGTATTTGGTTCAGGCCTCTCCTATTAACAGATTTTCGTGGCATCATCTTTTTAACAAGTTATTACTTGGTTAAAGAGAAAGTGGGAGGAACAAAATCAGGGAATGTGTACAAAACAAACAGTGCAAAACCTTATTATACTTGAACAGTAGGTTAGTCAAACACATGAAAAAAGTATTAGATACGCAGCAATACATGCAAATTTTCTGTGAATTATCGTATTCTATTTACGATAAATTGTTTTAAAATTCGAAAACTTTGAGATTAATGAGAGATCACTAATTAAAAATTGTATGGCAAAAACTTATTATAAATTATAGTCTGCTATTATACTAATGATTTTGGATTTTTAGTATGACCTGTTTTAACTTTATCTGAGTGATACTTCGTTGAAAAAATTTATATATATATATATCAATTTATAATTTTTTACGGTTATTGTCATTTTTAGTTTGACAAATTTTCTTAAGTTTGGCCAATTTAATGTACTTAAGAACTGCTGGCTGTCCAACAGTCCACCCACCATTCCTTTTTTATGGACTTCACACACAAATATAAACACTCACAACATGCTATAATATCCGGGAATCGTTTCAGAATTTCTCGAAACGAATTTCCCAAAAGGAAATTTTGAAACAGTTTCATTTAAAAAATTTTAGAGCCCTTTCAATAGTTTCATTTTTTTAAATAAAAATTCCATAAATATTGCACGATTACTGTTAGGTATATAATTTTTTTCGTTTTAGAATCAGCCGCGTCACAACCGGAAGGGTCATTAGCGGCAATCAAAAAGGGTGTCAAGGGACACTGCAACGGGCAACGGGCAAGCCCCGTCGCTAAACGGATTGTCATCACGGACTCCACTAGCAGATCGGAGGGGGAGAGATGATAATAATAATAACCAGCAAAGCGAGGCATCGCTGCACTCTGCCTCAAGGTATACTGCAATGACCTCTTTGTAATCCCTACAGCGGATAAAAATACCCCATAATAAAAACTTAACTACTACTAGATAAGCCCTACAAATACATAAATACTATTGATCAATATGTAATGATAAATACTATACATCTTAGTTTTAAAAAAATGTATGACTAGATGTACATGAATAAATAAATATATCTCAGATCTGAATATCATTGTTCGTTGTAAAGCTCAGTGGCATTCAGGTACACCAACGGGGACTGGACCTTGTCTGGTCCGGACAGAACATCCTCCCTCTGAAGGGGTGCATGTTGTGTCCTCCCAAAAAGTTGCGGATAAACAAATAACCCCACATCTCCAAACACATCACGAGCTATTGGATCTAGCAGGCGTCTGTAAGACGGGTATGGGGTATATATTGTGAGGGGTATATATTGTGACGGGTATAAAGGGTGGCAGGGGATAAGTGACGAAAAATGTTTTGTGTTAATCTGCATCAAAAATGTAGTAAAATGCCGGCAATTGCATATTTTTATCTCAATCCGTACTCGAGATATGATTTTTAAAGTTTTTTTTTTCCAAGACAACCGTGTTTTCTCTTTTTAAACTCAAATTTCTCCACTTTGCCTCGTTTAATTTTAACTTTTGACCTCATTTTTTGAATCAACATTGAATTTTCTATAAGAATAATGTACTTGAGTTCTAAAAAGTACCATCCGAAGACCCTCACATCAGCTCAAACATTGACGATTTTGAAATAATAATATTTCTGAAAATCTTTAAAACTTTACTACTCTTCCAAAAAAAATATTGAAACCTGGAAAATCTTATGAAAACTGCTTCGTCTAATAATCTTTCAAACGGTATAGTAAATTTTACTTTTATTTTGTTATTTAGGGGAGAATATTAAGTTTTAAAGTTAAAAAATGTAGGTTTTTCAATGAAATCGTTGGTTTTTTCGAAAGATGACCCTCCATGAACCTGCGAGTATGGAGTCGGTTCCTATGTATTTTTTCTCGCTGGATCGAACGGAAACGCTTGCAGATCTCTCCAACTACTATATAATCGAGTTTTACACTTTAATTAACTAGTTTTACCACATAACACACATACATTTGATCGTAACAAACAAACTAAACATTTGCGAGTTTAAGTGCAAAACTCGGTTATAACGGAGTTGGAGAGATCTACAAATGTTACCATTCGATACAGCATGAAAAACTACATAGAAACCGACCCCATGCTCGCAGGTTCATGGAGCGTCATCTTTCGAAAAAACGCTGCAAATTATTTCACAAAGGTTTATTATTTTTTTCAATTGAGTTTGATCGTAGTTTTAGTTGGCTTGCGTACGTCATAAGGCCCGTCCAGTGCTTCGTTTCTACCCTAGGGTACTTGAAGTGGCTTACCTGAAGAAGACTCGGGGAATTCCAGATAACTGAAGTAGGCGGAAAGAAATCGAATGGACGCGTTCAACTGTGTTGTAGAAAGCAGCCAACAACCAATTTTGATTGGAATCGGGAAAAATTGCTATTTAACTGGAAGCGTTTGGTTCGGTGGTTTGAGATCTTTCCAAGGAATGGCGGAGGAAGGTTCGCGGATCGTGTAGTGGCGGAGGGGGGAGGGGGGGGGGGTCGGGACGCGAGCACACGGGCAGATCCACACGGAAGGTATTAAACTCAATCATGGCCAGGGGGGGGCGAACAAATCGTATCTCGTTTCTAGGATGCTACCTACTGTTCACGAAAATTTCCAGCAACTATGAAATGACCTACCTACCTAATTTTTATTTTTCACATTCTTTGATTGATCGTAATGAACATCGTCACTAGGCTTTCCTAAGCCAAAAAGTAATATTCGCGGATCGCGTAGGGTGGTCGGAGCGAGGGGCGGCGGCGGATCCACAAGGAAGGTTAGACACCTACCTATCATATCGCCTCCGGGAAGAAATAAACGTAAGTACCTATCTCGTTTCTAGGACGCAGCCGTTTCAAGTTCACTCGTTCTAACAACCTAACTTACGGAATTCCATCCTTTTAGAATTCGCTTACTTTGTGGGACCGATCGTGTAGAGGGTGGTCGCATTGTAATAGTGATGAATACAAATCGATGTAAGATTCGATTAAATCAACTTTTTTCTAAAAAATCGAAGACTAGATTTTTTTTAGAAAACTCGCAATTTTTTTTTTTTTTTTTTTTTTTTTTTTTTTTTTTTTTTTTTTTTAGCAAAGTTTAATGGACATTTTATAGCGTTGGTACCTAATAGCTAACACTCAGAAAACAGTATTAGGAACTATGAACTCATGAAGGATCAGTTTAAGTTTTTTCACAATGAAATCTGAAACTCCGGGATACGTTCCAAAACTAAATCGAATTCTTGATGGAACAAAATAAGAATCACGAGAATCGGCGTGTCGGCGTGTCCTATTTCGAGTTGCCAAAACCTATACTTCTATAATTATATACACATGTTAATATTTCTCGATTTGAGCTCCTATCTATTCAAATAGTTATTGCCTTAATAATATCATTATCTAAGTACGTACGAAAAGTCGAGAGGATATGTTATTGAATATGAGTAGGAAAAGCTTTGGTATTAACACACAAATATGACCTTGAAAAAAACATATATTCATGCCTCGAAGGAACGCCGGCGCCGTACCTACCACAAGGTGCCGCGGCGCCGGCGCCTCCTCTCTCCACCCCCCCCCCCCCCCCCCCCCCGATCACCCCCCTCACCGCCCACCGTGACCCCCTGCCAAGCGTGCCAGGCGTGCGCGCGTAGAAAAAGACACTTTTTTGCTTTTTTGCCCGTTTTTGGCCCATAGCATCTATGTGAGTAAAGCGATCGGGATGGTTAAACGTTAGGACCAACTAGACCCCAAATGGAGTCTATGTGCGAAAGAACGGGTTTTTTAAGTTAATTCTTAGGCCTTTTATGGCCTGGACGGCGGACGGCGAACGGCGAACGGCGGACGGACATTTCAAATTTGGATTCTACGTACCTTGAAACGTAAAGTGACAAAGTTTGAGGGGGGGTTATAAAAATTTTTTGCTACACGATCACATAGGCTTATTATTGGAAATAATAAACCAAAAAAGCCTCGAAAAAGACACTTTTTCTCCCGTTTTTGGCCCATAGCATCTATACGAGTAAAGCGATCGGGATGGTTAAACGTTAGGACCAACTAGACCCCAAATGGAGTCTATGTGCGAAAGAACGTGTTTTTACGTAAATTCTTAGGCCTTTTATGGCCCGGACGGCGGACGGGGGACGGCGGACGGCGGACGGACATTTCAAATTTGGATTCTACGCACCTTGAAACGTAAAGTGACAAAGTTTGAGGGGGGGTTATAAAAATTTTTTGCTACACGATCACATAGGCTTATTATTGGAAATAATAAACCAAAACCAACGATTTCATTGAAAAACCTACATTTTTTAACTTTAAAACATAATAGTCTCCCCTAAATAACAAAATAAAAGTAAAAGTTACTATATCGTTTGAAAGATTATTAGATGAAGCTGTTTTCGTGAGATTTGCCAGGTTTCAATATTTTTTTTGGGAAGAGTAGTAAAGTTTTAAAGATTTCCAGAAGCATTATTATTTCAAAATCGTCAATGTTTGAGCTGATGTGAGGGTCTTCGGATGGTACTTTTTAAGAACCCAAGTACATCATTCTTATAGAAAATTTAATGGTGATACCAAAAATGAGGATGAAAGTTAAAATTAAATGAGGCAAAGTGGAGGCATTTGAGTTTAAAATGAAAAAAAGAAGATATTCCTGAAAAAATCTTTAAAAATCAAATCTCGAGTAAGTAGGTACGGATTGAGATAAAAAGATACGGTTGGAGGGATTTTACTACATTTTTGATGCAGATTAACAGAAAAAATTGCTCCTCACTTATCGCCTGCCACCCTGTATACATAATATATTGTATTTATTTATTTTATTTTTTTAATTTAATTTAAATTTTTTTTATTATTTTTATTGTTTTTATTTTATTATTATTTTTTGTAGATGAACATAAAGAGATAATCAGGGAACCTAAATATATGGTACGTCCTTGATAAGAAAGAAAATGTTTTAAAAAATCCGTAGCCCTGGGTGGCGGTGAGGGACCGGTAGCCGCTTACACCCCCTTCTTGTTTTGGCTCCGTCCACCCCAAACCACACGACCTACTTGATCTCAAACCCTCTCCGCCTTCCTAATCGCTGACCTTCCTCAATCTGCTCAGCTTGGGTCAACCCCTCCGCTTGAGTTAGTCCGCGACTCGCAGTCGGGCTGAGGTGGGTGTATTTGTTTACAAGCCCTTGGGCATAAATGCAATGTTACGCTCAAGTTCTCAACGAGAAGCAAATCTTAAACAGATTCTAATGTATAAATCGGGCAAATGAGCAATTTCGCCTATGTTTTATTTTAATCCATGTGCTAACAGATTTCGACGAGAGCTTTCCAATAGTCCCAGTCATGCAACATGATCGTATAAACGAATTTTCGTAATATCTCAATTACATTTTTTCTGTTACCTAATTTCAAATTTGAACAATCAGTGTGGACTGATATTGTTAAATATCAATTTTATGGAACAAAAAACATCAGGAACTCAACCTTTCTTTTCGAATGCTTGATTTTTATGCGATAGAACAGATTTCTTATCTCATTCCAAAGCAGAGTTATCGCCTTGAATGACACATTCATATACAAAACACACACACACATGCGCGCGCAAATGCAATTGTGACCCGTACTAGGAAAAGGGACCTTACCTTACCGGATGTCGACATCGAGTTATTGCCAGGATCCTTGGGATCTTGCTGAAAACGCTGGTATTTTCAAAAATGTTCTATCTTTATTCGTTCCAAAGATATGATTTTCCAAAATCTGTTCTCCTGGAAACCTCATTTTGAGAAAAAAGCGTTCAAAGTTTGACTAAACTTCAAAAGTGAATTGATTTACTGGCGATATCAACTTGATTTTTTTTGCAAAGATTTGTGCGCATGTTAAGTTCATTTCACCATCACTGTAGATAATTTTGGATGTGATAAAAAAAAAAAATCAATTTTGAAGAACAAAAGTTTAAAAGACTGTATTTAATGAGGAGAAATCGACAAAATCGAACATTTGCCAAACAATAAACTGAAAAAAAAGCACAACTCATAACTATTTCTAAGAGAACAATACATAATTCCAGTCGTGTTAAAACATTAATAAGTAAGATTATTCACATAGAAAAAAAAACTAATTTTGACGCATCGTTTCGGTGGCGGAGGAGTGGGTTGTTCTTCTTCAGAAACCTCACCTTCAGAGTCCACTTAGTACACCAAAACTTCTCCATCATCGTTGTTTTCTCCCGCAGGGTTGGGGCACACTATATCTTTAGTTGCATCAGTGCATTACTGTCTTATTTTTTGACTTTGAAAATGTCTTAGTCGACGGGTCAACCGGAAATTTTGTTGCGGAATTTTCTTACGCAAAGAAAAAAAAGTCACGCAACCTATAAACAAGTTAGGTGTTGTTATGATTGTGTATACTAGCACTGAAATTACTGAGGACAGTAGCAAATTACTGATGACAGTAGCAAATTACTCATGACTGTAGCACTGAAATTACGGATGATAGTAGCAAATTTAAGAAGAAATTAAGTTGTTTTGTTCATCCTGAGCAGAAAATCACATGATTCAATTATGATTATAACTTATTTTTTCTCTTGCATCATTTTTTACCTTAAATACTTCCATATACATTTTTGCTTTAGTACATGGTTTCAAGTACTCTGATTCTAAATTATAGATTTTAAGTTCAATTAGATGTATATAGCTGCATACTGATATACAACACTCATCTCAGTTTGTTTTTGGACGCCGGTTGTGTGCATAGATTGACTGGAATGTGAATTGATATTACGGATGTATATAATACACTTCCATTCCACAGCACAAGTGTTATCTTAAAGTGGGGAGTAGCATTATTCATTATGTATTGCAATAAATTGTTATACAGGCAGGTTATACAGGGTGATCCGCATACGGTGGTCAATACTTCGGAGGTCAATTTTAAAGTTCATTTCTAATCGAAAGTTTCTCATAGAGATTTTTTTTAAACGCTTAAGTTTTCGAGGAATTTATATGTAAGATTTTTTTCGTGTTTCCGACCTTTAGTCACTAAAACTATCATAAATCCCTGAATTTGCTGTGTAAATTCAAATCTGAGGATACGGTTGGAAAGAGAATTAAGGTTTTTATCGTATAGATGAGCTTTCTTATGAATTGAGGTTTGAGACTTGAAAAAGCCCACTGAAAAGCAACTTTTACCTAATTTGGGAAACCTTGAGTTTTTAAACACGAATTGACCTATGAGAAATAATATTTTTTTCAAGGCATAAAAACCGCCAAAATCACACATCTTCAACAGTGTAGTAAATTTTACTTTTACTTTGCTAATTAAGGGAGGAAATTATGTTTCAATGTTGGAAAATATCGTTTTTTCACTGAAATCGAGGATTTTCTTGAAAAATTACCTCCAAAGTTAATACGAGTTTGGGCGCGGTTTCTACATTTATTATTATTATTTATTTATTTATTATTTATGTATATATATATATATATATATATATTTTTTTTTTTTTTTTTTTTTTTACTAAATCGAATGGTAACACTTGCATATCTCCCCAACCCCGTTATAACCGAGTTTTACACTTTAGCTTACTAGTTTCACCCCTGAAAACACATAATAATTTATCATACAAAATGAACTTAAATTTATGAGTTACAATGTAAAACTTGGTTAAAATAACGGGGTTGTGGAGATACGCAAGCGTTACCATTCAATTCAGTGTAAAAAAAAAACGTAGAAACCGACTCCAAACTCGTATTTTCGTAGTAGATAATTTTTCAAGAAATCCCTCCATTTCAGTGAAAAAACAATGTTTTTCAACATTAAAACATAGTTTCCTTCCTAATTAGCAATGTAAAATTGACTACGTCGTTGAAAATGAGAGATTTAGGCGCAGTTTTTATCGTTCTTGCGTATTGAAAAAATATTGGTTCTCATAGTTCAATTCCCGATTAAAAAAACTCTAGGTTTCTCGAATTAAGTAAAATTTGCATTTTAGAGGGCTTTTTCAAGTCTCAAACCAGAATCTATAAGAAAGCTCAGGCATCTATCCGATAGAAAATTCAATTTCTTTCAAACGGTATCCTCAAATTTCAATTTACGCAGCAAATTAAGGATGTTCTAATCGATTTAGTGACAAATTATCGAAAACACGAAAAAAATCTCTAGTATTAAATTCCTAGAAAACTAATCCCTTAAGAAATGATCTCTACGAGCAGTGTTGGGCTTAATCTTATCGTCGAATACGATTGTAATCGCCATAATTATTCGTTGATTCTGAGTCAACTGCGATTATATTCGTAATCGTGTAATTGTATTCATCCGTCGGCTATTACACGAATACAACCCATAAAAATGCGTCACGGTCATTAATTTCAATAGGGCGTCCCTCCTATAATATGCGAAGCCTTGCTAATATTACTTAGCTTCTGAGGGACGTCCTTAAAGCGAATTCTACGATTGGATCCCAGCCTATTTGTCTCAAATCTATTTCAATAGGACGTCCCTCTGAAGCTAGGTAATATTAGCAAGGCTTCGCATATTATAGGAGGGACGCCCTCTTGAAATTGATGACCGTGACGCATTTTTATGGGTTGTATTCGTGTAATCATCGACAGACGAATACGATTACACGAATACGAATATAATCGCAATTTACTCAGAATCAACGAATAATTATCGCGATTACAATCGTATTCGTATTCGACGATAAGATTATGCCTAACACTGTCTATGAGGAACTTTCGATCAGAAATGAGCTCTAGAATCGACCCCTGATGTACTGACCACCTTAAAAATAATATATAAATAATATAAATCAGATGATGGCGACCTACATTTGGAAATGACTACTAACCGACAGTTGCTCGATGTGGCGCCCACCCGGAAGGATCAGGAGGGGAGGCGGAAAGAGAAAAGCAGGTCGCCGAAGTAGCAGGTTACCCCCGAGGATGAGGTGGAAAAGGAGAGCGATGAGGAAGGCCGGGTAGTAAAGGATTGGAGAAAGGAATAGAAAGGAAGAGAAGGTGGGGGTAAGAAACAGCATTATTATGAGGGGCAAGACTGGAAGAAAAGGGATAGAACAATGGTACCAGTTCTACGACACTCTTGCCTTTGTTTGGCAAGTGCTTCTGGGAGGACGGGGGCCCTCCCCAACAATAAGATCCGAAACAAAGGCCGACGGCGGATAACGTCCTAGCAACAACCGCGAGATACATAAGGGTCCCCCCCCCCCTTCCCAGAGCCCTTCGACAGATACATAATTATCAGGAGCTAAATAGCCTATCTAGGATCTAGGCTTTGGGAGAGGTTTCATTGTCCGCGGATCCTCATGTGGGGGTCGATTTGGATGGGTGCCTTCCACTTCTCACTGAGAGCCGATGGGGTTGTTTTGAAGCGTGGAAGATAGTGCACGTCCTATACCCCAAACCATCTTGAATTCGGTTTACGAGCCACAGCTATGGGTTTAGACCCTCAATCAACTGTGGATCACATTTAACTCAACAGTTGTTCAACTTGAAAATCGTTAGTCCTTTACTGGGCCGTCGTACTTCGAGTAAATGGTCGGGATGGACAAAATTTCGTTTTCTACGGAGTCTTATAGGAAATTTGACACTGATAACGAATATACTATGTGATCCACATGTGTGCCTGAATGGCCTTCATAGTTGTTTACCCAAGAAAACACTCTTTTTAAACACTTTTTTGGTGTTTTCGGCCAAAACCCTATACGGAAAGCTTAAAATCAAGAACAAACTCAAAAGAAACGTTGAAGAAATTTATTTACAAAACAAGAAATGAAAACCAAAGGGGAAAAAAACTTTCATCCATCAAAACATAAACTAAACTCAAAATCATAAAATTAAATAAAATTCATCAAATCTTCATACAATAAATTTGAAACATAAACATCACCGCATTTTAAGCTAAAAATATAGAAATTCTTCTTAAGTAGGTAAATATTTGATATTACAGTTATTAATGTGGAATAGTGCCTTGGCGCTTATGGATGTTCAAAAACAGTCTGATTATGAAAAATCGGAATATGGCGAATCTGATTCTATTTCGAACTCCTCAAAAAACTTCCTCCGTCGCCCGGGACTGCTTTGTCAATAAATCTGATGAGGTAGTCGGTAAAAATAAGAGATTTATGCAGATACGTCTGATTTTTTTGTTAGAAATGAGCTCCGATATCCTTTACAGGCATCCCATCTCCTTTTGAGGGTTAAGGCGGTCAATTTTGACCATTTATTCAGGGCATTAGCAACACGAACTAAATCAATCGCGACGAAGTTGTGGAAACCCATTTCAAAACGGAAGTTAGTGAAAAACGTTGTCTATTTCCACGAAAAATAAATCGATTTCGACGGTTAGGCCATGATTACTAACAAACAATAACGGTTATTGTTTGTTACTGATGATGGCCTAACCGTCGAAATCGATTTAACATTGTAACTCTTCATTTTTCGTGGAAATAGACAACGTTTTTCACTAACTTCCGTTTTGCATTAGCAACGTCTTCGTTATCGTCTAAATGATACATTTCTTTAATTTTAATAAAGTTTGATAAGTTTTTATAAGTTTTTTCTCTCAACCCGTTTTTCGTATACATCTTCTAATGAGGATTTTTGAGTTGTTTCTGGAAAAAAAAAATTCTCTCGATTCAGAAGGGTTTAACGAACACTTTTTAAAAAAAATCCCAGGCAAGATTTTAGCTTTTTGGAGAAAATCCTTGTTGATGTGGACTAATCGTGTATTTGTAAGCTAGTTTGACATCTGCTTATTGCACGTGAAAAAACTAAAAGATTCAATGGTACCGGTTCCAATTTCATCAAATGTGTTTGTACATACCTCTCACAGGCCCGTCCATCGTTTTTTAAAGCGGAGAACCGTACCCCATGCGAGAGAACTCACTGCTGTCTTTCGACTGTATCTTGCTCTCCCTCAGCATCCTTTTTTTACAGGTTCAACGTGATTGACCAATGCAGGTTCAACTAGTAATGTTTTTCTCACCTTTAGACCTCTCTGAAGAAGCCCACATAGATAGTTTCGGTTAATTAAAATGTTGATTTTTTTCATTTTTATCCACTACTCGAAGCACTGTGTGTCGTACAGTGGGCGATAACGGCCTTTTTTGTGCTAAAACCCTCCAGCTGACCAAATTAGTCGAACTTGAGGATTCCTACATATTTTAAGGCGCTGAATCGGTTGCCACCAGTCTCAAAACCTCATTTTACAGGATTATCGTGGATGAGAAGAAAATTGTGCTTAAATGATCGCAAAAAGGGCATATGAAAACTTGAAATTACCAAATATAGGGACTCCTAAAAAAGCTTGAATCTCAATTGTAAACGGAAGAAAAGTTGGTGCATGTATACGTGCTCAAATTTAAAAAAATTACCACTTGTTCCCTTCTTAATCTCTGCTTACCTAAACAGAAAAAATAACAAACAAAAAAAATATAAAATTCTGTCTGAAGGTGGCCGTCCATTAGGTCGACAGAGCGGCGCGGCGCGGCGCGACGCGACGCCAAAATCTTGAGGTTCGTCCACTATGGGGCGGATTTCATTGTTCGATCCGTCACTTCCATGATTTATTGAGCGATGAAAGGAAATTCGTCCAATATTTCAGGATGTCTCTAGAAAAGTTTTTTGAGCTTCATGAAATGATTAAGCCACTGATAGTGAAGCAAGACACTACATTTCGACGAGCCATCCATCTATTGGAAAAATAACCAAGAAAGTGCTAACAAGTTCCGGTCATGCGGCATGATCGTATGAGCGAATTTTCGTAAATTATCGTACTATATTATGTTACATTGTTTTGAAAATTAAGGACTTTGTGGGAGTAGAAATTGTTAACTACAAATTTTATGGCCAGAAACCCGTTCTAAATAATATTTTGCCATTTAGAAAGAGATTTTGGATTTGTTTGGAGTTTTTATAGATTTTTTGGCACATTTTAATGAAATTTAAGTACATTTTTCTGCATTAATTCTGCACATAATTTTCCGTATATACTCGTATAATATTTTACGCACGAACGCTTACGAAAATGGCCGAGGTCGAAAATTTTTCGCGTCGCGCCGCGCCACCCTCCAGAAGTTTGGAGAGCGGTCGAGAGCGAAAATTTTTCGACTCACCCGCTCCGCGCCGCGCTGTCGACCTAGTGGACGACCACCTTGAATATCAACTCAGTATTAATTAAATTAAAGTTTCAACATCGCGTCTCACATTTGAACTTTAAAAACATTAGCGCTCATAAACTTGTTCAAATTTGAACTTTTACAGTTGAAATTTGGTTGAAATATCATCAAGAGTCGTTTTGCACAAAAATTTGCTCATAAGATCATTCTGGATTACCATAATATTGAGTTCCAGCACTTTACAGGGGTTCTCTGTGATCGAAACTTATTTAGAAAAATTGGGCACAGGTGCAGAATTCATATTTATAGGTACCTATGTTATGGCATGTCAAGTCACATAGGTACCCTACCTATTTCCATGGACTAAAGGCAATTTGAATTCTTAAAAGTGGGCTTTCTCTGGGAAGAGGAGTGAACAGTTACACAAACAGGGTTCACATTTGTAAATCATAAAAGTAATTCAGATATCACATCGAACGTCTCTGATTACGAAACAACTAATACGAAGTTTATTAGCATGCCGACTCTCAACATGTTCAAAAATACAAACCCAACACCGGCGGTGGGGGGCGGCGACCAAGTTTTCAGGAAAATCACTTGAATGTGTGTCTGACCAGAGAATACAAATCCCAAGACGACCAGAAACTACCTTAATTTTTCGCAGTCTCCCAAAGGCGAGAAATCACTACCTATATTTTTCAAGAAATTATTCATAATTCACGGGTGACTCATACTAGGGTAAGAAAAAATTCAAAACCTCATCTATATCGAACTAAACATGTATAAATGTTCTGCGAAAGTTCCCTCGTATTTAAAATTTACAGTGTAAAATTTAACACTGCCTATCCAGTCCCAAAAACCCATAGGGTAGAAGATGGCCCTGATTTGTGCCTCCCAGAATCCCCTCCCTCATGCTTGACAAAAAAAACCGAGTGCTAGGTTTGCTTTGGTAGGTATCGGGGAACAATATAAAAACAAAATAAAAATTATTTCCGAAGTTTCGTTTTTTGAGATTTGTGCACAGTTCTGCCCACTGAGCGTCGCAGAGGGCCAGAAACCAATTCTAGGTGGACAAAGTTATTTTATAAGCTATTCTTATAGAAAATTTTGAGATGATTCCGAATATAACCCATATCCTTATACCTTTAATAGCTTCTTCAACCCAAGAAATAGATTTTTGACTTTTTTTTTCACTTTTTGACCTTTGGAATTGACTTTTTTTTCTTTTTTTTTGTTATACTAAAACAAAAAGTTGTAAAGGAAGAAATTTTGCATCGAATGAGGCCACCGCCGTTTAAGCTCTAAAGCACGAAATGAGAGGATTATGATTTTGGAGGACGAAATCACGAGTTTTCTAAAAAGGTCTACTACCTCTTGAGATCTTAGTTGACTCAGAAGCTTTACCTGATTCACAAGGAAAATAACAACAACACATACTTGTAAAGCCAAAAGGGTGATTAAATCACACTTACTCGGGTTAGATGCATGTATAAAAACCATTGAGACAGAAAACTAGTATTGTGAAAATAAATATTTTACAAAAGACATTCAGTGAGTAAGGGTTCTGTCCCTCGTCTTAGGCGCAACACCCAGGCCGGAAGGAGTTTGAATAGGGTGTAGTCACAATTTTAAAAGTTGTACTTAACGGGACCGCTCTATAACTCGCCGTCTATAGTCCTTCCCACCCATTCTATAAGTTGAATGGAGCCGGGACGGGCAATGAGAGCTGCTCTGTATCATGAAAAGAGATCTAACTCTAAATGGACGGCCTCGCACCAATAGCGACAAAAGACCATAGCTCAGTACATATGGAGGTTTTATTCGCCCTTTTTATTTCTTTGTGTGTATCAGTGAAAGACTGGATATTTTTCCTTTTTCTTCATTTCCTTCTATGCCAGGTCCATATGAAAAGTTTCAATAGAGTAGAGCCGTGGGAACGCTATAATCAACGCAATTCGTTTTTCATACGTTTTCTCGGAAGAAATGAAAAGTATCAAGCATAGAAACATGGCTGAAAAATACCGCCATCTAAGTGATAGTACGAGTACATTTCTAGTTGATGTCATCAACCTGTTTTAAATGAGTAGTTATATTTATTTCATTCTTTCCAACATTTTCTGACTGTCTCTGCATCCTTGTTCTCCGTTTTAGTGTTTTCATGAATAAATAACAAATTTATAAGAAGAAGAAGAAACGTTTCTTTGTATGAATAATATAAATATATAAATTTTGCTACTCAACATTGTAGGACTGGGCTTTTGGCAAAACGTCCGAGTAGTCGGATTTTTCAGTAACTTACTAATTTCCAATAATATAAATCTATATCATTTATAAACTGTAGAATATTTTTCCTTTCAGTCCATTTTTACATTTTTTATTTACAAAATTTGTAACTCCGCAATTTATTTAGTTGTTATACATTACAACCTTAGGGTATACTCATATAATTGAATACTTCATCTATTCACAATTATTTGATTATTATGAGTTAAGAAACAACATTTATTTTCATTTTTCAACAATCACCTGCAGACAACTAAGACTAGATACTTTAGTGCTGCAACTTAATTATAAACTATCACACCTTAATATTAAACTTAACACAACAATAACAATGTAACGAATATGTAACGAAATGCACAGTACCAAAAACTACATGAACTACAAGTGCGAACACAAGCAAACGAACACAAGAATAAAACATGTTAACACAAATTAAGTAAACACAAAATGAAAGACAAAAGCATGCGGAAATTAGGTATTTATTTAAATTATAATTATTATGCCAGGCGGGAACTAGTGGTTTTTGAAGTGACCAACAAGGAACGGTCTATAACTTAACGACTCTATTGCAAAATTGTACTAAACTTACCAATTCATTGACCCATTGATGTCTCTGCATCCTAGTTCTCCGTTTTAATGTGGATTCCGCGTGCACCTATATGAAATCTAATACATGAAGTCATTCGCCTTCATTTTGACATTCTATGTCTTTACTTTGGCTCATAAACGAAAAAAGCGTTAAAAAATCTTTGAAACGAATGAAAACCCCCCCAGCAAAGACATATCCATGTCAAAACTCGTAAACGAGTTCCACTATCTGCTTTACAAGCAGATACCATGTTACATGGATATGTCTTTGATTGGGGATTGATTTCATAACGGTTGTCCTCGAGAGTTGTAAACAAATCCTTTAACTTTGGACTGTAGGCGACGAAATGTAGGATAAAGAATTTATTCTATGATTCTTGGAGACACAATAAGCATACTATACATAGGTACTATTAAAGTTATTTCTCCAATACAGGCGCTATCATTTTTATGTTCATGATAGCCTGATTTTTCATTAATAAATGAAATTGTATCATTTATCGTTTTATTTGATAACTTTTCGTCCTCTTACTGAGGACATCTTCAGATCTTGCTTTCTTGGCATTGAGTTGACTTACCTAGTGAGGCACTGTTTTATTTGACAAATCCGTTATATTCGGATGTTTATAAATTTTTTCCTGGACACACCAAGATCTGAAGATCTTATATCAAATCAAATTATAAATCAAATAAAACAATAAATGAAATAATTTCATTTATTTTCCCTGGGCCGCATCCCGACTAATTCTAACAAAACACCGGTTTACTTATAGAAATGTTGAAAATAACTGTGGAGAGAAGCCTCTACAATGAGTTGTTGTTTACAGTCGACTGTTGTCAAGAGGATGAAAATGTTTCCTATGGAGTGGAGTAAATGATGCTATTGCTTTACGTTAAGAATATTGTAACCGGTTTATTAAAATTGTTTATAGTCCAATCAACTTAGTTTAGGAATGTAGCCAGGTACGTAAGGAGGGGGAAATTGGTAGCTTGAGATGTGAACATTTATCACATAAAACAAGCGCTTTCCAACGAGTGGCGAACGATTTCTGTGCGTTGAAAACTGCGGAAGTTCCATTCCCCAAGCAACGGATGGGTTGTACGTGAACATCATTAGAAATTGTGACATAAACTTTTGCGTGACGAAAATTTTTAGTTGACCCCCCCAGAGCAAAGACATATCCATGTCAAAAAAGCGTTACGGTTGGTTTTCTGATGATTTCCGCTTACAACCGAGTCGTTGCTAGGGAAATGGTACTTCGTCGTTTTTCATCCCACAAAATTCGTTGACCATTCGTTCGAAAGCTCTCGATTTATCCAACCATATCATGTTAATTACTGCGAAGTGCGTGGCCAACAAGCTGAGTTATGATCATGGTTATTTGAATAATTTTGTACACTCAGGTGACCAGTCTCAATAATTGATATTGTGAACATGATTGCAACCGCTTGTTAATTTCTGATGATTTCATAGAGCTGGTGTTTAGATGATTTGATTCATAGCAGGTGATCCGAAGATTGCGAGAACGGTTTGATTTGCGAAGCGGTGGTTAAATCATTTTAAGAGGTAATTTCTATGCTTTACACTCTAGGAAGCTGTAATTTCGTATGTAGACTCTTTAGGACATTTACTTGACGATGCCCAGGGTCCGGATCAGATGAGTGGCTCTTAAAGCTAATTTCTATGCTTTACAATCTAGGAAGTTATAATTTCATATGCTTCTTTTGGACATTTAATTGACGATGACCAGGGCCCGGATCAGCTGAGTGGCTCTTAGAGCTTGCAAACGAGTCTGCAACACATACGAGTCTGCAACTAAAGACATAAAATGTCCCAATGTGTTGCATACTCGATTGCAAGCGTTTCTTTGAATAGGTATCTTGCGGATAAAATTCTGTCTTTACTTTGGCACATAAACGAAAAAAGCGTTAACAAGAAGTGTTAAAGAAAAGTTATATTGATTTTCTCGTACAACCAATGCGTTACTAGGGAAGTAACTCCCTTAGTTTTTATAGCTGGAAAATCATTCGCCACTTTTCTTATGATTTTCACGTACAACCAAGCCGTTGCTGGGGGAATGAACCTTCTTTATTTTTCACTCGACATAAATCGTTCTCCACTCGTTGGAAAGCTTTCGATTTATCACGCATTTCTTTCGTACTTGTTCTTCTTTTTCAGTTGGTTAGTGAAACCAACCTACTGGTTCATTGGGGAAGGTCTTGGTGAAAAAGGGTTACGTTGTGAACCTATTATTTGTGGATCCTTATGGAATTGCAGAAGTAAATTTTTGATATATAATTGCCTTATAGTAAATAGCTTAGCGATATTAAATACATTGTTTGATGGAGTCCTAATCGGTAAAGACAGCATAATTTTTACAATGATTTTTTGGCGTACATGTAATTTATTAATATGGGTTGAGAATGTCCCACCCCAAGCAATTATGCCATATTGAAGTACAGATTGTAGCATACTGTAATAAATTAGTTTTATCGTATTTCTAGGGAGTGTGTGTCGAATATTATAGAATATATACATGTATTTATTAATTTTATTGTGAGTATAGTCAATATGAGGTTTCCAGTTTAGCTCTTCGTCCAAGACTAACCCAAGATACTTATGCTCAGCTACACGTTCTATTTTCCCACAGGAACAGTTATTATTTGATCTACATGTATGTAGTATGATGCTTAAATTTTTATCGTAAACATATGATTTCATTCCTCCATAAATAATTAATTTTGACTTTTTAGTGTTCAATGTAAGATAGTTTTCGTTAACAAGAAGTGTTAAAGAAAAGTACGTATGTTCATATGAAATATGAACATATTTTCCGCTAAATTAAATTTACTTACATAATCACTAAGACTGTCATATGTTGTTGAAGATGGATTTAGGTCCGTATTGATTTTTTTGGGTTCTCTGGGCACCGCTCGTAGTTTATGCACTTCCTTGGCTCTGGTGGCTGGATCCCTTTGAAGGGGCACTCTTGTGTGCCATGACTGCCTGCACAACCTCTTCAATGTAACGTTACCAATGTAGGTCCCATACATATCCAGGAAGGTCCCCCTTAGTTATATCCCTGTCTATACCATGGATCTTCATCAGAATAGGCCTATCTGGCTGCCTTTCCTTTCTCACCTCGAAGCCCTTGTCCGTTAGTGCATTTGCCAGTTTGATCCTCTCCTCAGGCGTGGCAGCTGCTACCTTCAAAGCATGTTTGCCTGCTGGAAACACTTGTATTACCGCCATGCCCATACTGCGGAGGTCAATCTCTTTCCTCATTCTGCGCCTCACTGAATCGGGGGAGCATAGGGCATCCCTGTAAGAAATATTTGGGGCCGAATCCTCCATTTCTTGGCCCACCGAGGGTGCTTCTTTATGTGCCTGCACAATCAGGGTGGTTTGAGGCGCTTCAAGCCTTCTCTTTGCTTTTTCTATGGCTACGTCCACTTTATTTCTGGTGGAATTTTCCTTGTGTAACTCCCTTAGTGACTCGCTCTCAGCAGAGCTTGCTGTGCCAATAGAATATAGCACCCCATGGAAAATCATTCTTGGCATTGCTCACTTTTCTTATGATTTTCACGTACAACCAAGCCGTTGCTGGGGGAATGAACCTTTCTTTGGGTGGCCTGTTGGCGTGCCATTTTTTCACTCGACATAAATCGTTCTCTGCACTCGTTGGAAAGCTCTTCGATTTATCACGCATTTCTTTCGTACTTGTTCTTCTTTTTCAGTTGGTTAGTGAAACCAACCTACTAGTTCAGTGTAACCTGGTTTCAGCCAAGTCGCTTTATTTATTAACTATTGTTAATAGTTCATAGATGACTTTGCTTTTAGCTCTACATCTTTCACGCCGTGGTCCCTCTTTTTTCTTTACTGCTGTCTGTCTCTTTCTCTCCTGCAGTGTCTATAGCGAAAGTTGATGGACCAAGAATCACTATAACACCGACACCTTCCTACACGTTCGCGACTTATTGTCCTAAGATCACACTAATTAATGAACACACGTCCAATAAAACCATTTTTCGCTCTCTAAGAGCCCCGAAAAACAATAAAAAATTACTGAGCTGTCCAACGACACCCTTTCCTTTCGGCGGTTCGGTCAACACTCAACACAGTTCATAGATGTCTTTGCTTTTAGCTCTGCATCTTTCGTTCGGAACGGTATAGAACAACGTTAGATTATTGCCTGAATTGATATGTTTCCAAAGAGAGGTGAACCATTTCATGTTTATATACATATATAAAAACATAAATTCATAAACCTCCTAAAGCGTTAAAATCTAGAATCCGTTTTAGAATGCCGTAAATCGGATTTCCGTGTGAAATTTTCATCTAAAATCATTGATACATTTGCAATAGCTTCATTTTCTATGAAAATTCGGTTAAATTGGTACAAAAGGAAACTCATAACCTCCTGGGGAAGCTCACAAAAGCGAATAACATAATAATACTTATATAAAGTTTTCAGTAACCCTGCCATCCTGATTCACCCCTTTTTCCTTGGAGGGCGATATAAATCGCAGAACAGTTTTTGACATTACCTTGATGACAGGGGCCCTGCTCATTATACACTTTACCGGACATAAAGGTTGATACAATGAGGCTTTTCATTAAGAGTGGAGGGGAAAGGGGCTCTTTTACTCTCTTGTGCAAGGAGTTCCTAGCAGCAACTTTATTAATAATCTTCCCAACAAGGAGGCTGTCTTGCAGGTTTTTCATCCCCCCTCCTACCTTTACCGCCTCTCAACCTTCTCTTATTGAATTGTGAAACAATAGGACACAATAGTCGGATGTGGCCATTATACTTGGCGACAATGGGGGACCCGCGGAGGCCCACCCCCTCTTTTTGACTCCACTAGCGAGTTTTGGAAGCATTAAGCTCCTGAATGACTGCGAATAAGGTAGGCTTGGGAAGAAAAAAAAGAGAAGGAAAAAAACGAGTTGCTCTTCTGTTGTTTTGTGCCTTTTGAGAAAAATATCAAAAGACAGAAACAGAAACCATTTGTTTGTGACATTCTAGACCGGTCGATTTTGAAGAAACGGTGCGAGCTACAGTTTCAACCTAGTCAACTATTCCGATTATTCCAACAAAATATATGGACAGAGAGGTGTCAAATCCATAGTATTTTCCAACTGAATGAACCCTTCCCTTTGGTACATAGAATTAGACACTTTAAAGTTGGGTTTATATACATGAACAGAATGTCAAAGGACTGGGAGATATACAGAAAATAGTTGACGAAATAATACATTACTCAACGACTGGTGAACAAAGTAACCAGGCTCCAAGCTGTGAAGTCAAGTTGGCTGATAAGTGAGGATATTATAAGTGGAAAACAAATAGTTACCTAGTATGGAAATATCAGATTTTTTTAAAGGAAATTAGATTTCAATGGTGGGGAGACATGTTCATGCCACTGTGTATCAGCGAGAAGCGTTGATACATGTTAAGGTTGGCAAATTTCAGCGTGGAACGCGCTTTTAACCGGACCTTCCGAAAAATGTCACGAAAATGACGTTTCCAAGGACGCCAGTCAGGCAAGTGATCGGTCTTCTTCTTCGGGCACTTCATCCCAGAGCCGGACAAGATTCAAGCAATCTCCGATTTGAAACCTCCAAAGAACGTTCACGAGGTTCGCAGTTTACTAGGAATGGTAATTTTTTAATTAGATGCACCGCTAATCTTGCGAACTGCACCAAGCCCTTGTGAGATTTAATATAAAATGTCGCCGAGTGGAAATGGTCTGAAAAGGAGCAAAATTCGTTCGATAAAGTGAAAAAACTAACTCAAAAATCAATTGAAAATATTTTTTTGTATAATAATAAAACGTCACATTTATAAACTGATGCAGGGCCTGATGGAATTGTTGCAATTCTGGCTCAGCCTTGCAGTGGTCATGCATCGATTGTCGCCTGTGCTAGTTCAAGTCTTCCAGACACCCAGAAGCGATATTCTCAAATAGAGAAGTAGATGTTGGCCATTTCGTGGGGTGTTAGTAACTTCAAAGATTTTTTCATTCGAAACAAATTCGTGATACATACGGACCACAAGCCATTGGTGTCGTTTTTGTCTAGAGTCGATTCCCAATCCTCACCAATGCTGGAAAGGTTAAGACTTGAGCTCATGGATTTCGACTTTTCTACTGAACACCTTTCAGGGAAGGAGAACCCGTCAAATTATTTGTGCAGGCATTCTCGAAAAGCTAAACCTTCAGGAAAGGCACATAAACTTCATAACATCAATCTCATTACCATCAAAAATATCCAGAAGGGACATTTCAGATAAAACATCTAGAGATAACATATTGAAAAAATTAGTCACACCCATTGAAACCGGGGACTGGCATGATCAAGACTTAATACCTTATAGGAAATTTAGTGATGAGTTGGCCGTTACGAAGGACGGCGTCATAGTCAGAGGTCACCGACTAGTTCTTCCTCAGCTTGAACTTGAAATTCAAAATCACTTTGTTCAACACACCCCTCTAGTTTTGGAATTTAACTAATTCAACAATTGAAATCAGTTATGCTGAACAAAATTTTAAAATATCAACTACCCAACCACCTTCCTGACATGTTTTTCATATTTTTCTCGGGTTAGAGATTTTGTCAAAAGATCGGCTGTCTGATTTTCAGTTGGTAGATATTTGAGGGTGATTAGGCCTTCTTCACTTCTCTCCTTGATATAGTGAAACCAGACTTCAATTCGATTGCTTGTCCGGTTCATCACACCATCCTTGGCTAAGTTTATGGCACTCTGGATATCTATTTAAAGCTCTACCGGAATAGTTTGCTGCGTTACCTCTTCCGGAAAATTCTTCATAAATAAGCGATTTAGCTAGTTCAGCAGCGGTGATATATTCAGCTTCAAAGGAGGCAGTAGCCACGAGTGGCTGTCATCTTGATGCCCAAATGATTGGAACACCATTAAACTAAACTATGAAGCCTGTAGTGCTACGTGCAGTAGCTTTGAGTCTTAGATACTGGTTTTTCGAATCAAAATCTCCAGCATAATCAGAGTCATAGTAGCCTCTCATACGAAAATCTTCTTCTTCTTTTGAATAGGAAATCACAAGAGCAACCTACCACAAGAGCAACAACTAGAGCCATGTCAGGTATTGCCTTGGTTGAAAGACACAGTAGACCGCCAACTTCTTCTCTGAAAGGAAAGGTCACATAATTTGGCTTGAAGATGGATCATGTTTGTTCCCAACAGCAAAACGTGTTACCACTGGTTTAGCATCAGCCATATTTTATTTTTCTGCAATGTTTTGTGCATGAATTTCTTGAGTCAACTTCGCTCTTCAATCTTCTTCTGAAATTCCCGAGGTGAATTCCAAAGTTGTTATCAGTGTTAACTTTGAATAAATTCTGATACAACTCCTTGCAAGAATTTCTTCATCTTCACGGTGTCTGATCCGATGAGCAATCCACCATCAACATGTATCGCCAATAAAGTACATCAGAATTCTGTGTCAGAATTGACGAATACACATTGTCCCGACTTGAGCTGAATAAATCCATATTTCTTCAAAAAGATTTTGCGCGCTAATTCCACACAACCGTGAAAGCCATAAAGGACTTTTTTAAGCTTAAAAATCTTTCTGTATGTTTTGTAGCCTTCTGGTAGGGTATGTATCCTCAAGATTTTTTTCATATAGAAAAGCACTTTTCACGACGAATTTCATGAATTTGAATTTTTTTACTGCTACGTAAGCAATAAAAGTTCTTAATGCATCAACACGACTGAAGATTTCTTGGTAATCCATACGCTATTGGCATCCCCGTACAACAAGTCGTGCTATGTAATATCCATCATACTTTACTTTGAACACCCAGCGGCTGGTGAGAATTCTTCTTGCAATTGCAGCTGATTTGTCAACGAGTTCCGAGGTCATATTCATCTAAGGCATCCATATCGTCCCTAATGGCTTCCATCCACTTCTCCTTATCATCACCTATAGTTGCTTCTTGGTATGTTAGAAGGCTTATGTCATTGGTTGAAAGATCATAATCTTTCAGCCGTCTAGGTAGATATGTATTTTTCTGCGGCAACCAAGTACCATTTGCTGATCAGGGTTTCCTGGCATAGATAGGTTTTTGTATAAGTTCTGATTGAAAGTTTTTATCACAAATTAGCAGTTGAATCGATCCTAGAATTACGGATTTTTCATCCTACCACATCCAGTAGGTATATGTGACCAGAATTTCGTACATATATATTGCAGAAGCAAGTTTCTGTGGTGATGAAATGTCGTTTTAACCACTTCCTTAGCAAAATTGGCTGTGTCATCTCTACACATTATCAATTATAATTAGGGACAGCGTTATTATTTTCAATCGAGTTCCCATTCATGAGCAATTCCGCACATATCACTCGGAGCTTTACAAAACTACACCAAAACATCGAGCGACTCGGTCCATATGCCGCTAATTATTGAATAATTAACCACATTAATCAAAAGCCTCTGAATAGGTCTTTTGTGTACTAGTGGATTATAATGAAAATGAACAATGATGAACCGGCGGAACAATGAAAACTAACAAAAGACTGTGGATACTTCCCTTTAGGAGCCGGCAGAAACCCATTTGACGAAACATTATACCCCCAAATATCCAACTATTGTCGGAAGTTATATTGTTGATAACAAAGACAACTTTATGCGGGTTGAGCGGCTCTCCTCCGCCCCCGACGCATTCACTATGGCTCACTCGCCCTTTGTTGACATCAAATGTTATAAATAAAGCACATTGTTCGGAATATCCGGCTCGGAGAGGGGGAGACCATACATTCACTAATAACAAGCTCGACGGCACAGATTCAATAGGACCTTGTCTCTAATTGCATACACTTCCTTCGGCCGGGGGCAACAATGAAGCGAATCTCAAATCGGAAAACAAAAGGGGCGGCTTTTCAAGAATAGGCAGTTTTCGGAAGAATTCCTCTTCGAATGCAGTACGGACTGCCATGCAATGACAGTTTTAAAATCGAACCAGAGACCCGATTCCGAAAACAATGAATTCAGTACCCGGCTTGCTTATTAAATCACAGGGCTCTCCAATCTAAATAGTTCACCATGTGAGTATTCTGCAAAATTAGATATAAGGCAAGGTATGTAACCCGAACAACTTTTACAATTTGTAAACGATTTTCGTAAAATTGCTCTCCCTTTGAAATGTATCTTAATAGATTTTTCTTAGATTTACGTATTTAATGTGCAAAAAAAAAGTCAACAATATTGTATTTTTAACCTCAAGGCTACTATATTCGTTTTATTGCTCAACGTGAGGCAATTATTTTTATTTCAGTCGTGCTTAATTGTATATAAAACTGGTATTCAACCTGAACATGAGTGCAGTGTCACGCATACACGTGCTGCAGTGTCATCTAACATTCAGTAGCCAAAATTTAATACTGAACGTGCAAAAAAGAATACATACCTGGACGAATGAATAAAACTGTTTGACGAGCATCAGCTCGAGGTCTTGTTTCTGAAATTGTGTACCCGTCCGGAGGCGGAAATTTGGTCCGTTGAGGGAGCAGTGGAAGACGGACCGTCGCGGGCCTCCACTCTTCGGCGCTCGTGTACCTATGATGCCAAGAAGAATCGGCAGCCGAAGATCAGCGAGTCTCCCTAGCCAAGAGACGCCAATGCTGAGGAGGGTTCAAGATCAACAGAGAGCCGTTCAGCCAACGGTAAGCAAACACCCCCTTTTCCATCTACTGCCAAAAAACAGTCTCTCCGACACCCAATTAAGTACCTACGCCCAGGCATTTCGAGAAAACGTCCCGCGGTTTCCCTCGGTCGCGCCGTGCCCGATAAACCTGCGCGAGACGGAGTTGTGAATTTTGGAGGCTTAGGTAGGTGTGTATTTTAGGAGTGTAAAGGACTGTAGGTAGTCTCTCTAGCGCTAAAAAACATATGTCATAACCTGGTCACGTATTGAGACAAAGTTTTACTGTTCCGTTATGCTTGTAGATTTAATCCTGATAACTTCAGTATTTATGTGCATTTTCGGGGAAGGGTTTTGAGCAGTATAAAGGAATTTGACCTGTAGAGTGTTTTCTTTGAAGTTGTTTGTTTATACTAAGTAGCTACTAACTTTGTAGATTACATGGTTGTTACTGACTGACAAGCGCCAACCGCCACAAGTTCTTATGAACTTATATGTCTTTGATTGGGGATTTCATAACGGTTGTCCTCGAGAGTTGTAAACAAATCCTTCAACTTTAAACAAATCCCTGGGCCGCATGGCCGCATCCCGACTAATTCCAACAAAACAACGGTTTACTTATAGAAATGTTGAAAATAACTGTGGAGAGAAGCCACTCCAATGAGTTGCTGTTAACAGTCGACTGTTGTCAAGAGGATGAAAATGTTTCCTAGGGAGTGGAGTAAATGATGCTATTGCTTTACGTTAAGAATATTGTAACCGGCTTACTAAAATTGTTTATAGTCCAATCAACTTAGTTTAGGAATGTAGCCAGGTACGTAAGGAGGGGGAAATCGTTAGCTTGAGATGTGAACATTTATCACATAAATCAAGCGCTTTCCAACGAGTGGCGAACGATTTATGTGCGATGAAACTGCGGAAGTTTCATTCCCCTAGCAACGGCTGGGTTGTACGTTTGCATCACGGAAATTTTTGGTTGACCCCCCCTAGAGCAAAGACATACCCATGTCAAAAGCGTTAAAAAAAAGCATTAAAAAAAGCGTTACGGTTGGTTTTCTGATTATTTCCGCTTACAACCGAGTCGTTGCTAGGGAAATGGTACTTCGTCGTTTTTCATCCCACAAAATTCGTTGACCATTCGTTCGAAAGCTCTCTATTTATCCAACCATATTATGTTAACTACTGTACATGGCCAACAAGCTGAGTTATGAGCATGGTTATATGAATAATTATTGTTTACACACAGGTGATCATTCTCAATAATTGATACTGTGAACATAATCGCAACCGCTCGTTAATTTCTGATGATTTCATTGACTTGGTGATTCGATGATTTGATTCATAGCAGGTGATCCGAGTATTGCGAGAACGGTTTGATTTGTGAAGCGGTGGTTAAATAATTTTAATAGGTAATTTCTATACTTCACACTCTAGGAAGCTGTAATTTCGTATGTGTCCTCTTTAGGACATTTACTTGATGATGCCCAGGGTCCGGATCAGATGAGTGGCTCTTAAAGCTAATTTCTATGCTTTACACTCTAGGAAGCTGTAATTTTGTATGTAGCCTCTTTAGGACATTTAGTTGACGATGCCCAGGGTCCGATTCAGCTGAGTCGCTCTTAGAGCTTGCGAACGAGACTGCAACACATACGAGTCTGCAACTAAAGACATAAAATGTCCCAATGTGTTGCAGACTCGTATGCAAGCGTTTCTGATGATTATTCAGATGATTTCCGCTTACAATCGAGTCGTTGCTAGGGAAATGGTACTTCGTCGTTTTTCATCCCACAAAATTCGTTGACCATTCGTTCGAAAGCTCTCGATTTATCCAACCATTTTTCAAACATTTTTATTCCATCGGCTCGTATGCCATTTTAAATATTATTTTGTTTCTGTCAATAAATTGATATTCTATTCTATTCTATTGAAACTTGCAAACTTTCATGAATGTACACAACATTCAACACGTAATAACTATCGTTCTAATTTATGTTTTATAAAAATTTCCGTGTTTTATTCTGCGGAAAATAATGTACTACCTATGTATATGAATTTCAGTGGTTTATCAATAAAATGTTGTACATATTTCCGTGCATGAAACTCCTACTCGTAGTTAGCTGTATAACTGAAGTTTGAAACTGAAGTCTGAAGTTTGAAATGGAGTGGCTATGGGTTATTAAGAATACATTTACAATGTATGGATGGGCTCTGACCAACTGAGGGGCCTCTTAGACTAATTTTTTTCATAATCAACATAAGATGCCCAAATTTAAGATGGCGTTCCTTTGTGACACCTGGAAAACAATAACAAGGTACGGAGGCGCAGTGATCAGCTGAGGAGCCAATGAGGCTAATTTCTTTCCCACTCTACCTACGTTGATGAAATTTGAAATGGAGCGCTTCAGGAACACGTAAAATACAATTGCGAGGTATAGAGGTTAATTGATCAGCTGAGGGACCTCAAAGGCTAATTTCTATTCTAATTAACCTATAGTGCTGAAATTTGAAATTCAGCAGTTTTGGTTTATTATTTCCAATAATAAGCCTATGTGATCGTGTAGCAAAAAATTTTTATAACCCCCCCTCAAACTTTGTCACTTTACGTTTCAAGGTACGTAGAATCCAAATTTGAAATGTCCGTCCGCCGTCGCGCCGTTCGCCGTCCGCCGTCCGCCGTCCGGGCCATAAAAGGCCTAAGAATTGACTTAAAAAACCTGTTCTTTCGCACATAGACTCCATTTGGGGTCTAGTTGGTCCTAACGTTTAACCATCCCGATCGCTTTACTCGCATAGATGCTATGTGCCAAAAACGGGCAAAAAAGTGTCTTTTTCGACGCAAGCACGCCTGGCACGCTTGGCAGGGGGTCACGGTGGGTGGAGAGGGGGGGGGGGGAGAGCGGGGGGGGGAGTGAGAGGAGGCGCGTCGAGGAGTCTGGACGGGCCTTATGACATACGCTAGCCAACTAAAACTACGACCATATTCAATTGAAAAAATAATAAACCTTTGTGAAATAATTTGCAGCGTTTTTAATTAACGTTTACTAAAAAGCACTTTCCACTTTCGGCAGATAAAAAATTTGTTGTCTCCAAAATCAAAATTTCCACTCGCACAAGTCAAGGCCGGTAGAGCTCAGTAGAGCCTCTCTTCCATTCAGTAACAAACTCATTCAATAGCATCAAGCTGGGTTGTCGCTGGCGCTTCTGGTGACATAGACTTTGTCAGATATCAATTAATGTGGCGCAACTACGTAAAACCAACTGGTCCAAAATCAGTTCGTCTGCTGAGGTCGCTGCTGGGCTGCATGAATCCGAGGATGCTTAAGAACTACAACAGGGATCTGAATACTCAATTCCCTCTCCAAGGGCATCAGAGGGCATCAGGGTTGGCGACTACTGTCCATTTCTTGTCATCAGGGTGGCCTCTTTAGTCACCCCCGAGGGATGTTCTAGAGGTAGTCGTGAGACAGTAGGTACCCTCCTTTCCCATGCTCGATCTACCCATCCCGAACCGTAGTCGAGCCCTCGAGAGTGACCCATTGGTCTGAAAAAATCCCTCCACCCCCAACCATGACAGCAAATCCGAATTTCCCAAAGTTTGTCGCACAACTAGATCGAAATCGGGATCAAAGAAAGAAAGAATTTCGAAAATCTGCTGAGAATGGTGGCCTGGGCAGCGTCGACACAGAGAGAGAGAGAGAGAGAGAGAGAGACCTGTGGGTTTTCTCACGGGTTCTATCTTAGAACAGACAGAAACGGATTTGAGTTAGGTTATTTATTTTTATTTTACTTATTTATTGATTCATTTATTTTTTCCTCGTGCTGTGGTTGTAGGTTGAACAATAGACTACGATCACACCCCACTAAATCATTTCTAATTGGTAGTCTCCTATATACGAAAAAATGACGGACGTCCTAAAAAAAATTATAAATAATTAAAAGTATAAGCGGGAGCCGAGTGGAATGTTGTCCAGTCAGCGTAGTGGGAGCAGGGTTTCGATCTCACAAATGAGGAAGTACGGGAGCCAGCTCGAGTCCAACCAAATTTCTAAAGTTAAAAATGGCACCAAGATTGTGTGGGGATGTTGAAGTCAATAAATTCTAATGTATGATCATTTTCTAAAGGTGTTTTAGTGTATTCGGACTGCACATCAGCGTTGGCAATATTAACGGCCTTGGAACAACGGTTTCTCTTCCTCGTAATCCTCCTTTAATCCTCTTGATTCCTTGTCAGATTTTTCCAGTGATCCTCAAGCTCTTTCCCATTTAAGAGATGTATTTAAACGATGTTTTTCACTGACTGGACAAAGGACGTGTTGCCTCTCAACGTTTCTTCAATAGTTAATTATGCAAGATATCTTTTTGTTCCAGTTTGTAGAGATTTTTGAAAATGATGCCAACATAATATTTTAAACAGTTAAAATAACGTTTCTTATTATAGGTAACTCATTTACGGCACAAATGGGAAGCTCTGGGGCCATAAAAAAAGGACCGGTATTCCAAATATTCAAAATAAATGAACGGAATTGATCGGATATTTTGTATTTCCTGTCTCTAAAGACGACTCAAAAGGACGCGATTTCATTCAAACGTCTCCACAGGGAATTTATTAACCCAGTTTTTAGAAGGATTTTTTCCTGAAAGATTTCAAAGAAGGGAGTTACCAAAGATCCATTGAGGCGAGACTCGCGCTCAAAAGGGCTCTCCCATTGATGCGTTTTGTAAATAAATCGTTCGCCCACGGGAAAGAAAGCCTTCCTATTTATATGTGGTACTTTCGGGCTATGAGCTGTGAACTAATCCTGGGGTAACCTTTTATTTCGGGAAGGAAGTGGAAGGGTAGGGGTAAGGAGATGTTGGGTGGGAGGACCTTGGTCGAAAAGGAGGATGAAAAAAGGCAGAGTCAAAGGGGCCAGAGTGTCAAAAGATGTCTTTTCAGGGCTTCAGAAGAGGACTGGGAAAGCGTGGGTGGGTTATTGAAGTTCGTGGAAGGTTTTGAAGCTATGCAGATGAGGTTTTGTAAAGAGGCGAAGATGAGGGGTGACGAGGTGGCACAAGGGGGAGTGGGGGGCTTCTGTGTTTTCACTGAGTCAGTCGCACAATGGCGAGCGACATTGTCGGGCTGGTCTATTCACCGGGAAACTGCTCAGGTGGCTTCCAGGCCTAGATACGCGGAGCTCGAAAACCATTGTACACTTGTTCATCTGTCAAAGGATAAACCCCCTTACCTTCCCCCTCTTCCTTTTGGACCCTTTTAAAAGGGGGCGGTTGACGAGGAATTTCCTTCGAACAATAATGCTCTCGCGGGAGGGGCTTTTCCTAATAACTTTTGAGGTCGATAAAACGTGAAAAGAGGAATTCGATTCGCGGTCCCATCCTAGCTTTTAGATTTACGTCTAGACCGCCACCGTCATCCACCCGAAAATAGGCGTTACAATGGCTTTGTGCCATTGTTCTCAAGTGAACGATTCACGTGGTCTGGCTTGAATGAAACCATTCAAAGGGACCACAACATCCAAATGTTATGTGATCGACTTCATTTATAATTATTATTAAGTCTTGTATGTAACAACCGTCTCATCACAACATCTAAATCCGCCGTAATCTCGTTTTAAGCCATTAATTGGCCCGAACATTTACTTTCATCTTCGGATTCAAAGCAGTTAATGGTTTATATTTTTCATATTTCGTAATCCCTGATAAGCTTTATGTGCAAAGATTTGGGATATTTGTAGGCAAACGAAAAACCAAAAGGTCTGCCTCAGTTAGCATTATGAAAAAGTATCGATGACATAATGTGGACTTGTTGGGAATCCTTTTGATTTCTCCGAAAGACGAATAAGCAATCTCAAAATTTTCTACTCCCACCCGAACCATGGGTCGTAGGGCGGGAGGGGGTGGGAATCCGTTTTAATGCTCGTTTTTTAGCCGAGCGCTAGATCTTTTATCCGCTGCCACATTAAAATTTGATTTAGAGCACTTCATATGTCAACAACATAGTTACGTTTCGAGAAACCCCGGGTCGAGACCCGTAGAACACGATGGTGCCGTAAAAATTGCCGAAAGATGCTGTCTTCTCTGAGAAATCACCGAGAATATGCGGGAAATGACGAAAAAAAATGCATTCCCCGCTATGGTTTTTTCCGCCTTAGATCCAGTAAATTTCGACGGTTTTTGCTCGGGTTGGTCTTAAAATGTTTGTTGGAGTTCCAATTTGGTCCCATTTAAGTTTTGAGGCATGAAATTGTGTTTTCCGATTGTGGTAAACGAAAATGTAGACGAAAACGTTGGTTTTCGAGCCAGCGCTCTTCCTATTCCGTCGAAACGTAGGCAGGTATACTCTGAACTTTGTATTCCAACCCCTGGATTTGAAAGACACATCCAAAAAGAAAAATAGACAGTGAAGACGCAAGCCCTTCTACGCAGATAAAATAATTGCCTATCTTTATTAAACTTAATAAACTTTTCGTGGTTCCACATAGTTTTATAAGATTTAATTTGTTTGGTATTAATTGCCAACTGAAAACAACGTCAGCCAAATTGGGTGGGCAGTATAACTTCCTCTCATATTGTAACATGGACGAAAAAAAGGGAAAAGGATAGCCCTTCTAGCTTCTACGCAGATAAAAAAATGGGCTACCTTCAGGAAAATAGACAGACCTGTTGATACTGAAATGTTCTTAAAACTAAACTTTTTGTAGTTCCGAATAAGGTGCCGCGTTTGATAGTAATTTCCAACAGAAAAAAACGTCTGCGAAGTTGGGTGGGCTGTATAACTTCCTCACATAGAAAACGTAGCAAATTATTACGCAGAAATTTAGTATTTTCGTTTTGCCACTTTTATAAAATTTTATTTATTTTTTGAGGCTCCCTCGGGATTGTCTATAGAAAGGGATAGTGAGCCATTTTAAAATTTTCCACTCCCCTCCCGAACCCCAGAATAGCTTCATAGTTGTCAAGCCAAATTTGGCAGACGGATAAGCATTCGAGGAAACAGGAATCACAAAATTCCTGGGGGGTTTCTTTGGGTATTCATAAGATATAGAAGCGGGTACCTTTCCGTTATCCCCCCCAGTCAATTGGTCTTTAACACGCCCGCCCGATGTTTCTAGGCATTCCTTCTTACTTAGATTACACATTTACGTCGAATTGGTGACAATTTCAAGCTGTGAGAAGAAATTATATTATTAAAAAAAAAAGAAGGAAAAAAAAAGAATCACCGTGTTTTCAGAAGTTGCCGATGTCGGTGAGGTTTTCTTGAAACATATTGGCGTGGTTGTGTTTTGATTGCCTCCACATGAATTCGCACAAGTAGAATACACATGAATTCGCACAAATAGATCATAATGCTGTGTATAGGTTGGTGGTTTGGATGCTCGCAAGCTCGCATCTCAAAATTACATAACATCAAGTAGTCAATCCCTTAGTAAAAATACAGATTAGTTGGACATGTAGGTCAGAATGATGTGTATACTTTTGCGGTCTTATGTCATGTATTCTTAACATAACATAACTTGTTATGTTATGTTAAGAATACATAACATAACATAATCTAAGTAAGAAGGAATTCCTAGAAACATAGGGGGGGGGGGGGGGGTTGAAGACAAATTGACTGGGGTGGGGGGGGGGGGATAACGGAAAAGTACCTAGAAGCGTACATCAAGAGAAAGGTCGTGTCATGGGTGGGAAGTGTGACAAGCTTTGCCAAATGTGCCGAAAGCAGTCCTCAAGCTGTGCATGCAGCTTATATAAAATCACTTCAGAAAGAATAGGGATTTATCCGACGAGTTTTGAATGAGGAATTGAGGAGTTTGAGGCATTGAGGAATGACATGGTTGCGGAGCGATGGGGCCGTACTCGATGGGACATTATGGTCCACCTCCGTGTGTTCAAAGGGTGGACGCAAGAAGAGGAGAACTGACATCATTATTTGGGTTTCCAACGAAGCCGGAGAGATGTGGTCTGACCGATAATCTGACCTTTATTAGTGGACGAACACGAGTTGCTCCCCCAAGGTCCTCCCTGGGATTTTAGTTCTCCTTCCTACAACCATTTAATATTTACAGTAGGGGGATTGCTAATGAAAATAAATAATTTACATAAAAGCAAATAGTAAATAATGTTTCACTAAAAGAATTGATTTCACCTTGGGAAATCCAAAAAGACCTGTGATTCCTCTAAAATGCAACGTGAAATGTCACTACGTGCTAAAGTAATATTGAGATTGAGGATTTTCATAAATTAATGTGATTATTCCACTTCGACAATAATCTCATCTGCACTTTTAGTTGCTTGTGCTATCCTTATGTTCTTCATTTCGAATCGAAGAATGCACATACCAAATTACAAAATCATTGTGAAGAAAATTGAAGGTAAATGAATAGACTTCTGATCCCGTACCCGACATTCAAGAAAAAAATCATTAAAAGTTCCAGCCATGCAGCATGAACGAATTTTCGTACATTATCGTATTGTATAATGATATAAATTATAGATAGTAAATTATGACGTGAGTTTCTGACTGGTATCTGAATTTCTGGCAGCCAGTTTATAAAGCTTAGTATGGTTTATTGTGCTCTAGCATCAAGACAATGTAAATTAATCTGATCAATAAACAAATTACCTATTATTCTTAAATCTATGAGGAACCTTTTCTCTCACATAATTCTTGAGATGAGGCAGAGTATGATGCCAGCATCAGGGGTGTATCGGACATGCTAAAATTTGATGACTCCAGACGGCCTTCACGGGAGCTCAGAGCTCAGTTCAAATTCAAACAGCCTGGAAAAAATGGGAAAGCATTGTTGACTGAACAAAGGAAGGTACTCATTTGGAGTTTTCGCACTATTCAATCCTCGTCGTAAATATTAGGAAGAGCGATTTGATTGTGATTTAGACTTCATCCGTTGACAGGAGGAGAGGGCGGACTTTTTGGAAAAAACAAGAGGGAAATGGTGAATTCCGAATCGGGCCAAAAATGGGATTCATTATGAAAGAGGACAATAGGCGGAATCAGGACAGCTTTTGATTAATAGCTCTTAATATAAGTCAATATATTTGCACTAATAATTCTGTACGGAGTTCTCCCCTTCGCCCAGTCCGTGGGAAAAGTGTGGGAGGGAGGATGTTTTCCATTGTTTTAGCCATTACTGGACCTCGACCCGTCTCTTTTCCGTGGAGATTGAGCGGTAGATGGGGGAGGGGTGAGGAGGGGAGGCCGGATTGTGCAGGTCTCATTGTTGTGGGGGCCGCATTGTTGTCTTTGTCTGGTCAATAAATGCACGCGAGAGCAGTCCCGGGGACGAGAAGGGTTGGAAAGAGATGGTGCAAAGAGGGTGGGAGGTGAGGAAGAGGGATGGAGAGAGGGGAGGAAACAATAATAACAGCGGAGGGGGTAGGAGAGAGTTATAGAGGGATGGAGGGGGTGTTATGATGGGCGAGGGGGAGTTATAGAGAGGAGGGGGTTACCAACAATAGCTGATGACCTATTGAAGTCTGGATGGACGCCCGGTTGACAGTCTAGCACCGCAACTCCTTCCCCTTTTGGGCGGCTCTGCCTTTTGTCTCAACAACAATCGTTCAATAACCGCGTCCTCCCGGTAGACCCCAGTCCTCGATTAGGCCGTCTCATTGGGGTTTCGTGATAACGATCGTGATAACATCCATAACATTCTCGTAATGCCGATAAGGCAGTTCCTACTTTACGGCTTGACCATGCTCATCAAGTGACCAATTGTAGGGGACGTTGTTATTCTAGCTGCGTCGTTATAACCTTTATGAAAACAAAAGTTGTTTTCATGTTGTCGTAATTCAATTCCTATTCATCAATATAGACTATTTTCTCATATTTATAATAAGTAGAAAGATGCGTGTAGAAGTTAGAAATCATTACTGGGAACTAGTATATCATATTTTCGTTATAGGTTGTTCGAAGAATATCTAAGTGAAAATATAGTGATTTTCTGCAATAGGAAAGGGTGAGTGAGGATAGCCAATGGGAACATGTATACTAATTATTATTTACAGAGTATCATCAATACGTACTTTACAAGACTATAACTGAAAGTCAGGTTGATTCAATCAAGGTCCGAGAAAACTCTAGTTCAGACCAGACTCTCAGGACTCAATGAACTCCTCCTGTGGTGGGTTCTAGTCTCATCCTCCTGACGTCATGTGTCCAGCTAAGGTGTTCATTTGTTCGAATTGTGATGGTCTTTACTACTATGAAAATTATTGCCCTAATAAGAATCCAGGTGAGAAGACTCAGGAGAAAATCAATTAGCGAGTGGAGAGGCGATCTGACAAAGGGGTAACAAGCGAGTAGATTTTGTGAGCGAATCTTCCGACTCACGCCCTAGAACTGAGTCAAGTGACATCAACCGAATAAATTCCGATTCACGTCATAGTTCCTCTAGGGTACAGTTGAAAGCCAATGGGCAACGATTAGATTTCATTTTAGACAGAGGTAGGTTTTGTTTTTAAAGCCGCATCTCAACCATACGGGTCATTAGCGGCACGGACAGAGGCAGTTCTGTGAAAATTATTAGTTCAGAAGAATTGTGTACTTACCTTTTTCAGGATCGTGAGAATCGGTCAATGAAATAATGTGTTTAGGCCAACGTTTGGAGAAATTGATTTCTCATCTTCACGGCTCTAAATCGCAAATTATTGTGTCATGATGGTCGTCTGGATTTGAATGCCAGATGTTGGTAATTATGGATCATGTCGACTAAGCACTTGAAAATGCCACTGAAAATTATTGATTACAATAAATGTTTATAAATAGAAAAGAGGAACTTTTGTAGAAAAACAAAAGTAATTAACATTTAATAATAAATAAATAATAAATTTCTCCAAACGTTGGCCTAAACACATCACTTATTTCATTGAACGATTCTCACGATCCAGAGCAAGGTATTTACAGTCACGGTCGAGAACTTCCCCCACACTGAATTGTGTACTCTCCCTGCCAAACCTCCTGCATTAGGTGAGCTTCAGGTACCAGTGGCCTCCGAGTCTCCAGCCACTCCGAAGTTCTCGAAGCCATTCTAATCGGTGATAGCTGATCCTTCAAGCAGTTCTCAGCCACGGAGATCATTCAGATCAGAGTGATCGTCCCAAATAAAGTAAGAAGTTTGTCTTGTTCTGCGAGGGGAGGAATTTAAAGTGGTAAATGCCTAGCACACACCGATGTGTTGTTGCCAGTTTTGGCATGAATCGTTGTCATGGTTTGTATGTTTTCATTAGTACTAAAATGAATGTGGCGTGGTTTGAAAATTCCAAAGGAATGTTTCCGATATGCGAAACCCCATTCACACTAATTTTCTCTGCCAATCATTGAGTGCATTTCTGGGATTTCGGGCCTAACAAATGAAATTCTGGGTGATTCATAAATTACTCATACTTAATCTCTATGATTGCTATTGATTCCTATTATCAAGGTCTACCTGATGTTGTTCACCGATATCTTAATTTCCTCACCACTTGACTGTCTAAAATTTTTTCTTGATGTTCTCAACATATTGAAGTACAGTTAGTCCCACAATAACCGCTCTAGCTAGAAAGGACGATTTTTGAGACAAAAATGAAGTTTGAAACGAAGAAAAACCCATAAAAATCTACTTTCATAACTCGCCATACTGATATCAACCTAAGATTCCAAGAGTCCTAGATTCCAAAGTCAGAAGGAAAAATCCGTCTGTCCACTTGCGCTGTACGTTCCACCGTAATTCCTTCAAAGCTTTTCTCTCAAGCTACTGGACATGAAAATTGAAACTTGGATCAAAAATCACTTGAGAGCTGAATTACAGAATACTGAATCCTCCGCATCACTTTTGATTAATCCTAATTGGTAAAAGCAATCCTGCTCAGAAAAGCTATGTATCTAATAATATACCTACCTTTGAGGAATTGTTTACAGCTTGTTTTGTAAATTTTATTTTGTAGTGTTCAAATTCGACACTGATACTTCGCTCAATCGTATTCTGCTAAGATAGCTTTTTTTGCAATTGAAGGCCTTTTTCGCGATTTTTATGAGCAATTCTTTGAAAGTAATTTGAACAAATTTTGCGAACTAAGTATACCTCTCACGTTCCAAATTATGATATAAAATATTTTCTATAGTAATATTCTGGTATACTAAAGAATAATAAATTCCGTTGTCGATTTTTTGTGTTTTCTACACGAATTGAGCACATTTTAGTTCGAAAAATGAAGGCATCCCGATGGTTACTAAAAGTTTAGAAATGAAATTTTATAAAGTTTTTCATGTTAATACTTTTTGAGAAACTGTAAAACGATTACATGCGTAATAAAAATTTGCAAATGCATAGGCATATGATATTTTATGCCAGACAATATTTCATTGAAGTGATATTTAAAATAAAATCTATCTATTGACAAAAAATTGGGGATTCAAAGAGAAAGTATAAGTTCGTTAAACAGCACACTTTGAGCCCAATAAAGTGGTCAAATTAAAATGTGTTTCACAAAAATTACTAAGGTACCTTTTCCAAAATCTGTTGCACAGTTTAAAAAAAAGTGTTACCAAGAAGATAAAAAGTTTTAGGATTACAATTAATAGTTCCTAGGAATTGAGAAGTTTTCACGGCAGACTCCAACAGATTTCGGCTCCTGGGAGATTTTCGAAAAAAATTTCCAATAAACAGCCGCATTTCTAGCTTCAATACTCTTTTAGCTTTTATTTTTATTCCTACGGGTTGTTCTGTTATATTGCGGTTCACAAGAAGAAGGAGAATGTGCTAGGTTTTTTCACTGCTTTTTTTCTGCTGTTGAACGCGAAAATAAAATACTGGTTACAAGCTGGTGAAAAGGCATAATTATGTCTGTAGTTATCGCATTGGCCTACTCTTTTTAGTTCATTTTCTTTTAAAAAAAAGGAAAAATGAGCTATTCTGTTCACTTTGTCCGTTGATCTATGTATGTCCTCTTAAAAACCTTTTTAAATGCCACTTCCCGAGGTGCGATTTTGATGGAACTTGGCATAGATGTAATCTGTAACATGGCGAGGAGAAAGATATACCAGGGGCCGCTGACGCATGATAGGTTATTGAGTGGATTGAGTGAATTACAAAGCCATTTTGTCTCATATTCGACGCAAGAAGCTGAAATTTGAGAGGGAGGTTCAAAGGAGAATGCTAAAGACGACTGAGAGGTCATTGATCAGCTGAGTGATCTCCAAGGCCATCATTTTTTTCTCCTATTCAACGCATGAAGGGTCTATTCCACGCGGATCTCCTTAAAACGAAATGCGATTTCATGTGACTCACTTCTTAAGCATGATCTTCTTGTTTTGCTAGAAGTTCCTCTGATCCTATAGATTAATTTAAACATTTTGAAGAAATGAAAAGTCCCCCTCAATTCCCCTCAAATTCCTTGGTTTTCCTTCTAGCAACTCGTACAGCTATTTGGTGACTTTTCAAACCGTCCATGAAATCCCCATAAATCCCCACCGGATTCCCCACTGTCCTTTGAAGGCCACAAACCTCGGGTCGCAATTACTATTACAAGCTCAGAACCGCTTACTATTATGTGCCGCGCCGCATCACTATTATCTGACGTGCTTTCATTGTCCCGTCTTTCACCGCTCCGGCGCTTTGTGGCCTCAACAAAAGTCTAGTTAGGCTTGGTTTGTTTCTTTGTCAAACTTCGACTTCCCTATCTTCCTTCGGTCCCGTCCGCCTTCCGAGATCCCATTATGTTTATTTTTTTCCCTTCCCGAGTTTTATATTGTGGATCTTTTCTCTTTCCTTTCTTTTGAATAGACTTCGCTCCTTTTGATTACGTATTGAAAAGGTTAAACGAGCCTTTTGAATGCCAAATGGATTGCTTGTGCGTATTTTCTTTTTTATTCTCAACCTCATACAACTTCAAAATATGGATTAGGGCAGTAATGTCAACAAATTGGTAAACATTTATTTTCAACTTGCAGCATTGCATGTTAATTACCATTGAATTACAAGACTTTTAACACAGAATGTGTATTTGCGATCACCAATTGGTTAAAAACCGACGAGAAATGATGTAACGAAAAAATGGCATACGTTAGCGATTAACTATGTAGCGAACATTCACTTACAATTAGCAACAGTTGATAGAGAGATTTGCCAAAGAATCTCTGGGACATTAGAATACAATCTAAATTATAGGTTCATTCCTAATCTGCTTAGTGAGCTAAATTCTCTTCTGTTCATCCTAGAAGTTAAGATTTGATAGGGAGACTCCCTGAGAAAATATCTTCAATTGGCAAAAAGGTTATCCAAAAGCTATAGCAGAATACGATTGAGCGAAGTATATGTATCAAATATGAATACTACAGAATAAAACAACATAAAAAATTAAAAACGCTTCTTCAATTCAAATGTAGGTATATTATTCATGTATTAGATACATAGTTCATCTTAGCAGGGTTGCTTTTACCATTAAGAACTAATCGAAAGTGGTGCGGAGCATTCAGTATTCAGTAATTCAGCTCACAAGTGAGTTTTTATCCAAGTTTCAAGTTTCATGTCTAGTTGTTCGAGAGAAAAGCTTTGAAGGAAGTACGGTGCAACGTAGAGCGCAAGTAGACAGACGGATTTTCATGGTCCATAAGTAATATTGATAAAGATTCATAATCCAGCCTTCCTAATGATTTCGGAGCTAAAAATAATAGGCAGCCATTTGTTCTTCATGTTCCCATTCCGTAAATTAACGAGTAATACAAGAGAGGTAAGCGAATCGCATACAGAGGGTATGATTGGCGACCTCTCCAAGGTCACATTGCACGAACAGGAGTTTGTACATAGATAATATTGATAAAGATTTATAACCCAGCTTTTGTAATTATTTCGGACCTAACATGAATAGGCAGCCATTTGTTCTTCATGTTCCCAGTCCGTAAATTAACGAGTAATACAAGAAAGGTGAGCGAATCATAGAGAGAGGGTGAAGTAGGCAACCTCACATTGCACGAACAGGGCTTTGTCCATAGTTAGATAGATAGATAGATAGATAACGTACAAATATTTAAGAACAAAAAACACAACAAATATTAAATCACCCTTACGCCTTGGCACGATGGCCGTTAGGCGGAGGACGGCCGTTGCCTTACATAATACATATATTAGAATTGTACTTCTAAGCTCAATCGGATCCTAGTTGATTTAATCATTTTATATTGTATTGTACTAAAATCAAAACTAATCAGAGGAAACAATTCAACAATTAAATTACACTTGTTGCCAACATCTCACAATCCCATCCATACTAGGTACATATTCTTACATTACATTAATATATCACATTTTAAATGTCATATAATTGAAGTATTTTTATAACGGTAGTATATAAATTAAACGTTATACCATTACTTATTGTTTTAAAATCATAGAAGTCATAGTATTAGTAGTATCTTTATCAAAATAATTTTTAAATTTTTACATGATATCATTGCATTTTCATATTATTCGTTTTCCCCTAATTTTATAATTCCATACATTAATTGAATATTCTAAATACGAATATTAATTGACCATGATTCACAACGCCACCACCGGAACTTTGCACTACACACTGCTTGGCTAGCTTCCTCTGAACTAATCAAGATTGAATTCATCAATTAGATACTTTCTATATGACCAGGCTGCTCTAAAGAAACGATTCAAGTTGCAGTAGTACCCGTCTTCATTAAGGATCTTGATGACTTGCTGGGTGGAAAGCTGCGGTTTTTCCGAAAATTGGGTCCTCATGCTACTCAGAATGGTTATCTCCATAGTTAGTATTGATAGAATTGATAAATATTTATAATCCAATCTTTCTAATTATTTCGGACCTGAAAAGAATAATCAGCCATTTTTTCTTCATGTTCCTAGCCCGTAAATTAACGAGTAATACAAGAGAGGGGAGCGAATCATATAAAGATGGTGAGAACCGGCGACCGCTCCAAGTTGTCTCCTGGGACGCTGCAACGCCTCGCCAACTTCCGGCCTCACCCCGAAAGTGTTTGCCGGAAAACGGGCGTGAAGACAGCTGCAGCCTTGTTTGGTCAATCTTTGATTAATCAGCTGTGATCACCACAGATGGCTGATCTCAACCCCCACCGAGAGCCCTTTGAGAATATCGGGTAACTCATGAGCACTAGGAAAATGATGGGGGGAGGGTATTCATTCCGTCATCTGTTGGGTTACCTGATCAAAAAAGCATATCATTTCACGTTAGATACGGGAACCAGCTGTTTATAGCTGTAGAAAAAACACAACATTCGTGTTGGGATGCCATATATTGAGACTAATTCACCATAAAAATCTACAATGGACATAACAAACCAATCAAACAAAAGCTATTTACCAAATAATTAAAATTTCTTCGCATTTAATCTAAATTATCTTCAGCGAGAGAATCATATATACAGGAAGTCTAAGATTTAATGTAACAGCCATTTATTTTTATTTTTATTTTTGAAGATATAAAAAAACATTAAATGGTAACATCCCCTTATTTTTTTGAAATGTTATTTAATGGTGAAATCGGATTTTGATTATCAAAATAATTCCTAACTCACGTTTTTTGAATGGGGGAGCCCCCATTTTTTATTTCAGATTCGAAATCTCTATGAAATTTTATGAAAAAATGACCAATTAATCGTATTTCTGAGTGCGCAAAAACGATCGCGATTGTGCGTATGAAGTTTGCCAATCGTGAAATATCGAGTTTTTGAAGATATTCATCTGCCATAAGTATACCATAATACACGTTTTTGGGGTATTTTTTCACGCTGCATTACGAGGTCATGTTCTTTTATTATACAGCATTTTTCAGTCAAATGAAACATTTTTTCTATCAAATGAAACTTCTTAACTACTAAATGAAACATTGTTCCAATAAAATGAAACCTCGTACCTACCAAATGAAAAATCAAATGAAAGCTCTTTACAACCAAATGAAACTTATTTTCAAACAAATGGAACCTTATTTCAATCAAATGGAACTTCTTCGAATCATCCAGAGAAAAATCACATTTTATTTCAGATTTTGGCTAAACAACTTAATACAGAAGCACTACAAACTAATTTAGTGAAGCGGGTGTCCAGAAGCGCAGCAGTTTCATCATCATGTTATCACGAAGTTGGAGCAATCTGTCGCTGTGATCAGCGAAATGGTGGACCGAAAAGTCATTTGAATAAAATGAGGTTTCATTTGTTTAAAAAAAGTTTCATTTGGTTGAAAAGAGGTTTCATTTGATTGGTACATGGTTTCATTGGGTAGCTACGAGGTTTAATTTTTTTGTGGTCTTATATCAATAATAAGACAAACTTATATTTTATAAGAAAAACACATTATTTGCCGGAAGAAAAACACGAACTGATTTATTATTGGAATATTGAACATACGATCGTAATTCAAATTAACTGGAGAGCGCAAATTGTACAAACAAAAGTGAAGCTTTGGTAGGTAGGTAACCATCACGCGAACTGCTACATCACTCCCCCCTAATGACGACATCAGAAAAACGTACTACTGGACGAATGAGTCGACCTGAGCGTGTTCTGGTGGGTTCATCTGCTGGTGGACGTTTTTCTGGTTTGATCATGGCGTCATTATCCAAAAATGTTGTAGAAGAGCAGGGATCCTCAAGTAAGAAGGCAGGCTTCAGGCGATCAGCCGACACAACGACTTGGCGATTTGGAAGCTGAATTCGAAAAGTTTTCTCTTTTCGCTCGAGTACCTTATGAGGCCCTGAATATGGTGGGGTGAGGGATGGTGTCACATGGTCACGCCGCAGAAAAACGTGAGTGGATGTGTTTAGGTCCTTATGCCTGAAACAAGTCTTGGTACTGGCACGAAATGGAGCTGGACGAACTTTTGACATGACTTCGGTGAAGTTGTGGATGAGATCTTCAGTCATGGGCTTGTTTGAAGGAATCAGAAATTCTCCCGGAAGGCAAAGAGGTTGGCCATAAACTACCTCAGCACAGCTGGAGTTAATGTCATCCCTAATAGTGGTGCGCAGTCCAAGGAGCACGATAGGCAAGACTTGAGTCCACTTTACTGAGTTGAGCTGAGTCATAATGGCGGATTTGAGCGATCGATGCCAACGTTCTACACAACCATTTGCCTGTGGGTGGTAAGCTGTTGTTCGGCAACGGTTAATCCCCAAAAGTTTGGCCAGGCTGGAGAATAACGATGACTCAAATTGTCTTCCCTGATCAGTAACCATTTTCAAGGGCACACCAAATCGAGGAATCCAGTTGTTGAAAAACGAAGTGGCCACAGTTTCAGCAGAAATGTCCACTATGGGATATGCCTCGGGCCAACGTGAAGCTCGATCGATGACTGTAAGAAGGTATCTGTAGCCTTGAGATGGTGGTAAAGGACCTACGAGATCAATATGTACCAGTTCAAATCGACCAACAGGGGCAAAACTAGATGGATATGTGGTTGTATGCCGTTGGACTTTTGATCTCTGACATGATATGCATGTACGTGTCCAGTTGGCAATATCCACGTTCATGCTTGGCCAAAAATAACGCTTAGATACCAGTTTTCTCGTAGCCCTGATCCCAGGATGGCTGAGCCCATGCAGACGCTGTACTACAGCTTGCCTTGTTGATTGGGGAAGGTAAGGGCGTGGCTTAGTTGTTGAGGTTTCGCACAGTAGTGACTTTCCCAAATTTGGCAAGAGAATTTTCTCAAATTTTAGATTGTCATTCTTGAGTAGATCAACTATTGAATCATCCTTGGCTTGCTCTTCAATGAGTGCAGATAAATCTTCCGATAAATCCAAAACCTCGATGCGAGAAAGTGCGTCAGCAACTTGATTATTTTCCCCTGCAATGTGACGAATATCAGTTGTGAATTCACTGATGAAGTTCAGTTGGTTGATGCGCCTTGGAGGAGCTGAGTCGACTCGCTGGGCAAAAGCATGAATCAAGGGCTTGTGGTCGGTGAAAATAGCAAACTGCCTTCCTTCGAGAAGATACCTAAAGTGACGCACAGCGAGATACACAGCCAGTAATTCTCGGTCATACGTAGAATAACGTTGCTGGGCTGGAGTTAAGGCTTTGCTGAAAAACCCAAGAGGCTTCCATTGATTTCCATCAAGCTGCTGTAAAACTGCTCCAACATGACTCTCAGAGGCATCAGTAGCTAAAGATATTTTAGCATCAAAAGCAGGGTGATCGAGGATGGTAGCATCCGCGATGGCTCTCTTGCAATTTTCAAATGCTGAGAGCGTTTCTGCAGTCCAATTGAGAGTGGTGTTCGAATTCTTCGTTCTTCCTTTTAGCATGTTATTCAATGGTTGCTGGATGTGAGAGGAATGTGGGATGCATCGGTGATAGAAATTGAACATTCCCATAAATCGCTTGAGTTGGCGGGTAGTGGCAGGTTGTGGGAATGAGCAAATGGCATCTGTGCGTTTTTTTAGTGGAGTTACACCTTTTGGTGTGACATGATAGCCTAAAAAATCCACCTCAGGCTGAGCAAAAACGCATTTCTCCAGGTTGATGGTAATGCCAGCGTCATCCAATCGTCTGAAAACTTCGTGGAGATGCTTTCTGTGTTCTTCTTCGTTCCTTGAAGCCACAATGATGTCGTCGACGAAGACATAGACATATTGAAGATCACGAAGAAGATTGTCCATGAACCTTTGAAAAGTTTGACCACTGTTGCGGAGTCCAAAACTCATCCGAACGAATTCAAACAACCCAAATGGGGTTATGATGGCTGTCTTTGGAATGTGTGCTTCGTGAATGGGGATTTGATAGTAAGCTCGATTCAAATCGATGGTCGAGAAAATGGATGAACCATGGAGATTATTTTGGAAGTCGAGTAGGTTTGGCACAGCATATCGGTCTGGTACTGTCTTATCATTCAGTGCTCGATAATCTCCACAGGGCCGAATTTCCCCATTTTTCTTATGGACAATGTGCAGTGGGCTGGACCATGGGCTTTTTGACGGTCGACAAATACCATCGTTTACCATCTGACAGAAGAATTTTCGCACTTCATTGTACTTGTTTGGTGGTAACCGGCGAGCTCGGGAAGTGACTGGTGGTCCCTTGGTTTCAATGAAATGCTCCACAGAATGCTTTGGTGTTTTCATTAAGGCTGAAGGGCGGGTGACAGCTGGAAATTTTTTTAATAAGTCAGCACACCAGTGATTAGCGGGAATGACCTGAATCGAATGAACGGGAGTGTTAACAATCTGTCCTGTTTTACTAAGGCCAGTTTCCCTGTCAATGAGTTTCTGTCCACGGAGATCAACCATTAGCCCACAATGGAAAAGCAGATCAGCGCCAATGATAGGTTTCATGACATTAGCCAATATGAAAGTCCATGTAAAGGGTCGTCTCAAACCAAAATCAAGTGTTAGTTTGATTTCACCAAAAGTAGGTATTTTACTACCGTTAGCAGCGTATAAAGAGAAATCAGTGGGTTCCAAAATTTTAGAACGTTTGGTAGCAGGATAGACTGATACAGCAGCACCAGTGTCTACCAAAAACCGCTCTCCCGTTTGACGTTCGCTGACAAATAATCGGCGGTGAGCGTTGTCAGCGACAGCATCCGCCTCAGCCGTCGCTGCTTCTAGTTTTCCGCATTGCTCGCGCGATATTCCCAATCGCAAGGTTTTTTGCACTTCTTGGCGCGAACATTAAACCTACGATGGTAGACACATAGCTTGTTTTTTGAGGACGAGGATGTTGAACGGACAGAAGACCGGGAGGATGAGCGGGAACGCTCACGGCGGAGGGTAGAAACCTCAGTAGTGAGTCTGCGGACTGCTGCACATAGTTCCTCTAACTGAGAAGCTGGAACCGTAACTGTTGAAGATGATGATGGGGTGGCATGAGAATAAGAAGTCATTGGAGGGTGGCTTTGAGATGGGGACGCAGCTGCAACCTCATTTAGAGTTTGTGGTTCGTATGTCTCAACGAGACGGTCGGCAACTACAGCGAGTTTGTCCAAGTCATCTTGGTCTATAGCAACCAAAATATCCTTCATGCGAGCAGGCAAACCCCTTAACCATAGGGTTCTCAACATTTCATCAGGAACTTTTCCCCCAGACAAACAGCGCATTTCACGTAAATATTGCGTAGGTTTCTGATCGCCTATTTGTTTATCCTCTAAGAGCCGTTTAATACGGGCACTCTCAGTTTCAGAGTACGTATTAACGAGACGTTTTTGGAGTTCGGAAAAAGGATCTTCAGGAGGATTGCGCACTAGATCAGCAACCTGCTTCAAGACGTCATATTCCAATTTAGAAACTGAGTCTTCAAACTTCCGTTTGGATGAGGTGATTCTAGCATTAGCGAAAACAGTTTGAGCCTGCAGAAACCATAATTCAGGATCATGTTTCCAAAATCTGGGAAGTCGGTCTGAGACGCTATACACCGCGCTAACTTCGCTTGCTGGTGCAGATGATCCGGACACGGACACGGTGGCATCCATAGGCGAGTCGTTCAGTACACTAAACACCGAAAAACACAAATTTCGCGGAAATCTATTAGCGAGAAAAGTCAAATTTCGCGAACAAAGATCAACACTCGTGTGAAAAAATCGGCACTCGCGTGTAAAGATCGAAACTTGCACGAAATATCGGGACGAAACGTCGGGGTCACCAATTTTGTGGTCTTATATCAATAATAAGACAAACTTATATTTTATAAGAAAAACACATTATTTGCCGGAAGAAAAACACGAACTGATTTATTATTGGAATATTGAACATACGATCGTAATTCAAATTAACTGGAGAGCGCAAATTGTACAAACAAAAGTGAAGCTTTGGTAGGTAGGTAACCGTCACGCGAACTGCTACA